>JALBCR010001018.1:45000-174363 GCA_030710515.1 Abscondita cerata
ATTTTTTTTCTCTGGGAAATAGGTTTTCTCTTCGCAATTTAGCAACCGAGTTCTTATAGTAGGTTCTTAACTTCCCAGACCCATGGTCATTATAGTAGTCCGTCTATTATAATAAAGTAAAAATGTAACATTGATTGTTAATGGTTGTATATACTTTTTTTTCTGTAGAAAATAATTTTATGATTTGTTGGTAAATTAGAACAAATTCTCTGTCATGCACAAATCTGTTTCTAGATATATAAAATTTGACCGCATCTTGGATGGGACAATCTCTATAAGTGTCAGGAAGTATGTTTAGTTCCTGATATTTTTTCAATATGTGTTGGCCTTGATTTGCCATATAACTCTCCAAATCCTAAAATACATGCTGAGCAACAAACGGGCGCAACATTTTTATTTTGGTATATGGAACTTACAAAATCTACGTCTTCTCGTTGAGGTGTTGAGTCTCTTGACACTGAATGACTCGTTGATGTGCTATTAAGCCTGTCTCTTACCCACCCCAACGGAGTTGCTCTTTCGTATCCCTATATAACATGTTCCGTTGTTAATAGATACTATAAATATTTATTGGGTGTCAATAAATTGCAGGCACCACTTCTAAGGGTTAGAAAGAATAAAATAACAAACAATTTTTGTTATTAAAATCTAATTAAAAAAATTACTGATTAGGAATTTTAGTTCCTTAAACTAAATGTATGTTTCTTTGTGCTCTCCAAACTCAAGAAGTTTGACCATGCAATTTATTAACGGCCTGTATAAGTAAGATGCAACTAACATTGGTTTCCATCCACTCTGATAGTTTTGCTCGGAAAAGGACCCGATCGTCTAGTAAGTTTGGAAATATTAAATTCAGATCATACTCGGTTAAGAATTTTAATGAATTTATTTTAGTTAGTCCTATATCTAAAATTAAATAGTTAAATAAATGTGTCTAAATTAAATAGTCCTTAAAACGTACTCTGAAAGCGTTCGAATAGGTTAGGCATTCCCCACGCAGTCAATAAATCATACTAATCATTACTTTGCTTTTGGCCATGACTTACAGATGGATTGGGTTGTGTTATAGTACTAGTACTATTAAATTCATTTATTGTTTGGAGATCAGTGTATATCATTTCGTTGCCTAACGGCAACACATAAAGTTCAGAATTATCGATTTGATACATACCGTTACCAGTATGTAACAAATGTATCACTAAAAATCAAAATATCATTGTAATGTTATGCTCATCAATTCGCCCAACATGTATAAATATAAAATTGATTACAAACTTATGAGATGATGGACATGGGTATTTTCCACAATTGAGGTAGTCAAAAATTATAGTTAACAAGGTAGCATAGAGCGTCTTTAGTGTACAATTCAAATAGCAAGCAGAAATTTCAACGTGCATTGTTTTAACTTTTACTGTACTTACCTGATTAGTATAATCTAAATAATGATCAAATTACAACTGGACACACCCCGACAAAATGGAACTAAAGTTTTTAATTCACTCCGAAATTGTACAATGTACATACATGAGAAAAGTAAATTGGGCGACACCATGGCGCTACGCAAAGTAGGCATACATACTGATGATCAGTTTGTAAAGATAGAATAATACTAGTAAATATTTTTGATACAAATATGCAAACATTTAATATCAGTGTCCTTGCACTAAAAATCAATGTAAACTGTTTGGTATCACAAAATACATTTACTGATTTTTAATGAATCTGTTTTTTCCGTGTACTAATAGTCAGTGGAATAAGCTGAAATTTATTCAATTTGTACTGATTTTCAACATTCATTGAAATTGATATCATTAAAACAAACCTTATTTTATCGTAGTAAAACTCGTACTGAAACTGTAATATAACAGTCTTAACTAGATTGATATTCGCTTAATAGACTGAATATCAGTAACATACTTTAAGAGAGATTTTTAAACTTTACATACTGATGATCAGTTTGTAAAGTTAGAATAATACTAGTAAATATTTACTGATACAAATATGGAAACATTTAATATCAGTGTACTTGCACTAAAAATCAATGTAAACTGTTCAGATTGGAATCAAAAAATACATTTACTGATTTTTAACAAATCTGTTTTTTCCGTGTACTACATCATCTTCAAGAAAAGTAGAAGAAAAGCACATAACACCAAAATTATTCAGTTTAGTATAGGACCATAATATATTAGCAGATGGGTAATTCAATTTTGCATAGAATGAAAAACATAATTGCAATTTAAAAAAAATGACTTTTTGACAATTTTAGTTTTCTTAACTACCGATATTTCCGGAATAAATTTCAAAAATGTCTAAAACTGAAAACAGTCTAATACCAAGTTTAACCGTTGTACAAGTTTCGCTTATCTGGTTTTTTATGTTTCATGAAATACAGTAAAACTCCTCTAAAACGACCAGCATCGGTTCCATATGAAAGTGGTCACTTGGAGGAGTGGTCGTGTTATAGGAGTTTTGTTCTTTGAAGGATACAATACATACATATAAATCAAAATGCGTTTTAAACAAAATACAAATGCATAATAATAATTACATGCATTTAGAATATGTTTATTAAAATATACGTTTAGGTTCATAGTAGGCATTTACAAAGTTATGTAATCTAATATAGATGTTTGTGTTACATGTTTTGTTCGTCTTGTTAAAATTTCTTTCTCGAACAGTTGTTCTATGTCACATAACATATCGTTTAACTTATTGTTTCCTAATTCACGTGCAATCATTTTTAACGAATTTACAGAATTTAAACTTTGATTTAATGGTGTAGGTGTAATTTCACATTCACTGACAGTTGCTGAAGATTCGTCTTCTTTTAGATCTTCATTAGTGTTTGCCGTATCTTCCATAATTTCGTTTACCAGTTCGCTCTCCCAATCTTCAGAAGTATCACACGTTTCTAGATTTTCGGAAAAGCCTGTGTCAACTTGTATGGAAACTTGTTGTCCAAGACTCTCAAGTTCGTTCATGAGGTTGCATTCGTTCTCCTCTAAATTAGAATTTGTTTCAGTTCCACATACACTAAAACACTTGGAAATTGTTCCTTGCTGTACATTTTCCCACGCTGCGATTATCCACTTTACGGAGTCGTACAGATCAACTTTTTAACCAGTTCTTGAACGTTGGTTGCTTCATCCATTTTAGCTACAAGGGATGACAGAATCCGTCGTCGGTAGTAAAGTTTGAATGATTGAATAATTCCCTGATCCAATGGCTGTAACTTGCTTGACGTATTGGCGGGTAAAAATTCAATTTTACATTTGTTAACTCTACATCACTGGGATGACAAGGTGCATTATCCAACAATAACAACACATTTCGTTTCTCCTTTCTTTTCTTTTCGTCGAATCTTCTCAACCACTCAGTAAAGATTTCACGCGTCATCCACGATTTTTATTTGCAAACCAGTGCACGCCTAATTTTCCCATATCCACATTTTTAAAACATCGAGGTCGTAACGACTTGTTTATAATAAGAGGCATTTCTTTTTCCCCAGTTGCGCTAGCACATAACAAAACCGTTATCCTCTCTTTTGGTTTGTTGCCTCCACTGCAATCTTTTGATTTTACAGTGAGGGTTTTATCTGGAATTACCCGAAAAACAGACCAGTTTCATCCGCGTTGAAGATGTCCTCGGGTGCGTAATTATCAGTGATGTCAGGTAGTCTTGTAATCCAATCTGTTAGGTCATCGTCTTTCACACTTGCCTTTTCTCCGCAAATTGCACGGAAAACAATATTGTTTCTAGTACAGAAACTGCGCAGCCATCCATTGCTTTCGCAAAAGTTATCAATTTTAACAAATTTGCATACATTCTAGCTTTTTCTTGTAGAATAGGACCATTGATCGGTAAACCTCTGGATCGAGCACCATCAAACCATCTCATAGTCAAATCATTCACCTCTTTATACGTTTGATGTGAATCACGTTGTAAATTTCTGTTGCCGTTATTTCTCCACTTTTGTTTAAACTCATTTTTGTTTTTAGAATAGCATGGATTTGTGTTTTTCCACAAGCGTATTTTTAGCTATTTCCTCTGAGACATCCCCTTTCACTATCTTTAATTACTCTAATTTTTATTTCAAGCGATAAAGCTTTTGCTTATAACCGCGTGTTGCCATATCAAAATGTAATAGATGCACTTTCTACAAAATTTGCAAATAAACTAAACTCAGGGTTAAGAATAATTAGTCACTTCAATCGGTTAATGGTCGTTTCACACGGTCGTGGTCGCGTTGTAGGGGTGGTCGTTTTACAGGAGTCTAGTTGCACAGTAAAAATAGGTAAATTCAATGGTTCTTAAAACATCTGGTTGTTTAATGGAGTGGTCGTGTTACAGGAGTGGTCGCTTTGGGGATTTTTACTGTATTAATTTACAGTAAATTCAAATTTTCTTTGCCAACGCCTAAAATTATTTTTCTTCTTAATAATGGTAAGAGGTAGGTACGCAAAACTTGGTAGTGGAAGAGGTAAAATTTTATGAGGAAACCGATAATAAAATAAAAACTGGGACATTGTATTTAAAATAACAAAGTCGGAACTGACACCACCATGAAAATATCTCAGTAGGTTGACCATGTTCATTTGTATAAAGTTACAAGCTTTCAGCTGAATCGGTTTTTTCGTTCTCATTATTTGTCTAACATGCCATCGTCGACACGCACCCTCTATAGTATGTCCCTCGTTTCAATAAAATGTCTCTTTTTTTATTTAGCAAATACCTTCACTTGACAATATCACAACTGACAAGTCCGGCAGCAGTGGGTGTCGGTTCTTCTATAAGTTTTTAAGTGAATTTTTTTTGCCAAAGTACCTCCTCTCAGAAACTTTTCCTATGCCAAAACTTTTGACTTTCTCATTTTCTACTTCAGCCCTCAAAAATGTCATCGGCCAAATAGATTTTCTAAAGTTGACTTATCGACTAAGTAACAATAAAATAGTAAATAGATCGTTGGCAGACTCTTAGTAAATTCTTTCTTCAAACGTCAGTAAATTGACATTTTTCGACTCAGTAGTCAGCTGCAAAATCAATTTTTTCTCCGGCGGAGTTTTTACTTTTCACTTTTTCGGCTGCGTTACAGAGCAACCGTAATCTTAAACAAATAACATTGTTGATAGTGTTTACTTGGTAACTACGTCGCTATAGAAACAACTGATACCTATACACTGTTTTATACGTAAACAGTTGAAGCAACCGCAATAACAATTTTATTTTCTCTTCTCAATGTGCTTATTAATGCATTATACAAAAAAGTTTTTGCCTCTACTACCAGGCCCATCAGTAAAAAGCAATTATGGTTTAATGGCTTATTTACTGCAGTTAATATTGCATCATAAATTTTCTTTTGCTGATCGTTTAGCATTGATGCAAAAGTTTCACCTTTTACTTTCTCCTCATTAATATGAAATCTAAATGAGGATTACAGGTGGCGGAACTGGTAAATTATAGTCTTTATGAGATTTGCCATTCAATCATAAAACATCCTCGATATCTCTCATCGCCACAGCTTCAGGGTTTTCAATTCTTCGATTATTGTAATCCTCAATTAAGTGCTCTTTAAATTCATCCCACAATATTTGCGCATTTTACGGATTGCAAAAACACAAATATATGCAAATATCATTTTAATTGAGGCGGCATCCTAAAGGCAATAGCTTCTTCGAAAGCGCTTTCCCATTTATTATCATCACTTAGTAAATTTAGTTTGATGGCAGTTTCTTTAAAAACACGCATTATTGACGGTTTTAATTCGTCGAATGACCTCGCGCCTGAAACATGCAACAACAGCAGCCTTAAATAAAACCGCTCTTCATCTGTAACGCTAACCGCGTACAGACGGCTTTGTATGTCCATTTTCTTTTTCTTAACTGCCAAACTTGTTTTCTTTTTAGAATACGAAGGAATAAGGCACTTTCGGTGTATAACAAAGATCTTGCTTGCGGATTTGCTTAATTTAACTTGAACCACGCTGTTAATGTGGTTTCTTTCGAACCCGCTGCTTCAAGTTCCTCAATCTCATTTCCTTCAGTAAAATACACTTGTTGCTCATATCGTAAGTGTACTGCAAGTTTTATGACAGCGTGCGAGCTTCCGTGCAATTTAAACTCTTTGATACGCCATATTGCTTCCGGTGCGGTGATATATCTTGCATCTAAAAATGTTTGAATTTCATCATTCGGGTTTTATAGGACTTTTCAATATTTCAACATTTGCACAGGAATATCCCTTATGAATATTATTGAAGGGGTATTTGACGCTCTTTATTGAAGATATAATCTCCACATTAATATGGCAATTGTATTTCAATAGCAAATATCTGTTATATGGGACAACCCAAGAATTATCAATCAATTATAAGTGACAACAATTTCATAATTAGTGTGCTATACGACAAAATCAAACTTCTAGAACAAACAGTTTTACTGCTGGATAAGACTGCAGGTGCAAGTACGCTGATCATCAACAAAGAAAAGACGATACCTTCAACACATATGAAAATGCTACTACAAAACCAACCAAAAACAAAACTAAGTGAAAATGATTATTTTACTAATTCACAATCTAATAATATCGATATTTCCAAAATGACAAAGGTCAATGTACACTCATGAAATTTAAAACTTGGACACCACAATTTTGTAAACAAAAGTTTGCACATTGTGAAGCGGGCTTAAGGGTATCATTTACAATTCTAACAACTGGTAGTCTCAGCAGGGGTTATCTTATAGAAGGACTGTAGAATGAATCATTACACTAAGCACGTTTTAGAAAATAGGTAATTTACGTTGTTTACTTAATTTTTTCTTTAAAGAATATATTTGAAGGTATCGCTAATTAAACACCATAGCTCGATTAATTATCGAATCAAAATTTTGTTTAGGAAATGTTTACAAAATAAAATTAGAAATAATTTTGATTTAAAAAACGTCTACAAGCAATAATTTTAAATTAAATCAAAAACTAAAATGGTTATTTGGGTTGACTGATTATTACTTATTTTTAAATAAATCTAACCTACTAATTATTGTAAGTTTAAAAAAAAATCATTAAACTCTCTATTCATAATATTTAGTCCTTACTAAATGTATATTTTATAACGTTTATTTTTTCTGTAGTTAATATAAAAGTGAAAATAAAAACTAAGGCAATTCTTATTGTCAACGTTATATTTAGTTTTTGACAAGAATTTATTACATAATTATAATTAAGATACCAAGTTATAGTTTAAAATTAAATGAAAACTTTTTTTAAATAAAGGTATTACTGTATAAATACTGCCCAACTGGATACAAGTAAATAACTTGGAGCTGTTACCTGGGCCAGCAAAGCCCAGATTTTAACATTATCGAAAATGTTTGGGCTCGAATACTTGCTGTTATCCGAAGACAACAAGGTCCAAATTTTATACCAGTAAACCGTAATGCCTAATTGCAGCCATTGATACCGCATGGGAAACGATTAATATTAATTATATTGATACCTTAATAGCGTCAATGAGCAGACGCCTCCAAGAATGTATTAATAATAATGGAGGTCACACCCATTATTGATTTCTTATATTTATTTATATATAGTAATACCTTTATTTAAAAAAAAACGTTTTTTATTTAATTTTAAACTATAACTTGGTATCTTAATTATAATTATGTAATAAATTCTTGTCAAAAAACTAAACATTTCCTAAACAAAATTTTGATTCGATATTAATCGAGCTATGGTGTTTAATTAGCGATACCTTCAAATATATTCTTTAAAGAAAAAATTAAGTAAGCAACGTAAATTACCTATTTTCTAAAACGTGCTTAGTGTAATGATTCATTCTACAGTCCTTCTATAAGATAACCCTTGCTGAGACTACCTGCTGTTAGATTGTAAATGATACCCTTAAGCCCGTTTCACAATGTGCAAACTTTTATTTACAGAATTGTGGTGTCCAAGTTTTAAATTTCATGAGTGTACATACGCAAATATTGTTAACGGGCAATGCAATCCTTCAACTTTTATATCAAATGACACTGAACACAAACACGGTGTTACTATAAATACAGATGTATTTAAACAATCAAATGAAAGCGATGGACGCGTAGGTGACAATTGGACATTTCCAAAATCAACGAAACATTCTTTCAAAAAAAAAAACACCCAAATATGCGGAACTAATGAACTGTAAATGTCGTTCTGGGTGTTTCAAAACCAGAATACGTATACATTACAAGATTACAAATTGATACGACTAAAGAATCTATAATTAACTTCTTGAATTCTATTATAATATTAATTTCGGACTGTGTCCAGATAGAATCGAAACATCCTTCTAGCTACAGTAGTTTTAAATTATCTGTAACAGCAAGTTAACTAAATGCTATTTGCGATTCTAATATATGGCCTCCAGGTGTCATAATCGGAAAGTTTTTTATCATCTCACACCATAAGGAAGCAACGAAAATCAAACGACCAGATCCAAGAATAACAACATATCCCGATGACAACTACGATCTACTGTTGTTAAAAATTCGGTCTTTAAATTAGCGATAAACTATTTCATTTGGAAATTGATGACATAACTCCAAATATTAAATTCTTATGTTTCAATGAACTATGGACAAATAATAATAAGATTGGTTTTTATAACTTTGGAAATTATCAACTCAAGGTGTATTTTTCACGTGCAAAGTACCGTTGTGGCGGCGTAGAGATATGGTCCAGAATTGACTTGTTAACAGAACCTTTAGATTTACATAAGTATTGTGAAAAAAAAAACTTCAAAATTTGTAACATGGTGTCCTAAGGGTAATAGAGCTGTGTATATTTTGAATTGTTACCGTTCTCGGACAGGTAATTTAAATGTATTTAAAACATCTCTAAAACGCAACAATAAACAATAAATAATTTATATTGCTAAACAATATGCTTGAAACTTTTGGGTTAATTCAGATAATAAAATCTCCTACACGTGTAATATCTTCATCCAGTAATATTCTTGATCATATCTGCACCAACATAGATAAACGGTATAATACTGTCGATACCAAAATCTCTGATCATTATACTATGTAAACTTGAAATCGTTTCTAACTATAAAATCATTAAATTTAGAGAAAGTACAGTTTTTAATAAATACAACATTGCTAATTTTAACTTAAGTTTGCAGAACTGACAAAGTATGCATAATCTTAACGTAAACTTGAATCAATGTTTTAACTTACTTTATAACACATTTAAACAAATTTTTGAATGTAAATTTCCAAAGAAATATAGACCAATAGTACCAAATGAATACCAACAATGTAGTTTGCAACTCAAGTAGGAATCTAAAACATTTGCACGAACTCGTAAAACTAATCATGATGATTTCATACCGATATACAGGTTGATTGTAACTTCAGAACTACTTGGTTTACTCTTTTATTATCCATGATAGACAAAAAGTTTATTTAAAAAAGTTTCACAAGTATACAAGATGAGTATTTTTCAAAATTTGCACAAAATGACTGACTTACGGTTTAAGCGGAAATGATACCTACTTTATTTTTTTAAATGAATTATGTAGTATTTTTTAGGCTAAAGTAATTCTTTGATAAATTCTCTTCAAAAAACTATAACACAAGTATAGCGCTAAGTTACTAATAAATTAGTTACTTATTATTCAAAATCTAAAGAGATGCTTTCGATTGGTACAATTAATCTTAAGAGGCTGTGAAAACTAATTAATTGTACGCAATAAAATACAAGGTGTTCCATAAAAAAAATATAACTCTGATGCGTCACACTTTTTGGGTCGTACTGTATATTTCAAAATAATTTTAAAATGTAAAGTTTATCAACCTGCAAGCTATTAACAATCCCCATCCCGTTGGTGGTGATATACCCTGTATAACATTTGTAGCAAAATATCTTCCACTTCCCAAACTATTAACAGATATCAAGGTACTTGATTTGAATTCATTAATTTCCTGTCTCATGAATTATTTCACATTTTCAATAGACCTTTTAAATTTTCTGATTTGTGAAAAATTAATTTTGCATGATAAATACATGTTTTTTTGAAACATTTTAAGATTTGCTTTTTCTCATCTATTACTTTTATCGTTTCTGCGAATTATATAAAAAATTATTATTTTAATAAGTGAAATTTACATTTAACTTGAAAACCTTTGGTATATTGAAACTAATGGACGGTAATGTATATAGATGCGCTAAACTTGCGCAATTTCACCACAATTAGATTTGAAAATATTACAAAATAATTTAAATAAAAGTTTCTCACTAAATAAACTTTTTTTGATTTTAAACTTTCTTTGTAATACACTCGGTACTCAGTTTTTTCTTTGAGATATAAAAAATACAGTTTTATTAGAAAATACATAAATTACGTAGTGGTTGTGGTGCATAGACCTTTTACATGATTAGCTCATCATTAGTCAAAAATTCCAAAAATCTACAGGGTGTTCCCTTTGACAAGATAAAACCAAAAGAGTACACTGTGTTTATAACAAACTAATTTTAAAATGTGGAGATGTCAACTTGTAAAACTTTTATTTTGGACTCATTTTCAGTTGTAAAGAAATTATATTAGCTTGGAACACACTATATATAATTAGTGACTATTTTATATAAACATTTAAAATTATTTTTGTTATTATTGTTAACTAATACTACAATTCATATGAAATTAAAGAGTCAAAAGCAAGAGGATAACACTATTGTGATATAGTTTATAGCAGTTTGCTAGTAAAAAAATCAATTTAATACATTAGATTCTTAATAAGTACTAAATTACTAACTAATTCTATTTGTGTAAATGTAACTTATACTGACCCCTTCTTGTTTTACTTTTATTTGAATTATGGTATAGTGGGAAAAAATTAAATTTTATTACGATACAATGTTCCGACTTGCTTACCCTTTTTAGATTTAGTGATGCATATCTTATGGTTCATTTATCTTATAGTGATTACAACTGCCACAGAAGGTAAAATTGTAAGATTTCTTTAAAATGGTTTGACAATGTATTTGGTTCTAGAAAATTGTAAAACACCTTCAGGACAACAGGGAAAATGTATTCTTTTAGCAAAATGTCAGTCGTTATGGTGGCAGTTTTCAAATCCGAAAGATGGAATGGTTACTTATTTAAAACAATTTGAATGCGTTAATAATTATGACAATGGAATATTTGTGTGCTGTCCCGTACTCAACGACGTTTTAGTGTTTGAAGATGCTGAAGACGATTACGACCCGAACTCAATTTATAACATCAAAGAATTGACTAATATACACAATTGTGGAATTCAAACTAGTCAAGTGCAAAATGATGGAATTGTTCACGTAAAAAATTTTCCATGGTTGGTAAGAATACAATCGATAAACAGACCAACCACATATAGAAAACTTTCGTGCACTGGTGTTCTGATAAGTCCACGTTATATTTTATATTCAGCCGAATGTCACAGAACAGAGATAGCTCTAAACGATTTTTTTTGTTAGTATCAAATTCTATCAGGTTAAGATTAATTTAATATTACACATCGCCAACCAAACGAAACAAATATTAAAGTAAACATGACTTTGTGAAATTAAAGAAAATGATTGTCATTGGTCAGTTGTTGTCAATGTGTTATCAAAAATAAACGTCAAAATTTACTTTTCCAAATTGTCTTTCTAATAGGTTTAAAGCAACCCAGTTCGAATTTCAACGCCACGTTGTTACGATAGTGATAGCTTTACGGTATCAGCATCAACAAGAGTATATGCAGTGATGGGCAAAAGTATGGAAACAGCTAACTACTTTAAAGACCGTCAAAGATATATTTAAAAAATTTGATACTAATACAAGGTGATTCAAAGTCGATGGTACCTTAGACGTTTACGAAAACTACACATAAGATTATTTTGAACTTTTGGTTATTTAAATAATTGTAAATGATCTATCGACCTAAAATATTTTCAGGGATGCGAAGTTGCGCTATTTGTGGAAATATGTGGGAACTTCTTTATTTTAAATGACACATCTCATATATTTTGGTTCTGTTAGATTTCTCATTACTTTTCAACCAGTTTTGCTTAATATTGTTCTATACCTATCTGTAAAGATTTTAAGATATTAATTATTTTTAAAATTTTGTTAAAAACGTTGCCCAAATTAAACGTTTAATATAGCGGTATTTGGATTCGTAAAAAGCTAAGATTTTGGATGTGGCTTACCAAGTTTCTGTACTTTAGTTCTGTGTAAAGAAGTTTGTTTTGCGATATACAGGAGAGTTAAAAGTACCTTTCAAAATAGCAAGGTTTCGGAAATAAAACAAGTTTTTTGCAAAAAATCAGAATATGTTGGTAATAGGTAGCCATTAAATGTCATTTTGAACAGTTGAAAATTATTTTAAACGAAAGTGTCTTGGAGATAATTAAAATGAAGGGAAATAACTATATGCAAACATAGATTTAATAAATTTGTTTGTTATTCATGGGCAATGTGACAAAATTATAGCAAGAACATGCAGAAAATTCAATGAACTGTACCCTGACTTACAAGCAGCAATGAACAGGAGAAACAATTTCATTAATTATGGGTCGTAAGAGCCACAAATATTTCTACAAATAACAGGATTTTTAAAATGTCTGGAAAACAACAAGAGCCATTTATTGTGAATGTTTCTTTATAATGTTATTGTATCTTACTATAATTTTATCACATTCTCCATGAATAATAAACAAGTTCATCAAAACTTTGTTTGAATAGTTATTTCCCTCAATTATAAATTATCTCCAAGATCCTTTCTTTAAGAATATTTAGTATACCCATTGTCTGTTTATAATGACATTTCATGGCTACCTATAATAAATAATACCACAACATTGCGAATTCTAAAGAACCTTGTTTTTATTTCCAAAATCTTGCTATTTAGGTATAGAAAGATGATAGGTCATTTGAAAGGTATTTTAATTGCCTTTTAGAATATTTGACAATATACGGGGTTTCCTGTATATGCAAAGCAAACTTTTCTACACAGGACTAATGTACAAGAACTTGGTAAGCCACACCCGAAATCATAGCTTTTAAGAATCCAAATAACGCTGTAATAAACGTTTAATTTGGGCAATGTTTTTAAAAATTTTGAAAAATAATTAATATCTCAACAATCTTCGATAGGTATAGAACACATATTTCTACACGGAACGTCTCCTGAAAATATGTTTATGTCTATAGATCATCCACAATTACTTAAATAACCAAATTTTCAGAATAATCCTGTGCTCGTTTTTCGTAAACGTCTAAGGTACCATCGACCGTGAGTCGCCTTGTATATTACTTGACATTCTGAATAAAATGGACCTATCAATATTATAATACGAGTTCCGGTTTAACCGGAAGTTCATTAATTATGAAATTTAAAAATGAACACTTTGTATATTTTTTAATATTCGGTAAAGCATTAAATCTGGAGTTCAAAATGTATTCTTTTGTACAATTTTATAATGAACTTAATTTCAAAGTAATGGCAATGTCCTGCATTAGCACTACAAAAACTACAGGTATTAAACGCTATTATAACAGGAGCAATTATGTAAATAATTTAAATCACAAAAAAATAAATACTAATGTATGAAATGTACAAACTGGCCACCATTTGTTTCTTGACAGTACGATAATCAGAGACGAAATCATTCAATAACATTTGAAATCATCTCCGGTGTAATCGTTTGCATTTGTTCCAAAATGCTGTTCTTCAAATCGTCTAAATTATTGAGTGGCTTTAAATAACTTTAGGCTTTAAATATACGCAAAAAAAATAATCAGGAGTTCTTGCAGGTAATTCAACCCCACTTCTTTGTCCAATCCATTTACTAGCGAACACGCGGTCTAAGAATTGCAAAATGGTGAGGGGCGCCGTCCTGGTGAAACCAAGTAACCGTCCGTCTTCTAGTAATGCAGGAATGATTTGATTGTTCAACATATTCAAGTAACATTCGTCTGTTAGCGTCCGTTCCAAGAAAAAGGGACTAATACATTTATTCTTATAAATACCTGTTGAGGTAGGATCACACAATACAAAAATAATAAAACTTACATTTACTGTGTTAACGTAAAGACCATTCGTACACTATATTTGCGAAGTTTACATTAAAAAGTTTTATCGTATCGAACTTTGTCGATCAGAGCCGATACATAATTTTTAAATATATACAAAACAAACAATACGAGCCCAAAAATTTAATTTCTGGAGGTGCTGCGTGTAGACTTCTTGCATTCAGTGTGGACCGATAGCAACAGTTATGACGATGCACCGTACCATTTAAGCAAAAGTTTACTCGTCAGAAAATACAACGTTCTGTGCGAAATTGGAATTACGATTGCAAATTCATCGCATCTTCACGGAATTATAACCTCCGATCGAAACCGTAATCAGCAAGCGCTTGTACAAAACGAATTTTATAGGGATAAAATTTGAATTCTTCTGACAGAGCGGCAGATGATATTATAAATACGTGCTAGCTCTACTGTACAGGGTGTGTCACGATGATGATTCGTTAGAGGTTTACGGAAAATTAGACATAGAATTTTCTGAAAATTTGGTTACTTGCACAGCTGGCCCTGATCTATCGATTTAAAATATTTTCAACGTTACAACTTTGCCGCTCATATGGAAATGTGGCAACAACTTTGATATTTCAAATGAAGCACTCTGTATATTATTATATTTTCAGATTATACATTGAATTTGTGACGGATTTTTATTGAGGTACAATGTACCAAAAATTGATAGTTTCCGAGTTATTCAATTTTTCTGAAAAAAATGACAGATGAGACGGCATTTTAAAAAATCATATCTTTGCCATTTGTCAGCCTAGGGTAATTTTGCAGAAAGTTTCATCAGATTTCATTCTCCTCGTACAGGATGTTCATGAAACTCACTCGATCTTCCTCAAATTCAAGTCAGTATAAGTCACTAATTTTAAATGGAACACCCAGTATTTTGTTGACTCATCTGAAAGCTAGAGCAATTATCTTTCATATAGTAATAAGGTTTTCTATACCCAAGTGCATTATTTTTCGTGTTATTCACACCTTTATGAGTTTTGAAACATACAAGGTAGATCGTTTTGTTCATGTGGAGAGGAGCACCTTGTATTTCTTCCTTCAGTTAGTCAAAAAAATTTGATCTCATTCTGAAAAACATTGCTCATATTTGAAGTGTAGCCCTAACACAGTTTTTGAGGATTTTCTTAATTCTATTCAAAATTACCGGAAATTAATAGTCAAGATTGCTATGGAAGAAAAAATGCTACTGTTAGTAGAACGCTTCATATGTCTGTTTACGAAGAAGCTGTCAGTAGTTAATTGATAGCTATCAAAATGGCACAACAAAGGAATTTACGAATGTTTTTTTTTTTTTTATTTTTTTTTTTAAAAAAAAAAAAAAAAAAAAAAAAAAAAAAAAAAAAAAAAAAAAAAAAAAAAAAAAAAAAAAAAAAAAAAAAAAAAAAAAAAAGATGAAAACAGCAAAAAATACTGCACTTGGGTATAGGGAACCCTATTAGGTATTATGTGAAAGATAATTACTCCAGCTTTTAGATGAGTGTGTGCCGATTTGGATGTAAACTCAATCATTATCAAAATTTCAACCCGTTTTCAACTATTTTCAACGTGAGTAATTGTACAAACAATAAAATTTAATATTTGACAGGTGCAATTTTTGTTTATCATCGTCATTCTCCCACCAGGAAGCTACAATGCCAATTACTGTCGACAATTCATCAATTTTAATTAATATGTTTATGGTAAATTATAATTATATTAAAAAATATGCAGGGTGTGCCATATAAAATTTCAAAGTTAATGCCACTTCCTGTTAAACCGAACTTCGTATTATAATATTGACAGCTCCAATTTATTCATAATAACAAATAATATACATATAAGTACCAATTTTATCACGGTCTTTAAAATATTTAGCTGTTTCCACAATTTTGCTCATCACTGTAGAGTGTCAGGCAGGAACCTATGCAACGTAATTGTGGGATCAAAATAGTCGTTGCATATGGCAGGTGACATTGGTTTGAGTAGCGTGCTGTTGTATCCATCTTGAAAAACATTAACGAATAAAATAGGACTAAAAATTTATGAATAATCTGTTACAATTTAAAAATACATTCATTGACAAAATAGCCTCGACATACTTTTTATAACAATTTACGTTGTATAAAATAAAGGAATATTACGTTTTAAAATATGAGAAACTCTTAACAGAACATACCCACGCTCATGATTAAGTTCAAATTGTAAGTAAGAAAGGTTAGAATACTTAAATTTTAAATAAATTAAAATACAAGAAACAATAAATCAAAAATATAAGAAAGTTTAATAAATGAACCTTAGTAAATAATTATAGTGTACATTAAACTGACGTTAGGACAACAACAAAACAAATAAATCAAAAGTGGCTCTGAATGGGCGCATTTCCGTCTTTCATTTACATATACGAGGCGTGTTTTTAAAGTAAGTACCGTTTTGCAATAAAAAAATAACAAACAAATATTTTTTATCAACGTTTTATTTATTTGAAAGACTATACTTTACTCTACTTTTCTACATAATTCCCACTAATATTAAGGCACTTATCGTATCGTAGGACCAGCTTTTGTATTCCATCGTCAAAGAAGGACGCCGCCTGCGTTTGGACACAATTTCATAAAGAACACTTCTTGAGACAGCACGAAACTGTTCAGATAAGGACGAAATCGTGAATCGTCTATTCTCTTTCACTTTAGACTCCACTTTTTTAATCAAGTCATTGGTAACTACTGAAGGTCGCCCACTTCGTTCTTTCATCATGAATGTTTGTGCGGCCATCTTTAAATGTCCTAACCCATTTCCGCACCATTCCATCACTCATCATGCTTTTACCATAAACATCACTGATTTGGCGATGAATGTCAGCTGATTTAAAGCCTTTAGCACTGAGAAAACGTGTTACAGCACGCACTTCACAGTCGGCGGGATTCTCAATAGTCGGCGGCATTTTACAATCAATCAAACATATGTAGACTTGAACGGAAGATTCCGTAATGGCGTCCGTGGCTTCCCAACAGATGTAGCTACACGACGTGCATGCGCTAAACCGAGACCGCAGCGCTGCTGCAGCAAAAATTGAAAACGTTACTTATTTTAAAAACATGCCTCGTACAAGTCAAGCGTATATACTTCTTCCTGACGATACATATTCTCAGGAAGCAACCGAATCTTTGTTGTGACATTCTGACTTTTGATAACCTATTCTGCATAAAATACTGGTGTTATGGCTTTGGCGTACACACGTCAATACAAAATTTGTCTACCCTTCGTTTTCCATACCTGAAACGCGTTCACCAAATCAGTTCTAATATAACTTGATTTTTATAATGTGTTTGATAAATTAATTATAAAAAACGTTTTTACGGTTGGCGATGAAATCTTGTATACACCAAGTCAGTAAAGTGTCTTTACCGAACGAGTCTGTTATTCTCCTTCTCGCTTCACTGGTTAGTCTTACAATTTTAGACTTGTTTGATAAAGAATCACTTTTTTTGTGTTGGTACTTAAATAAATTTTTTTTTTCAGATATTAGAGTTGATTATTACACAGGGAACGGAAATAACTGTGATTCATCATTTTCTTCTTACACTAGAGATTGTAGTGTCTTTGAAACATTTGAATTTGATCATTTTGCCGTTCATCCATTTTATGATCATGTAACTAAGATAAACGATATAGTTCTATTGCGATTAAGTCGTAGACTACAAAATACGATACCAATATGTCTTCCACTGGTTGCCGAAACTTTCACCCACAGTATAATGGTTACGTCAGGTTGGAATCAAACATTCCACGAATTAACAGATATCAGTGTAAAAAGTTCGAAGATATCAACTTCAATTACAAATTCTGCTTGTAAACGTCTAATTAAAAATGACGACATATTAACTACGTTTGACATGTGTACGGTTAACGAAACTATTACAGACGAAAAATCTGTAGGATATCCTGTAATGTCATTGTACAAAAATCAATGGTATATTGTAGGTTTTACATCGCGCGGAAAAGAACCTAAAATTCATACCCGCGTTCAAAATTATATGCAGTGGATTAAAGAATCTATGGGTGGAGGTTCGTATTTATAAGTAAAGATAATTAAATTAAATATACATTTCAGAGCGTTGTCTTACACCAGCAAATGATACAGGAGAATGCATACAATTAACCGAGTGTCCAAGATTAGTGACAGCATTTGCGAATGTAGATCCAAAAGACCAAGAGTATTTAGATGACTTTCTTTGCGTATTTCCAGACCTTGTGGAAAATAAAGAGACGCTGAGAGTATGTTGCGGATATAAACCTGATTTTACTATTTCTACAACTATAAATGATGCTGAACCAAGTTCTTACAATATTTCTGACATTAGATCATGTGGATTCCAACATCGAGATGATTATTTTTCGTTAAACGAAACGCTTTCGGTAGATGAATTTCCATGGCTGGCTGCTGTAGTAAACGGAACTTCCCCTAATGAACATGTTGCCATCTGTGGAGGGACTTTAATTACAGATCGTTATGTACTTTCGTCTGCGCAATGCATTTTTACTTTTCAACCTGACGATATGTAAGTTTCGAAATATGTTTCAATCGTTTTAGTTAACACAGATTTCAGAATGCTAGTGCGTCTAGGAGATTACAACTTAAAGTCGGAAATCGATTGTTTCCATGTTCCAGGATCGGATGATTTTGATTGTAACGATGTTCAAGAACGTAAAGTGAAAGAAATAAAAAACCATCCTTATTACAATGAATTTCAATTCCTTAACGACATCTCATTACTTCGACTAGAAGTCAAAATTGAATTCACAGGTAAATGAAACCCATATTATTTTTTATTTATAAATATATCATTTTGTCAAAAAGATTACGTACGTCCTATATGTCTCCCTACATCAGAAGATGATGTAACCGATTTTGGAAAAACATTTTATATGACCGGTTTTGGAGTCAACGAAAGAGATGTAGAAAGGCCAAAAATAAAAAAGAAAATTTTTACTAATTTGATATCTTTGGACGTTTGTAATAAAAGAGGGACGCTCCATAATTACGGAAATCCAGCAACGGAATATCAATTTTGCACCGAGCTGTTTAAAAACTCAACTGATGTAACTTGTTTTGGTGACGAAGGTGGACCGGTTATGTATAAAAACAAGTTTCAGTGGTTTATTGGAGGAATTTCATCAATATTCGGTTGTAAAAATTTTGGTGAACCTTTAGTACATTTAAAAGTTACTAAGTATCTGAATTGGATATCATTAAATATTAGAGATTAAATAGTATAATATTTGTTATTATAAAACTCTGAGGTTTCTGTGCGTACATAATGTTTTACTGAAAATGTAAAAAAATGAATTTAAGATAAATACTAATAGTAAGGTACTGTTAAGATTATTTTAACGTTCTTTCCTTTGGTGATGTTATGAAATGACATGCATTGCTTCTTCATGGCGTGAGTCTTTGTAGGAGCGATAAATACTATTTCAGCGAGGAAGAATCATTTTTCACCATTTAAGACAGAGAATATCCTGTTCATAAAAAAACTGTATATATTGTGATTCATTACTATTTGGAAATAATTTAACACTAGAAGCCCGACCTCAAATTATGAAGATTTAACCCAAAACACTTTGACAAAATGTCGCTCATTACTAAGTTACAGGGTGTTTTGTTTAAAAATTTAAAAACTATTTGTGCTCAGTATTTTAAGACTAATTGACGTATCCATTTCATACTTGGCAGGAAGTGTAGACACTGTACACCCTTCTAAATTACGTTAAACAAACATTTCTGTTTCCTACCAGAGGCGTACGATAGGGGTAAGTGACTGGTTAATCGTGCCCAAATTTTACGCCACTGGCGGAATAGATATTTTAGTACAATTTTTCGATCTTCCAATATAGTAAATAATGTACTCTTGTCATATAACAATTAAGTCAATATTTTTCGAGATATTTTAACTTATACATATACATTGTTATAAGGAAAGAGTACATTATTTACTTAATAAATATTGGAAGATCGAAAAATTGTACTAAAATTATTATTCCGCCAGTGGCGTAGAATTTGGGCACGATTAACCGGTCATTTACCCCTGTTGTACGCCTCTGGTAGTACTAGGCAGAAATGTTTGTTTAACGTAACTTAGAAGGATGTAGGGTGTAGTGTCTACACTTTCTGCCAAATATGAATACGTCAATTAGTTTTGAAATACTAAGCACAAATCGTTTTTAAATTTTTAAACAAAACACCCTGTAACTTACTAATGAGCGACCTTTTATCTAGGTGTTTTGGGTTAAATCTTCTTAATTTAAGGTCGGGATTCTAGTGTTAAATTATTTCCAAATAGTAATGAATCACCCTGTACGAGGATATATTGAAAAATTCTTAGCCTACTATAGAACCAAACAAAATTTCAATGTCAAAATATTTTATTACTCAACATATTCTGCTCTTAATTGGATACATTTATTACAGCGAACCTGCAACGTCTCTAGACCTTTCAAAAAAATGTTTCTTATTGCTCTGCAAACCAGACCTCCACAGCTTCTATTACCTCCTTGTTGGAAGAAAATGTACGACCTTTTAAACTTTTTTTCAGTTGAGGAAAGAGGTGATAGTCGGACGGAGCCAAATCGGGTGAATAAGGGGGGTGTTCTAGTAATTCAAACCCTAAATCACAAATTTTTTGCATGGCAACATGAGATTTGTGTGCAGGGCGTTGTCCTGCAAAAACAAAACACCTTTGGATAGCTTTCCGCGTCTTTTCTCTTTAATATTTTCCCGTAGAGTGGTCCGTAATGTCGAATAGTAATCTCCAGTTATTGTTCTACCCTTATCCAAAAAATCAATCATGATTACTCCATGGCAATCCCAAAAAACTGAAGCAAGAACTTTTCCAGCAGATTTTTGGACACGAAACTTCTTAGGTCTTGGAGAACCAGAGTGTCGCCATTCCATCGATTGTTGCTTTGTTTCTGGATCGTAGAAATGTACCCAAGTCTCATCCATAGTAACAATTTGGTTTAAGAAGTCTACATCGTTTTCAAATCGAGCACAGATCGAACGCGATGCTTCTACCCTTGCACGCTTTTGGTCAACATTCAAACATTTGGGGATCCATTTTGCAGCAATTTTCTCATGTCCAAATTGACGTGAACCATATGATGAACGCGTTCGTATGAAATATTCAGTGCTTCAGATATCCGTTTTAGCCCAATTCGACGGTCTGATAAAATCATGTCATGAACTGCATCGATATTTTCGGGAGACTGACACAGATACTCAGTTTTTGCCTTTCCAATTCGGTCATCATCTTTTTTCATAAAATTTACTCTTGTTGAAGCTTGCATTCACTTTTTTGACGGTCAAACTTTACACTGACATAATAACACTATTCTGGACTTCCATTGTCTATATTTTAGTTTAATTGAATAAACACAACGTTTCAATTGCTAATATGAATCTGCAATCGTCTTCAGGTGAATACTAACAAACTTAAAGACTACTGTAACTTATATACTAATGACAAAGTTAGTGAAGGATCAAGTGTACAAAGTTAATGAATGGGGATGTTACCGTAAACTAAGATTAGTCAGGCGTCTAATTAAGGGTTTCTACACATTGTTTATCTCTTAACGCTGGTTACTAAAGACATTCTTGTTGTTTTCGATAAACCTGCTTTTTTAAATTTTCTCCTTGTCCAGTCTCTCGTTATAATCTTGCCCCGACCATTTCAATTATCCCGTCCCTACCCTCTCTATGTTTTATTCCTTCAACCTGATATCTAACGGTCTTTAGTTTCCCCTACGTATGTACTGGCCGCATTCACATGGGACTTCGTAGATGCAATTCTTGGAGTCACGACTTTTGTCTGGTCTAGTTTTGGAGATCATGCTACCAATAGTTCTTGATGATCTGAATACCGTGTTAATAGTCATATATTAGTCTTCCTATCCGTTTTATTTTCTCAGATAATCCTTTGACATATGGAATGCTGAGTAGTGTTTTGGGTTTCTCTTCGGTCATGGCTGGTTGGTTCTTAGAGAGTTGTAGAGCAGTTTCTACCACTCGTTCGGGTAACCATTTTGTTTAAGGTCTCTTTCTGATGTTCTTGATTTCTTCTTGTAGTCCTACCTCTGTATTACATAGTCTAGTAGGAGCTCTGTCGACTAAAGATTTAATAATCCCTTTCTTTGTTGTTCCACTGTGATTGAGTCGTAATTCAGATATTGGCCGGTATGAGTTGGCTTTCTGTAAACTGTTGTCACAATATCCTCATTGTTTCTTTTGCGAGGACGTAAGCGCCAAGTATGGTAGTGAGTATTACCTTTCTTTCTCCATGGTGAATTTGATGGATGGCTTAATGTTGTTCAGGTGGTTTAGAAAAGGTCTAGCTGACGGTCGCTATGGTTTCAAATTATGAACGTATCGTCTACATATCTGAGCCATAATTTTGGTTTAAATCTCGCTTTTCCAGTCTTGGACCTCGAACCAGTTCATGTAGATGTTGGCGATTACCGGTGAGAGAGACGAACCCATAGGAAGACCGTCGTCTTGTGCAAAGAATTCGTCCTTTAATTGTAAATATGAGTTCCTGAGGCAGCTTTGTAAAGTTCCATTATCCCCTTAACTGGTACAAAGTTCTATTATGGTAATTCCTCGTCCTCTAGCAACTTCTTCTGAATAATTTCTAAAGATTCTTCAACCGAACATTAGAGTAGAGGCTTTTTACATCGAAGCTACAAAACGATCTCGTTTTGTAGTTTTATAGACTCAAGAATCTCTACAAATGTCTGGAATCCTTCACAAACGATGGGCTCCATCTTGAAGTGGTCGTAAATTGGAAGTAAGAACTTGGCTAGTTGGTATGTGGGTCCATAACGAGAGCTAGTTATTGGTTGAACCATGTTGTTTTTATGTATTTTTGGTAATCCATACAAATGCGGTGGTTTGCTGTGGTGTGGCGTAAGAGTTGTCCTTGTTCTCGAAGGAAGGTATTCTTCGTATTTCTTCTAATATCTGGTAGACCTTCCCTCCACTGAGAGATCTTTCTTCTCTTTTCCTTGTCTAGTATCTTTCGTCTTTTTTTGGTCTATGTATGGGAATCCATGATTACTGTTGCTTTTCCTTTGTCAGCTGGAAGGATTTTTGATGGATTTATTCTTTTGTAGTTCTTTAAGGACCGATATCTCCCGTTTTTTTATGTTGCTTTTTTCTTTCCTTTTTTCTTCTCCAGTACACCCGACTTTCCACTTGAACTCCTCTGTTAGGTACCGGTTCTAACTTGTGCGGTCTCCACAGCACTCACAATGTCGAGAATAGGAACCTTGCAAGTAACGGCAAAATTAAGTCCTTTTTCCAAAAGTGAAGTCTCCGTGATTGATAAGGATGTGAGGAAATGTTGACAATAGTTCTCTTCGGTACTTTTCGATTATTGGTTGGTTCTTGTTGGTTTCGAGTTAGATTTGACCATTTTCTGTTGTGACCAGTTGTTTGTTCTCGAATCTTGTCACAGACGGGCAATCTTTGAATTTCGGTGCGAAATCTTTTTCATTTCTTCGAATTTAGTTAGCGTGATTAGTGGGCTTTTAACAGTGATTGGTAATTACTAACTTTGTTTTTTTTTTTAAGTTATTATTTTTTTTTTGTTTGTTATTATTTAACTGAATTTGATTTTAAATTTAATTTTAATTGAAATGTTTTTTTTTTTTTTCAATTGACCTCAAACTTTACAATGGAAGCCAGAATGTGATATTTCAAACATCACATTGTCTAAACCATTCAAACGTACGTTTTGCCTTACCACTTCTAATAAGTTATTGTTCGTTGCTATGGTAACGCAATATTTTGTTTATGCAAGGAACTGGTTTAGGCTAACTAGATATCAATACATCCTCGTATATCCGTTAGTCTACTTCTACCAGAAATACTTCTTTGCTTCCGTTTCCTTTGGGTGTAGAGCTGTCTCTAAGACGATATTTACAAAAAGTTCAGATAGATGCAGTGCACATTGTCAGTACGATTTTCAATTGTAAACTACCACCACAGTCATATCACTCGACTTTTCTTTCCGCACAAATATTTCTCGTGTTCAATTTATGTAACCTCGAACATTGTAGGCTGTTTTTATTGGATTATGTATCTTAGAATTATCGGAACCAACACTATCGTAACATAGTAAAATGTTTTAGTTCACTTACTTCTAATTTTACAATAACTTTTAATATACAGGTTTGCTATGGAATCTACCTTTGTAGGTTTGCCTTACAAACTTCACCGTTGAAACCGAAAGTAGGTATGGTTTAGCGCACCCTGTCGGAAAATAATGTAAGTGCTCTCTGATGGTTTGAAATTTAAACAAACATTTTTTTAAACGCGACTTACTTTAGAACTTTTAATATTTAGTGCAGTGTTTAATTAGTAACTAATTATATCAGTGAAATATGACTGAAGAAAGGCGTTGTAAAGGTAAGATGAACGGTTGCGTGCCGCAGCGCAGTTCAACATTTACTATTACTGTAAAAATTCATTTCACGTATTTCCTAGTAATAAAAATTGCGAGCACAATGGATCCATACATTAAAAATCGGAATAAAAGTAACTCCATATGAGAGTGTGTAGCAAACACTTTAAAGATGAAGATTATTTTTTTAATAAACGTGAGTATTTATTTTAATATACCTCACTCTTAATTTGAAATTATAGTGTGTGAGAACTTGTAATTATTATTATCATTTATACGTTAAATCACTTCAGGTGTTCCTTATAAAGTGTACAAGCTAAAAAAGATACAGTGCCAAGTATAAGGTATGAGAGAAAACCGAGAAAAGATGTAAGTAGGAAAATAAAAACTAGTGGAATTGATTAATAATTACTGTACTTACAGAAAAGTATAAATGAATTAGGGGAAAATGAACATAACTTTAAACTCCAGTAAAGCACAATGTAAAAATTATTTATCACACAATTTATTTTTACTTATTAGATACAACGTTTTAGTAGAAGCAATGATTACAGTGAAACCGAAGAAAAAGTAGCTCGATTTTTCTCAAAATAAATCTCTAACAAACGAAAAAAAAGTATTTCTTGATAAAGAAGTGCAAGTCAACACAATACAACAAATTTCACATATCAGACATTATAAATACGGATATTAAACTCAGAGTTTTAACTGGGATTCAAAATTTTGTATTGCCGAGGGCCGATTGTACACTCTGCTTAAAGTTTAATTTCTAAGGATACAATTGTGACAACAATTATCGCCTAGGGAATTAAATCAATTTAACTTTAAGTGTAGATTGTGCAACTGGGCCTTCAATGTGTTGGTGCCAAGACTAACAAAATTGGATCTAACAAAATCAAAATTGAAGCTTGAAAAAATAGTTCTGTTGACGTTAATGCGTATTAACATTATACCATTTAGTGTTTTAAGTGTCTTTTTTAATATTAACAATAACTTAGCAAACAAAATACACCACAAATAACAATATAAGGAAAATAAACCACTTAATTCTAACTTCTACAAGCAAACAACCACAAATGACATATGATGTATTCTTCACCATCATTGAACCGCCATATTGAAGTTAAATAGCTTCCTCTACATTTACTTTTGTAGGCGAATGTCAAAAAGTTGTTATTAAACAAAAAAGTATTAAAATTTTTATTGATGTGGATTCGCCTTAAGGCGTTATAAGAATGTCCACAGGTTGGTTTATGTTTGTTTGCTTACCTTTGTTTTAGAAATGCATATTAATAGTTATTCAACAAACGAGTGTATTAATAATGGCGATTAACAATCGAGATCGTTAATGTTTGAGATTGTTAATCGCCGTTTCATTCAAGAATTAGTTACACAATTTTTCTGTTGACCGTACTTTGTAATTTTAATTAAGGTTATAATTTAATAATTTTAGAAAAGATATGCTATTGTGAACGCACCTTTAGAAAGTACCGTTTTGTAAACTCACCACAATTTTTGAAATATATAACATAACCTAACTTCATTGTTTTTACTTTTTTGTGAGCTTTGCTTTTGATCATTCTTTTCGTTTTCATCTTTAGTGTACCTATTTGCAAATAGTATTTTAATTAAGGCCACTAAGTTGATCGAGAATTGAGATACTCAATTTCTATTGTTGGGTCGGAATACAATAGTTTTCATCACAGCGATAGACTCAGTTAAGTCTAAGAAGTACCTACATAATGCACAGAAACGAGTTTTGGTCGAACGAATCTATTATAATCGTTGTAGGGGAGTTTACATCCTCAGTCAGTAGCGTCGGTTCGTAGTAGTATTATCGTATTCATCATGTCTTGGAAAAATGTCGGTGTGAAGGGTAAAATAATTCACAGTCAAGGGCGTGAGATAATTGAGAATGTGTTTGAATTTATGAAACGTGAATTAATTAGTTGACCATAAAATTATACGGGGTGATTCAGCTAACCCGTTCATTAGAAGTTTATGGACTTCCCGTTGAAATATTTGTTTAAAAATTTGGAATAGGAGATTGCTCGAAAAGTTCTATTTAATTAAAATATTTCAGCTTTTCTAGCATTTCCGGTTACACCGGAAGTGGCTACCAACTTTCTTAATTTAAATGGAATGATATATTTTTTTTGTATATTTGGATTCTACGCTAAAATCTGAGTTACTTTCATGTAGCACAACCTATATGAAAAATCAATAGTTTTTGAGATATTCTCATTTTTTTGAGAAAAATTGGTTTTGTAGTATTGTTTTCAAACGCTTGTCAATGATTGAAAAGAAAGTTATAGTAACAAAATTTGGGCTATACTTAGGAGGACTGTTAAGTTTTTAAATGATGTGTAATTTGACATCTCATTATTTACAGGGTGTTCAAAATGTTTGGCTAAATCTGACTAACTTCAACTGCCCAAAAGTCAATTTTTTTAAATGGAACACCCTGTATCTTGTTGCTCTATGTGATGGAGAATTAAGTGGTCTTTCAATCTTCATAAGGGTTTCCTATACCTATCTGTTACCATTTTCCTGCTATCGATGTATTTACATTCGACACACAATATTTCTCTATTTTATTAAATAATTTCTGACTAGTGGCCTGTGGAAATTAAAACAATGTGCCTTATTTATCAAACTTGTAAA
Source organism: Abscondita cerata (assembly GCA_030710515.1). Lineage (NCBI taxonomy): Eukaryota > Metazoa > Arthropoda > Insecta > Coleoptera > Lampyridae > Abscondita > Abscondita cerata. The sequence goes on from JALBCR010001018.1 coordinate 72,214, forward strand.
CGTCGACGTGACACATTATACACGATATGGAAATCCACCAAGAATATTCGAATGAAGACATACTAAATTTATTTTTTATTCATGGAGAATGTTACAAAATTATTGAAAGAACTTGCCGTTTGTTTAACGAGAGATATCCACACTTGCGACCTCTAAATAAAACTACGTTTAAGAGAATAGAAGCAAATTTTAAACAATTTGGAATTCAATGTACTAGAACACGCCCCAAGGTAGTCACCGGTGATGAAGACAACGAAATAAATGTATTGGCATATTTTAATGCAAATCCACATGCATCGATCAGAGCTGCGTCTGAAGATTTGGGACTGTCCTACTCGTCGATACAGAGAATTTTGGCACAACGTAAAATGCATGCTTTTTCTATTATAAAACTACAAGCTTTCCGCCCAGGTGACGAAATACGTCGTGTAGCATTTTGTGAAAGCATTTTATTGAAAACGCAGAAAGACCCAAATTTTTTGAAAAAATTATTTGGACCGATGAGTCAAAATTTAGTAGAGAAGGAATCATTAATAGGAAAAATTGGCATTATTGGGCAGAACAAAATCCTCGGATGGTGCGCGAAGGTAACTTTCAAGACACATTTAGTTTTAATGTGTTTTGTTTAATTATGGATAATCGTGTTTGTTTTGAAGTGTATGACAAAAATTTAAATTCTCGCAAATATTTAGAAATGCTTAGAGGAATGGTTTCAAATTTTTGGAAAATTTACCCCTAAATCTTCTAAATTCATGTTGGTACCAAATGGATGGTGCTCCAGCCCATTCAACCCATGAGGTTTATCAAGAATTATCCCATATGTTCGAAGATCGTTGGTTTGGACGCAATGGTCCATCTCTATGGCCTCCCAGATCACCTGACCTAACACCCCTGGATTTTTTTTATGGGAGTATGTCAAGACTAAAGTCTATTCAAGGCCAGTCCATAACAGAGATGACTTATTACATCGGGTTCGAACTGCCTTCGCTAAAGTAGATGTGCAAATGGTTCAAAAATCCACAATAGCTGAAGTTAACAGAAGAGATTTATTGCTTCTATTTTTTGCAATGTAATTTTATTTAGAGGCCATAAATGTAGATATCTCTCGTTAAGCAAACGGCAAGTTCTTTCAATAATCTTGTAACATTCTCCATGAATAAAAGATTAATTGAGTATGTCTTCATTCGAATATTCTTGGTGGATTTCCATATCGTGTATAATGTGTCACGTCGACGTTTACAAGTTTGATAAATAAGGCACATTGTTTTAATTTCCACAGGCCACTAGTCAGAAATTATTTAATAAAATAGAGAAATATTGTGTGTCGAATGTAAATACATCGATAGCAGGAAAATGGTAACAGATAGGTATAGAGAACCCTTATGAAGATTGAAAGACCACTTAATTCTCCATCACATAGAGCAACAAGATACAGGTGTTCTATTTAAAAAAATTGACTTTTGGGCAGTTGAAGTTAGTCAGATTTAGCCAAACATTTTGAACACCCTGTAAATAATGAGATGTCAAATTACACATCATTTAAAAACTTAACAGTCCTCCTAAGTATAACCCAAATTTTGTTACTATAACTTTCTTTTTCAATCATTGACAAGCGTTTGAAAACAATACTACAAAACCAATTTTTATAAAAAAATGAGAATATCTCAAAAACTATTGATTTTTCATATAGGTTGTGCTACATGAAAGTAACTCAGATTTTAGCCTAAAATATACAAAAAAAAATATATTATTCTATTTAAAATAAGAAAGTTGGTAGCCACTTCCGGTGTAACCAAAAGTGCTAGAAGAGTTGAAATATTTTAATTAAATAGAACTTTTCGAGTAATCCCTATTCCAAATTTTTAAACAAATATTTCAACGGGAAGTCCACAAACTTCTAATGAACGGGTTAGCTGAATCACCCTGTATATTTTCTTTACAATAAATTATTATAGTTACAATTAAATTGTTTAGTGTAGATTATTTGTTGAAAACAGGTGCATAATAAATCATTTTTAGTAATGTACACCCAGATCCGTTAAGAGATTACTAAGCCACTGCTTAACAGCTGGTATATGCGCGTAGATCAGATGTTTATAAATCATTGTGTATTTCTTAGACTTAACCGAGTCTACAATGTTTATTAAATTGTTTTGTGAGAACGGATTGGTGATAATCAAAATAATGATGACAATGTCTGATAAATTATTCAAGAAACACATATCTACGTTGCCTGTAAACAAGTTGAACTTTTAATTCCAAACAAAGATATTCTTTATATCCTTTACTGTATGCAAGTGGTACACCAACTTATTTAGACATAATTGATTATCCTGCTCATGTCCAATAGTGGCAATGGTTTTGCATTTTTATCGGAGACATATTAGCTTAAGATTCTTTTACAATGAAGCTTGGTTTCACCTTAATGGTTTTGTTATTCCACACAACAGTTGCATGTAGAGTTTATAAAAAGAATTTTTTGTTAAAGTGGTTCCACTATAAAAAAAGATATTTTTAGGAAGAATGTTTATCAGAGCCATTCATTTTGTTATAGTTTTTATTTTTTATTACAGCCTTGCTTGAAGAATTTAACCTTTAAACAATGAGTTGACAATATTGAAGAATTGCGTGAGACAATAGTTTGTAAAACAGATGAGCTGAAGACCTTTAAAGTGTTATCATCGGAATGTTTCGCACAGTACCAACATGTCTCAAAGTTTGTGTGGACAAATTGAAAATTTATTATAACTGTAAATTAATGTCGGTTTTTTATTATTAAAATTTGATTTGCTACAAATTATGACAGATTTTTTATTTATGTGCATTTAATATTGTAATTGATTGACAAGATAAATTGGCAATTATTGAGATTATTATTCAGCATACGTATGCTTGTTGCCTATATTAAAATCGTTCATTAATAGATTATCGTTTATTAATAGGTGTCATTAACGATCAATTTTGATTATATTAGTGTAGGTCGTAAATTCACGGTCGAACGAAAATAAAATTACTCCATTATAACGAAGCATAGTGTATAATGATGGCAATTAATAATTGAGATTGTTTTAACAAGTGATCGAGCAAACTTGAAAATTATTGGTTTATTATTCGCATGTTTGAATATTTGAGTTAGTTACAATATGTTTGGTATCACTTAAGATTGGCATCCATTTGTAAAATTTGAATTTTGAATTTTCAATCTATACTTATTTTGTTTTAAAACAGTGATAAAAATGGAGAATGAAATTGATTGTAGTCCTCCAGACGTACGGGAAGTGGCAAAAGATGCCACAACAAATTTATTGCCCATTAAATCAAGACCAATAAAATAAAAAAGAATGTAATCGTTTTAACCAATAGTGCGAGAATAGTTCTGTTCGAAGTATTACAGAAAATGTTGTATTAGCATACTTTGTTGAAATGAAAAAACAAAAAAACCCACTTCAATGTGGACAGTTTATAGTATGCTTCGAGCATGTCTAAATTTAAACAAAAATGTTGATATTTCAAAGTATCATAAGTTAACATTTTTAAAACGTAATTCTGTTGGTTATCAACTCAAAAAATCAAAAATATTGGACGATTCACAAATAAATACATTTTTGAATGAAGCAGATGATCAATGCTATTTGGCAATTAAAGTACGTAATATTCTAAAAATACGACAATTAATAAAAATTATAGCTATCACTTTTATTTTACCTTAGGCTATCTTAATAATGGGATATTCCGGTGCTATGCGACGTGGTGAGTTAACCCAAATGGTAATGGACGATTTAGAATTTAAGGATGGATAGTATTCATGTAGAAATACCTAGAATCAAAAATAACATCTCGCGATCATTTGTTATAACAAAGTATACCTGGATATTAATTCTTAAGAAATATGTTAAACTGCGCCCTTTTAATGCAACTTGTAAGCGATTTTTTATAACATATCAAAATGGACGTTGCATTACAAGTCCGATTGGAATTCAGTCAAATGCCACAGATAATTGCTAAATATTTGCATTTGCTTAACCCAAAATTATATACCGGCCACTGTTTCCGACGTTCGAGTGCTACACATTTAGCTGACTGTGGAAGAGATCTATTAACCATCAAAAGGCATGGTGGATGGAGGTCCTTCGCAGTAGCCGAAAGTTACGTGGTAACAAGTCTTTTAAATAAAGTTGCAGTTTCCAATCTCTTGTCTTTAAATCCCACCATAACAAGACCGAACACTGTGGTTACAGCAACTATAACAAGACCGGTTGTAACAAGTACATCCACAACGCTATCGATGGATGAGGATTTTAAACAAGCTTTTGTAAATAAAGAAATTCCTGGTGTATCCATTAACGCAAAGGATAATGTAACTATCAGTATGGAATTCAACAATTGTTCGTGTTCGGGCGAAGGTGGGTTTACCTTCGAACTGCTTGGTTGTTAACAATTATTTTTGTACGGAGTACGGTACTAACTCTAAATCTAAACTTAACGCTTTTTAAAACCTTTGGAAGCCAGAGGGGCATCCCCAACAACAACTTAAAATAAACGCCATTGGCCACAAAAAATTACCGCCACGGCACTTGACCAATGGTGCGCTACCGCAGGGTGACACGGACTGGTACAGACCCGGTAACCGAAGATTGAGGGTTCACAAATATCGTAAAACAAATTGGCACAAAATAAACATCGGCCGTCAATCTTCCATTGTACAGCCGCAGAAAGCTGGCGCCGTTTTTACGGCTCACAAAGGTATTCATTGAAGCGGGCAACTTAATCTCCGGCTACACATTATTGTCACGTACACTGCGCTTGGGAACCAAAGTTGCTTATGACTAATTTATAAAAAAGACAAAAGGTACATCTTAAAATCTACTTAAATCATAAATATAAATGTACAGACAAAACATGCCGCCCCCTTGAACTATTTAGTTCAAAAACTAATCAAGCGAAGAATCGTCGTCCAGGGGTAAAGGGCACAGCTTCTTCTGTACAGCGCTTGTACTCTCCTGCAGAGGTCTTCACGGTAGCAACGCGTACAACTCCATCTCTACCGGGATGAATTGCAGTGATACGCCCTAGCGACCACTTAAGCGGTGGGAGATTGTCCTCAGCAATCACCACCAAGGTGCCAATACTTAGGGATGGGTCTTCCGTGAATGAGCAACACGCGCGCTGAGTTGGTGAAGGTATTCTTTGGACCACCTCTTCCAAAAATGTTGCTTCAACTGCTGGGCGTGTTCCCAAGCAGATAGGCGGTTAACACTGGTGTTGGTCCAATCAACCTGAGGAAAGCTCGTCAGTGGACCACCAATAAGGAAATGAGCGGGTGTTAGTGGAAGAGTGTCGTTGGGGTCAGAAGAAAGAGGCGAGATGGGGCGAGAATTTAATATCGCTTCAATTTCAATTACATATGTTTCTAACTGATCGTATGTTAATAAGGTGTCACCGACAGTGAGTATTAGGTGTCTTTTAAAACCTTAACCGCGGCCTCCCAGAGCCCACCAAAGTGCGGTGCTCTAGGAGGGGCAAAATGCCAATTTATTTTTTCTTGGTGCAGGTAGCCTTGCATATCGCTTTTATACCCGTCAGAGTTAAGGAGCGCATATAAATCTGTAAGCTCCCGGCTAGCGCCTAGGAAGTTTGTCGCGTTGTCGGAAAATATATCAGTCGACCTTCCACGTCGAGAGAAAAGGCGTTTGAGGCTAGCAATAAATGCCTCTGTCGTGAGGTCGCATACCAACTCGAGGTGCACAGCCTTTGTGTACACATACAGACATAGACTGCTACGTAAGCCTTTTGTTTTTGACGATTACGACGTCTTCTTTCCTTTATATACAGGGGCCCACAGTAATCGACTCCGACGCGTAGAAATGGCCGGGTTTGGACCACGCGGTATGGCGGAAGATCGCCCATGGGGTGATCAGCGTGGCGGGGCTTGGCTCGAAAGCATTTTTGACATTGGTGAATGATACGGCGGGTAAGGTTGCGACTATTTAGTGGCCAGTAGATTTGACGAACTGAATATAGGCGTTGTTTGGGCACCAGCGTGTTTTAGCGCGTTCATGTTCTTTCAGGATGCCCCTAGCATCGAGAAAGGGGTTGAGAGGTATTAACCTGCTCTTTTCAGGGAGGGAACCACCCCTTCCTGAGAGGAATCAATTTCAGGCGCAAAGGAGGACATTTGTACCATTTTAACCAGTACATCTCGCGCGGCTATCATTTCAGAGGGCCTTAACCTGTTGAGAATGCGTTCAGGTTCTTTACGTCTCGAGTTATGAAGGTAACGAAGGAGGTACGCAATGATGCGAGTTACCTTGTCAAGTGATTCGTATCTTTCAATCAAATCATAGCCACGCAATTGCAATTTCATACACGCCACGGAGCTAGGAGCATTTGGTTTTAATTCAGGTAGCTCGGTAATTGGTAGAGTGGTCTTTGGCCATGAACTGGGCTGGTCACGCAACCAGGGGGCCATGGTGCCATAGTTTCTCATGCATGAAATTAGAGGAAGTTGACCACGAGATATCAAATCGGCGGGGTTGTTAAATGACGCTACATGGCGCCAATGGCACCCGGCTGATAATCGCTGCACTTCGGCGACACGATTCGCCACAAAGGTCTTTAAGCGATAAGGCGGAGTGTTGATCCAATGCAATGCTATAGTGGAATCAGACCACAAGAAGATGTCATTGGTATTGGTTAACAGGGCTTGTTTAATTTTATTAAAGAGACGAGAGAGTAGAAGAGCGCCGCAGAGCTCTAAACGGGGTAGTGATATGGAACTGACGGGGGCAACTCGGGATTTAGAGCAAATTAATCGAACGCAGACCTTGCCTTTTTGAATCCATTGAACGCAGATAGAGACAAGCACCGTATGCTCTTTCGCTGGCATCGCAAAAGCCATGAACTTGTACATCGACCGAATCATCCGTGGTGATCCGACGATGGAACCGCAAGGACTCGATTAACGGGAGCTCTTCTAGGTATGCTGACCACGACGTGTGTATCTCCATTGGAACGGATTCGTCCCATGCTGCTCCAGCCTTCCACAACAACTGCATAATAATTTTGGCATATGAAATAACTGGACCCAAGAGACCAAGAGGATCGAATAACTGGGCAATTTGAGATAAAATTGAGCGCTTAGTTAAGACTTTGCTCTGACAAATATTTACGCTATAAAATATGGTATCTTCCCCGGCATTCCAATGAATGCCTAAGGTTTTGACCGAGGCGTCGGGATTGAGCGACATTTGGGAAATGCTTGGATGCTCGTCGCAACCACGCACTAGAGAAGGGTCATTTGACGCCCACTTTCTCAGGGTGAAACAGCCTCTTTTCGTAAGGTTGTGGAGCTCGTCCCGCAGAGTTTCTGCTTCAAGGCGAGTGTTTGCACCAGTAAGCAGATCGTCCACATAAAAGTCACGTTTTAATGCTACTGCAGCAAGGGGATAGGGTGCGCCTTCATCCTCTGCAAGTTGATGCAAGGTTTGGATGGCTAAGTAAGAAGCACAGGCCGTGCCATAGGTGACAGTGTTGAGCACGTATGTATTGAGGTGTTGAGTCGGGTCGCTACGGAAGAGTATCCTTTGATACTTGGTATCGTCAGGGTGCACCAGGATTTGGCGGTACATTTTTCTATATCCGCCGTTAGAACAAATGCATGTGAGCGATAACGAAGAAGGATAAGAAATAGATCGTCTTGGAGCTTAGGGCCGACCCGTAACGTATCATTCAGTGATACTCCAGTGGAGGTTTTAGCAGAACCATCGAATACAACACGAGTTTTGGTTGTTATACTGTCTTGCTTTAGGACAGCGTGGTGTGGAAGATAGAAACCCGGGGAATTCGTACTAGAACTACCGGAGGAGGACATATGATTTAAGTCTAAGTACTGCTGTAGAAATTCTAAGTAGTCACTACGACTCGTTTGATTTAAACTAAGGCGCTTCTCGAGCGACTGAAAACGACGCAAAGCGTGGGTATAGGAGTTGCCGAGCTTATATTTATATTCATTAAAAGGTAATCTCACCACATAGCGTCCGTTAGATCTCTGGTGGTATGCGTTTGGTAATGGTGTTGGCACGCCTTTTCATCAGGCGATAAACCTTGGGTAGAAGTGAGCTCTTCTATTTCCCAAAATCGGGTAAGGTTAACATCCTTGCCTTGATTATTTTGTATAAGATGGCAAGATAAATGAAGTTTTTGAAAACAACTACTTAAACTTCCAGCAACTACCCAGCCGAGCTGAGTCTTCTGCAATATGAGATCAGGGTAATTTTTTAACTTTATTTGGCCGACGCATAACAATTTATAAAAAGTCCGACGCCTATGAGCGCATCTACAGTACAGGGTTTGCCAAATTCTGGATCAGCCAACACAATATTTTTAGGTATGTCTAACAGAGATGACTCAATGGGAGTTGAAGGCATTGCTTTGCTAATCTGAGGAATTACAAGAAACTCTACGCTTTTACAGAATTTGCTAAAGCGTGATTTTAACTATGGCGCGAGAGGCATGTTTGATGTTGGTGCACAAGTCGTCAACCCCGCTGACGGAAATGTTGACTTCCGTTAGCTCCAGCTTCAGCAGTTTAGCTGCGGCTTCGGTTATGAAATGGGCTTGCGAGCCGGCGTCCAGAAAGACTCTGCACGTTTTTGCTACCCCTTGTGCATTAACAATGTCCACTACGGCAGTGGCCAACAACGTTTCGGAGGATACCAGAGCGTGTAAACTAAGGTTGGAATTGGATGAGGGACTATTCGACTGATATTCAGTTGGTGAGCATTTTGCCTTATCAAAATGAAGAAGCGTGTGATGTTTCTGATTACATTTAAGACATCTTCCAGACGCACATTGCGAAGTCTGATGAGTGTTACGTAAACAGTTAATACACAACCCGATCTTTTTGCCGTCTCAAAGCGAGAAACGCTGCTCAATGCCTTGAATTTGGGGCAATAATTAATATGATGGTCCTTGCTTTCACAATGAGGACAACAATTAGAGGAAATAGCTACTGAAAACAATTGCCTTGGCTGAGCAGGAGCCCGGCTATGGGTTTTAGGTAGGTCCGGTTTTGAAGTCGAAGATTGAGTGCGAACACTTTCGAAATGCGCACGCTTGGTTAAAAAGTAATTAGCTGCTCGATGGTGGGTTTGGAGAAACTACTACTATGTTCCTCCCACCGTTCACGAATGTGATTGGGTAATTTTCGGCGTAAAATAACGACAAGAATGGAGTTCCAGGCCTCAATTGGTTCTCCTAATGTTTTAAGAGCACGCAAATTTTTATGTAAATGATCTACAAAGGCTTGAGTAGAAAAGTCTTTTGAAATCAAGTCGGTGTCAATTAAAGCTTGAATGTATTTTTCGCGTATGAGTTTGCGGTCATCATAGCGCTCTGGCTTTAATAAATTCCAGGCCACGTCATAGTTTTGAGAAGACGTCTCAATGGAAGCGATAACGTTAGCTGCCTCACCTGTCAAGCAACCTTTCAGATAGAACAATTTTTTGATCGGAGTTATGTTATCATCCTCGTGAACTAAAGAATTAAATAAATCATAAAACCCTAACCACGAGTCAAAAGAACCACTGAACGAAGGTAGAGATATGGTGGGTAAACAAGATTTGTTGTCGATAAAATAATTGGGTGGTTGACACATTGTTTGGTCATTAATTAAAATTGGCGGTTCGTTCGAAATAGCGTTTACATTCGTTTGATTTGTATTCGGCGCTAAAGGTTGAGTAGTTAAATCGTTAACTGCCGCGACCTCAGTTGGTGTATGCGGTTGCCTTGTTGGCTTAGGAAATAAAAGATTATGAGCTACTTTATACGTTTTTAAAAATGTTTCCTCAAAATCAGATTCGTACTGGCGAAGTTGTTCCAAATCTTCATCTAAAAATTCTAACTCTGCTTGAAGAGCAAAGAAATTCTCACGCGTTTTTTCAATTTCGGCGTACCTTTTTTCCAGAACGGGAAAGTCTTCTTCGGGGTCAAAATTACTGAGAAAGGTTTCGTAATTGGTAAGTGCGCGCTTGATAGAGCCGCGTTTAATTTTTAGGATTTAATTTGTTCGGACGACATGCTTAACTCATTAATTAATGAAGAAATCACGTACTAATTGAATTCAATGCGATATTTTCTCGCTTCACGGAGACGGTATTGAATAATTCAATAAAAAGGAAATAATGGTGGTACAACTGACTTACTTGTCACAGTTTGTGGGCGGCTGTTGCTGAAGCCAAGAAGCAGGAGGTGCTGCCAAAGCTGGTGCTTGTTGGTGATTTGGACGGCTGAGATTCCAACGACCTGTCGTCCGGGTGCTCAATGACCCTAGGTGGGATTGACACAATGTTGTGTAGAAACTGAGTCACAATGCTCGCGTAACAATTATGCAATATCGGTAGTTTGTCACTTGCGTACAACGCGTGATTGTTCAACTTAATTGCTGTAAGCAATTACGGTAATACACTCACTTGTGTTGGATGCTGGTTATAATTACAGTACAAATAAGTTAACTCTTATTTGTATATACGGCTCGAAAGGACCAATGTTCGGGCGAAGGTGGGTTTACCTTCGAACTGCTTGGTTGTTAACAATTATTTTTTGTACGAAGTACGGTACTAACTCTAAATCTAAACTTAACGCTTTTTAAAACCTTTGGAAGCCAGAGGGGCATCCCCAACAACAACTTAAAATAAACGCCATTGGCCACAAAAAATTACCGCCACGGCACTTGACCAATGGTGTGCTACCGCAGGGTGACACGGACTGGTACAGACCCGGTAACCGAAGATTGAGGGTTCACAAATATCGTAAAAACAAATTGGCACAAAATAAACATCGGCCGTCAATCTTCCATTGTACAGCCGCAGAAAGCTGGCGCCGTTTTACGGCTCACAAAGGTATTCATTGGAAGCGGGCAACTTAATCTCCGGCTACACATTATTGTCACGTACACTGCGCTTGGGAACCAAAGTTGCTTATGACTATTTTATAAAAAGACAAAAGGTACATCTTAAAATCTACTTAAATCATAAATATAAATGTACAGACAAAACAGTTCGTTTAATACACAGAACTGAGACTTTCTTTTTGCTGTTCTTTAATTTAAAAACAATAAACGTGTTCTTTACAATTTTTTTACGATTATTACCACAAGCACATACTATCGAGACGTAGAACGTACATCATAATAATTGATGTGAAAGAATAAAAATTGTGCTAGAAACATTACAAATGCTAGAACCTTCATAATCCAGAACATGTGACCAAATATGGCGTCCATGGTGGATATTTAAATTTAAATTGCACACATTAAAATTATTCTAATTTTTAACTGATATTAATAGATATTTTAACCTGATTAAGTACCTATTAAGACTATTTTATCCTACGTTTAATTTACTTGGTACTTCATGAGTAAAAGACATTTTTTCATTTTGATGAAAATAAAGTTATTTCAGTATTTAGATGTGGTAATAGTATAAGCCAAAAATTGAAACAAATATGGTCATTTATTAAATCAATTAGTTATATGAACATATTTACAGAAAAAGTCAATTTAAATTCAAAGATAAGCATCTAACTATTTATAACTTTTACAAATAGATACAGTCTAACACCTTCAAATGCCAACAGTTAACTGTAATGACTGTGAATATTATAAAATTTAAATGCATTATCGTTATCAGGAGCGATAACAAAAATACTCCTGTCGATAGCAAGACATGCATTTCACATTGTAATACTAATTTTTGCTATGAATATAACTCAAAGGAAAGGAACACCAATTGCAGCGTCTATTTAACCAACAGAAAAACACAAAAAGTGCACCAAAAACTTTACTCGGACACGTGTTTCAACAGCTAAGCTGTCATCATCAGCGATACCGATACTAAAACTAAAACAACGGAAGCTTATATATACTATCTGCTTATCACGCATCGTTAAACTTAATTGATTCGTAGATAAGCTTAAATAATTCCAAAAATCCTAATGGACCGTTATTATCATAATTCATAAGCAAATTTCTGTTTTTAAAAATTTCTAAACTTTCATAAGAATGAAATTTGTTTTTATTATCTACGCTCTTAATTAATTCAATGTTGAATACTCTATGGCCATTTTCAAGCATATGCATGGCCACACTGGACCTATCTGTGCGATGATATTTGACATGAGCTAATTGCTCTTAAAACGAGTTTTAATAGGTCTCTCCTAACGTTGTAATGATTCTAATGTTTAACATATAGAAACATTACAACGTTATGAACTAGTAATAGCAGAATAGATAAGAAATATGTCAAATTACCAAATTATCCCACATACACAAAAAATCTTCAAAAAATATTTTCAAAATTTGATTATAAAACAGGAACCTCTAGTAGTAACAACTTGCAAAATCTTTTAGGCAATCCGAAAGACCCAATAGAAATGTGTAATAAATTGGGAATATATAAAATTAATTGTAAAGACTGTAACCAAGTATATATAGAGCAAACCAAGAGACCTATTAAAACTCGTTTTAAAGAGCACTTAGCTCATGTCAAATATTATCGCACGGATAGGTCCAGTGTTGCCATGCATATGCTTGAAAATGGCCATATAGTAGGCGACATTCAATTAATTAAGAGGGTAGATAATAAAAACGAACTTGATTCTTATGAAAGTTTAAAAATTTGCTTATGAATTATGATGATAACGGTCCATTAGGAATTTCGGAATTATTTAAGCTTATCTGAGAATCAATTAAGTTTAACGATGCGTGATAAGCAGATAGTATATATAAGGTTCCTCTTGTTTTTAGTTTTAGTATCGGTATCGCTGATGATGACAGCTTAGCTGTTAAAACACGTGTCCGAGTAAAGTTTTTGGTACAGTTTTTGGTGTTTTTCTGTTGATGAATATTACTGACAAATTTTTTAGTCAATTTAGAAATTCCATTTAGATATTGAAATATGCAGAAAATACATCAATATAAAAAAATAATGGGTAATCATGAACCGACACCCAATGCCGCTGACAAGTAGTATAGTCACTTTTTAGATTAACAGGTTGACGGCGGCATCTATTTTAAAGAACTTTGTTTCACTGTTGCTACCACTATTGCTTAGGAATTTGTTAGAAATTTCATTTCTTTCTGCATTTCACTTCAACCCTCCAATTCTGAACTTCTAGCTTCCTCTAAATCTTCCTACTTTTTTCTAGGTCTTCCTTTTGTTCTAGCTCCAATTAAGTTTGCTCGCAGCATCATTTTTGTTGTTCTCTACCCTGCTAGTCTTTAGATATGTCCTAACACCTTATTCGTTGAGCTTTAATTATTTGTGCGATTTATGGGTTTTGATATTCTTTCTATCTCTTCGTTCATCCTTCTTTTCTAGGTTTTGCCCCTTTTCATATCCACCATATATTTGGTGTAATATTTTCCTCTCCCATCTTAACAACTTCTTTTCTCTTTTTTTATACGTCTCCTAAGTTTCACAACTGTATATCACTCCCAGTTTAATTTATTACCCCGCACTAACCTCGTCACAATAATGTGAATAAATATAACTATGTATGCAAAGAGTTTTACTTTCAAAAGGATACATATTTTTAAATTAGATTGCATTGATAAATGTAGTCAGCTTAAAAGAATCCACAGAAGAAACAAATCTAATAATGATTATCATTCAGTATTAAATGGTTTTCTTAAAGTCTTCAGAATAATCTTTGCAACATGAATAAACTACCATTCTCTAAATAGTCTAAATCATTCTTGCAAACTACTATAAAATGTTAGACACACGTGTGTGACAAAGGCTTTTAATTTTCTATCACATATAACTTTTTTTTATTGCGTTTACCGGCGTTGTTTCTTCTTTACTTGTCAACACAAACATGTATTAGGTCCTTTTATTTACAGCAACGGCATTGGTATACCACGACATTAATCAATATTACAATAAAATGTTTACAGTTTGTTCATTTTTCATTATTACAATACATAATAACTTCGTTTGAATTCAATGTAAACAAACAAATGTATAGCCCCATTTTTGCCATATTCAATTTTTTTGACAGAACTAAACATTCAATTACCAACTTAAAAATTTAACAGTATCGTTATAGGCTTTTAGTGACTTTATAACGTTAGTGATATTAGTGTTGTTATAAGATTATAACAGTTGAAAAATTGAAAAATATAATTAAACTATTGGGTATTTAAAAAAACTCATTTAGACATTTAATTACTCTTATGTTTCAGGTAAATTTAATCATTCATTTTATTAATTTTTTATTTTGTGTATCTTTGAGGAATAAATAGCATTGGATTGTAGTAAGGAAATGATGGAATTACATGATATTCAATCTCTGCTTTTTTCACGTTTTCAACCACCAATTATACATAATACTTTACGAATACTTTAAGATTATAAATTCTGCATTGTATTCTACATTTTCTAGCGTTTTTTTTTTTTTTTTTTTTTTTTTTTTTTTTTTTTTTTTTTTTTTTTTTTTTTTTTTTTTTTTTTTTTTTTTTTTTTTTTTTTTTTTTTTGAGATGGACAGCGAAATTTCAGAAAAAGTGTACGAAAGAGCGTTAAAAGCTGATGATGGGAGTTGCTTCCTAAAAAGTCACGATCACTGTACAAGAGAGAGCTCCAGAAATTTGAAGAATGGAAAAAGAAAAATTCTGTCACAACTGTTAGTGAAGCAGTTTTAATGGAGTATTTCCAGGAATTGGTACGTATTTTTAGTTGATTTTTTATTAATCGTATTAATGGTATATATTTTTAGTCAGAATTATTTACCCCGCACTCCTTATGGTCTAAATACTCCATATTGAAGGCCACATTATTAGTATACAACAAACAGACATAGGAAAGTTTAACCGGCTGGAGGCATTCCTGAAGCAAACTTCAAAAGGATACATTCCGAGAAAGTCTAAAATTTTAACACGCAAAGACGTCTTGAAATTTTTCAAGGATGCTTCAAACGACATGTACCTTTTAGAAAAAGTATGTAAACACGGCACGAATTTTACATTTAACTGAATGATGTTAAGGATTATGTTATAGGTTGTTTTGGTGATGGGCGTGTTCGGTGGATTGCGAAGGGACGAGTTGGTATGGTTAACTATAGACGATATAGACGACCGAGGAGCCGTTGTAGTGATAAAAATTCAATACACAAAGACTGGTGGTTCAAAAAGTTTTAATATTGTCGAGGAAAACGAAATGAGTGCCTTGCAAATGTATAGGAAATATGCAGCATTGCGTCCAAAAGGACTAAAGGAACGGCACTTTTTCTTGTGCTACCGAAATGGGAGATGTACGGCCCAACCAGTTGGCAAAAACACGTTCGGGAGTATACCTCCAAAAGTGGCAAAGTATCTGGTTTATGCAGATACGAGAGAGTACACAGGACATTGCTTGCGCCGTACATCGGCAACACTACTGGTGGATGCTGGTGCTGACATGTTGACATTAAAGAGACATGGTAAATGGAAGAGTGATGCAGTGGCATCTAGGTACATAGAAGACAGTATCGCGTCCAAGAACAAAATTGCTAGGATGATTGCCGGAGTCAAGGTAACGGAAGGCGAAACCTCCAACAATGTTGTGAATATGTCTTCGTTCACTAGACCTGAGAACTCTTCGCTTGAAGGCAATATCCAATTTAATGGATCATTTTCCAATTGTATTTTTAATTTTAAGGATAAAAAATGAGCTTACTTATGAGCATTAAAAAGATTTCTAAACTGCTGTATTTTTATTTTTGTCAGCATTAGTAGGAATTAGCGGGCGTAATCATTATGCCCGCTTATTATGGCCCTAGGGCGTAATGAACAGGTTAATACAGCACGTATCACAGACAAAAACAATCAATAATATACAAGTGAAAAATAATAGTTATTTATGTATCAAGGGTGTAAAGGAAAACTTTACACCTGTGGTGAATACAAATTTTTTGCACTTAGTAATACAAAGTCGAAACAAATTTATTTTGTAATTACGTATTTTATTTTAATTTTAACACACCATACAAAAAGATCTTAAAATAATAGTACTAATTAGTTTTAAAAAACAAACACATAAATTAAAACCTCTAACATAATAATAAACTAATTAAAACATTTAAATTTATGAAAATAAACTGTTCGCGACTTCTAGTGTAGGTTACAACAATTTAGAATGAAATGTTCTTCTTTACCGGCATTTTTAAACGCGTCGCTACTACGCGTCGCGTCGGTCGTTTCAAATTTTGAATTATAAAATTTTGAAAATCAGCAAAAAGGGAAAATGAAAACTAATGAAGAACTTACAGATTCTCCTCCCGATATTAAAAAGGAAGCAGGTAACGTGCTTCTGGATTTATTACCT
Source organism: Abscondita cerata (assembly GCA_030710515.1). Lineage (NCBI taxonomy): Eukaryota > Metazoa > Arthropoda > Insecta > Coleoptera > Lampyridae > Abscondita > Abscondita cerata. The sequence goes on from JALBCR010001018.1 coordinate 88,574, forward strand.
GCTAAATCGAGAAAAATTTATGAAAAGTGATACGATGACTTTTTAAAATGGTGTCGGCTTAAAAAAACACACTACACCGAAAATGTGCTCTTAGTGTATTTTGCAAAAATTTCAAAACAATAAAGATCTTCTACACTTTGATCACATTATTCGATGCTGAAAGCAACTTTAGGAGTAAAAATTAACATCGATATTAGCAAGTTTAACAAGTCGATCGCATTTCTAAAAAGGAAAACCAAAGGCTATAAACCCAAAAAGTCCAAAATACTTAGCAGAGAAGACATATATACATTTTTAACTGATGCTCCGGATAACGCATACTTATTGATAAAGGTGAGTTGTAATTTTGATTTGTATATGTACACACTACTAATGTTTAATAATAAATAATGTAGGTTACACTAATCTTTGGTGTAGCTGGATCGTGTAGAAAAGATGAGTTGGTTCGACTTTCAATCGATGATGTAAAGGACTTAAATTCATCCATATTGGTAACTTCAAAGATTACCAAAACTGAAACAGATAAAGTATTTACAATTAACAGTCGTGAAGACAATCCTATAAATTTTGTAGAAATATGTCGTAAATATATTACATTACGTAAGATGGTAGACACATCTACTCAAGGACACGATAGATTTTTTTTTAAGTTTCAAAATAATAAATGTTATTCTCAACCTGTGGGAAAAAACACTTTTGGGAAAATTCCAGAAAGAATAGCCACTTTTCTTAAGCTTGCCGAGCTTCAGTTATATACAGGCTACTGTTTTAGACGTTCCTCTGCATCCTTGCGTTATTCTCAATCTGTGGGGAAAAAACACTTTTGGGGAAATTCCCCACAATGAAAATATTTTCAGTAAGTAGACCATGTTCATTTGTGTAAAGTTACAAGTTTTCAGCTAAATCGGTGTTTTCGTTCTCATTATTCTTCTAACATGCTATCATCGAGACACAGCCCTGTATGGTATGTCTCTCGTTTCAATCAAATGTCCTTTTTTTAATTTAGCGAATACCTTTACTTGACAATATCACAACTGACAGGTCCGGCTGCAGTGGGTGTCGGTTCTTCCATAAGTTTTTAATTATTTGCCGAAGTACTTCCTCTCAGAAACTTTTCCTATCCAAAAATTTTTGACTGTTAGTTTAATTCGTTTCACATTTTCTACTTCAGCCCTTAAAAATGTCATCAGCTAAATGAATTTTCTAAAGCTTACTTATCAACTAAGTAACAATAAAATGGTAAATAGATCATTGCCAGACTCTTAATAAATTCTTTCTTCAAACGTCAGTAAATTGACATTTTTCGACTCAGTAGTTGGCTGCAAAATTGATTTTTTCTCCGGCGGAGTTTTTACTTTTCACTTTTCCGGATGCGTTACAGAACAACCGTAATCTTAAACAAATAGCTATTGTTGATACGTTGCTATAGAAACAACTCATACCTATACACTGTTTTATACGTAAACAGTGTAAAAAATGTATATTAAATTCAAATTAGATGTTTTGTAGTAATTTGGCATTTATAAAAAAAAACACCTAGTCCGACCCGAACAGATAAATGGTAACCGCCCAAGAGATATACTTACACCAAAGCCATTACAAAAGGTCGAATACATTTATTCTAACAGTATGCCCATCTCTAGTCTGCCGTTAAAATAGTGTTACATCCTAATTGTAGGCAACCAACAATACTTTTGATGTAATGCCTCTTGTCAATTCTTAATTTAAAACACGAATTCACAGTAAACACAGTGATAAAGCGTTAGATAATTGATAATTATTTTATCGGAATATTTTGCTAATTGTGAATTATACGAAAAGTATGAAAATTGTATAATCTCTACACAAATTCATAGTATGTATTTTAGACTGTATTGTAACTAAACTACCAAATTAAACGACTCGGCAATATCAAAGTGGTCAATTAATATTTTTTTAAATCTGTATCACCTGTAACCTATTCAATTCTGTTAAATATTCACAAAAAATGAACTTAACAATAATTTCCTTCTGAAAATGATAAATTACCACCTTTCAGAAAAAAATTTCGACAATGTTATATTTTATTATGAGGGGCCTGGTTTCCATAGTGAAATTTTTCCTCCCAGGTTGCAAACATATTTTAGACAAATAAATTAGTGATCTGGGTTTCAAAAGGGTGCAATAATTGAAAAATATTTACATAATTAGTTTTCAACATAAATAAATGTATTTCATAAATAAACATTTTGTCATAACATCTACCATATAATGAATAAATAAATTGTATGTAACAACAACACAGAAGTCCATAATGTTTTTTTTTTTAATTGTTTTTAATTTTAATTTATTTGTTTTTAATTGTTCTTTAAATTTTGTTCGCATGTCTTAAATATGTTCATAATTACGGTTTTTATCGGAAACTGAATAAATGCTTGGAAACACATGCGTAATTTCAGCTAGTGGCTTGCATCAGCCTTTGCCTAGTCTAATCACAGTCTAATGTAAATAATTGCAGCTTAATTTTTAAATGATCCAATACTACAATTTTATTTTAAGATCAGGGCGCGATTTTGAGGGTTTCTCTTAATTATTCATCTGTTCGGCGTCCAGGGAATAGGTTGAAGCTTCAATTGCATCGCATCTTACAAGTTTTAAGGTCAAACTATCTCCATCTTGAAGAGTAACGAAAATATGATCTCTCGACAGTAATAAAATTCGTTCCAACTTAGGTTTTTTCTCTCACCTTGCCAAAGAAATGTAAGAAAATGTTTAGTATACTTATTAGAGTGTTGAATATTGTGAATACATTAATTTTTTTATTGAAAAAATTTCATTTAAAATTTGTAAGATGATTAGAACTAATCGTAAAATTAGCAGGGATGTACTATGTTTTATAATTATTGAAAAACATGTTGGGAGAGGTATGCGTCGCTAAATAAGTTTCTGAAGAAATATTTGTATAAATTTGCAAAAGATGTTTGTGAACAAGTAACTGCTGGTCTATTAATAATTTAACATGTTTTTTTCATTGGCATTGACTTTAACTAATGTCACATCTGGATTACATTAATACTAACAAAATAAACTAATTTGGATTGTTCTTTTTAAAATTGGAAAGTTCCAAAAAGAACCTACTGCGCATAAGCGCTCTCGCTCATCATAGCGCAAACAGTATTTATAGCTATATTATCAAATATTTTTAATACTAATTGCACTGAAGTTTTAGTCGGTCTCATAAAGGTATATTTTCTAATCTATTCAAGAACAGACATTTGACACAATTAATCATACCGAAATACACCCAAAATAGTAATAATTAAAACAACCTAAAAGATAACACATTAATGGTGAAAACTATTAATACTGATTAGAGAAATACCTTAGGCATTAATCACTGATCATCTGGTGCTTTGATAATAAAATTATGAATTCCATCTCTAGTAAAAACAGTAACTCTCCTCAACTTGTATTCAGCTCCTTCTTTTAAATCTTCTTTTATTTTAAAACAATGTACGAAGCATGGAAACGTGGACAATTTTTACCATAATGTTGAGTATGGTGAAGTTTTCGACAGTAGTAGAAAATAGACTCTTCACTTATTCTCTTAACTTTATTTTCCTCCCGTCCAAAATTAACTAATTTTTGCTTTGTCCACTATATCTCCCGGATTTAAAATTTCATTATCCTCTTTGATTCGTAGATAAGTTTCCAAATTCATATTTGTGTTTATTTATAGTTTTCATAAAGGTGTTGAAAAAACTATGTATTACACTGGAGTAAAGTGTGTTTTCCTCCCTTCCGCAGTTTCTACTCTTGTCTATAACTCGGACAACTAGCTCAACAGTCAAAAGGAAAATCACCACTTTCCTCCTTACCAATACCAATGGATATTTTATATAAAGTTTAGTTATAATAAAATTCTTGATTGACTAAAAAAATTGTTCTTACTATCAAATTAATCATTCATTGCGTGTTTAAAACTGGAAATTATGATGCAATAAATGTGACCTAAAGGATAACCTATTCAATGATTATTTATAAAATCCATAAATCAGTAAATTATCAAATATGTATGTAAATAATAATTATAGAAATTTTGTTTTCAATTTACAGATATAAAAGAATTATTAATGTCTACTTTATTTGGTAAGTTTCTTAATTCTATATTTAAGAAATCAGATAGAAATTAAGAAAATTTTGAAGACATTTTGTTAGGGATCCCTATCTTTATAAGAGTGTATACTTTAGAAGCTAGTGAGTTGTAATTAGTTAATGGTTTTTTACACATTTCATCCAGCTACCTGGTTCAAACAATTCTCAAGCCAATGTTATGTTAAGAATGTGCAACAGAATTTTTATTAATTATTTCGTAAATGTGGAACCATTTTCCAACAGTTTTTTAGTCTCTTCTACATAAAAACGCTTATCCAACGCCACTGTAATTTTAGAATACAACGTTCTGGTTTATCTTTAATAATTTTTTAGTAACATCTTAGAGGTTACAATGAAAAATTTTAATTATCGATTAATATTTTTGAGTTTTGTTTTAACAAAAAAATCAGATATGACATTAATGCCATGTCATCTTTTCAAATCTTGCGGAACCTTCGGGAACTTATTTAATAGTGATTCAATGTCTTTAAATAAGTTAAAGAGATATACTTCTTTAAGGATGTATAGGAAGACAAATTTGCCATTCAAAATTAAAATCACACTCAATGTTTGTATTGAGTAATGGCCTCCGACGGTGTCGCATCAGAAATACTTACAGTCCAGTAAATTGTGTGGTGTTTGCGGTAAAAACATTGCTAAAAAACGTGTAAAGTGTATAATAAACTGTCACAATGATTATCACGATAGCTGTGTTAGACCAAAGTTACGATTTATCACCGCAATTGATAATGATAATATTACTTGTGAAGTTATGAACATAACCAATGACGATATTCTTATAAATAATAAAGTTAGTGAAGGGAATTATTTAAAATCAATTATAAGTGACAAAAATTTACTAATAATTAATGTGCTATTCGACAAAAACAAACTTCTAGAAGAAAAAGTTTTACTACTAGATAAGACTACAGGTGCAAGTGCGTGCGCTGATCATCAACAAAGAAAAGACGATGCCTTCAACGCATATAAACAATGCTACTACAACCAGCCAAAAACAAAACTGTAAGTGAAAATGATTATTTTGTTAATTCACAATCTAATAATATCGATATTCCCAAAATGACAGGTCAATGTAGTACATACGAAAATATTTTTAACGCGCAATGCAATCCTTCAACTTTTATATCAAATGACACTAAACACAAACACGGCATTACTATAGATACATACAGGGTAGCTTTTATGTATGGAACCAAGGCTCTGTAGCCAAAACGGTTGAAGGCATCATTCTGGAAATTTTAGGGATCAAATCTGAAGCTATTTCACATAATTTGACACAATCAAAAAATTTTTTTGCACGATAATTTTTTTACACGGCCGCCATCTTGAATTTTTTAAATAGCAAGATGGGTCATATGATATATCATTTGAAAGCTTATTTTATTTACTTTGTAACTGAGTTTGAATATTTGAGTTGGACATATTATGGTTTAGTGCAAGCTGATATGCTGATGTTTTGGGCTAATGAACAACATCCATTAATACTGCCAGTGAATTATCCTCTGTAGCCACTGTTGTTGGTCGGCCACTTCTGCGACGGTTCTTAACACTCCCAGTGATATTATACCGTCGTAAAGTCTTGGTCACAGTAAATCTCACTATAGTTCCTATCAGGGTTTTCAGCATTGAAGAGTTGGCAAACTTCTTTATGCGTGCGTTTTCTATCGCCGTAACCAACCATCATAAAATTTGTAATCTTTCTGATTCAGTTAGCTGATTCATTTTTACGAGACGGTTCTAATTATTGAATAATAATGAACTAGTAATGAGAATAACTGATGTTTTGACGTTATAACGTTACCTAGGTAACGTCACCTAGGTAACGTGTCAAAAGCATCGCCACCTAAATTAAAAAGGCGATAATACAAATAATTGCAGAAATAATTATTAGAATAAATTTTTAGGTATTTCCTCCAAAATACAACTTCAATGTTTCTAGTCAGTTGCAAAGTAAATAAAATAAGCTTTCAAATGATATATCACATGACCCATCTTGCTATTTAAAAAATTCAAGATGGCGGCCGTGTCAAAAAATTATCGAGCAAAAAATTTTTTTGATTGTGTCAAATTATGTGAAATAGCTTCAGATTTGATCCCTAAAATTTCCAGAATGATGCCTTCAACCGTTTTGGCTACAGAGCCTTGGTTCCATACATAAAAGCTACCCTGTATGTATTTAAACAATCTAATGAAAGCAATGGACGTGTAGGTGACGATTGGACATTTCCGAAATCAAAAAAACGTTCTTTCAAAAAAAAAAAAACACCCAAATATGCGGAACTGATGATTCTGTAAATGGTATTCGTGGTGTTCTAAAACCAGAATACGTGTACACCACAAGATTACAAACGGATACAACTAAATAATCTATAATTAACTTCTTGAATTCTAATAAAATATTGATTTCGGACTGTGTCCAAATGGAATCAAACATCCCTCTAGCTACAGTAGTTTTAAAGTATCTGTAACAGCAAGTCAACTAAATGCTATTTGAGATCTAATATATGGCCTCTAGGTGTCATAATCGGAAACTTTTTTGATCATCTCACACCCTAAGGAAGCGACGAAAATTAAACGACCAGATCCAAGAATAACGACATATCCCGATGACAACTACGATCTGCTATTGTTAAACATTCGGTGTTTAAACAGCGATAAACTATTTCAATTGGAAATCGATGATCATAACTCTAAATATTAAATTTATATGTTTCAGTAAACCATGGACAAATAATGATAAGATTGGTCTTTATAACTTTGGAAATTATCAACTCAAGACGCATTTTTCACATGCAAAGTATCGTGCTGGCGGCGTGGGTATATGGTCCAAAATTAACTTGTTAACAGAACCTTTAGATTTACATAAGTATTGTGTAGAAAAAAACTTCAAAGTTTGTGGCACGAAGTGGTATCCTAAGGGTAATAGAGTTGTGTATATTTTGAATTGTTACCGTTCTCGGCCAAGTAATTTAAATGTATTTATTTCTGACCGGAATATTATAAGCTTATATCGTCATAGTTACGCTATCAATAAAGAGGATCATAACTCCCTTGGAACATTATAGATTCTATAATTCTCTCTACCTTTCACAAGTAAAAATATGTGTATATATTTATGAAATAAAAACTGAACCATATTTTATTTATTCGCGTCATTACAAATAAAAATGTACAATTTTGAAATCTTCCCTGAAAATTACTACCACCACTGGAAACAATTTCTTCTTTTGTATGGCTGGAGCTTCTGTTCACTACAGTCGAGTACCTCATGAAATTTAAAACTTGGACACCACAATTTCTGTAAACAAAAGTTTGCACATTGTGAAGCGGGCTTAAGGGTATCATTTACAATTCTAACAGCAGGTAGTCTCAGCAGGGGTTATCTTATAGAAGGACTGTAGAATGAATCATTACACTAAGCACGTTTTAGAAAATAGGTAATTTACGTTGCTTACTTAATTTTTTCTTTAAAGAATATATTTGAAGGTATCGCTAATTAAACACCATAGCTCGATTAATTATCGAATCAAAATTTTGTTTAGGAAATGTTTTTACAAAATAAAATTAGAAATAATTTTGATTTAAAAACGTCTACAAGCAATAACTTTTAACTCTATTCATAATATTTAGTCCTTACAAAATGTATATTTTATGACGTTTAATTTTTTTCTGTAGTTAATATAAAAGTGAAAATAAAAACTAAGGCAATTCTTATTGTCAACGTATATATTTAGTTTTTGACAAGAATTTATTACATAATTATAATTAAGATACCAAGTTATAGTTTAAAATTAAATGAAAACTTTTTTTTAAATAAAGGTATTACTATATAAATAAATATAAGAAATCAATAATGGGTGTGACCTCCATTATTATTGATACATTCTTGGAGGCGTCTGCTCATTGACGCTATCAAGGTATCAATATAATTAATATTAATCGTTTCCCATGCGGTATCAATGGCTGCAATTAGTGCATTACGGTTTACTGGTATAAAATTTGGCCCTTGTTGTCTTCGGATAACAGCAAGTATTCGAGCCCAAACATTTTCGATAATGTTAAAATCTGGGCTTTTGCTGGCCAGGGTAACAGCTCCAAGTTATTTTCTCGTATCCAATTGCGCACAACCCGCGAAGTATGAATAGGGGCGTTGTCCTTTAACAACAAAAATACATTATGAAAATGTTAATTCAACAGATCCCGAACTATTTTTGGAGAAAGTATAGTGAAATAAGAATACTTACTTGTTGGAAAATATAATCTTCGTCTGGATAAAACACTTCGACTAAAATATCTAAATACGCAGCAGAATCAAGACGTCCATCGATAACCCAACAAACTCCTGGACCCCGCGCTAACCCAACCCCACACACTCACAGAAAAATAACCACTTTGTTTTTTACGACATATGTAATTTTTTCGTAACATTCCTTCCATTTTAAAAACTTTTAGTGGTCCATCGTTGCGGCTATTGAACGTTTTTCGTCGCTAAAAATCACTCGATTCCAAAATTCCAGGTTCGTTCACATATCGCACTTTGCAAATTCCAGACGACGTCTGATATTTTCGCGCGTATTTTCTTTGATGTTCCGGAAAAAACACAAGTTGCGGAAACGCCGGAAAGCCGTTTGTAGAACAATCAGGGACTTGCGAATCTGTTCTAAAATTTCGTACGTAGCACCGTCCAAATTAATGTTCCGATTGCCGTTCGGCTCAGTTGTTCGCTTTGTTCCTCGGTTTGTTGTTCAGGTGTATGAACTTTACAATAAGCATATTAATATGAACTATATCTTATGAAAGGAGAGTTATGTAATCATAATTAACGACTTAACGTTACGTTAGTAGATTCCATTTACCCTATTTACACACATATTTTTGTGCGCAACTGGATACAAGCAAATAACTTGGAGCTGTTACCCTGGCCAGCAAAAAGCCCAGATTTTAACATTATCGAAAATGTTTGGGCTCGAATACTTGCTGTTATCCGAAGACAACAAGGCCAAATTTCATACCAGTAAACCGTAATGCACTAATTGCAGCCATTGATACCGCATGGGAAACGATTAATATTAATTATATTGATACCTTGATAGCGATAATGAGCAGACGCCTCCAAGAATGTATCAATAATAATGGAGGTCCTACACCCATTATTGATTTCTTATATTTATTTATATATAGTAATACCTTTATTTTAAAAAAAACGTTTTCATTTAATTTTCAACTATAACTTGGTATCTTAATTATAATTATAATAATAAATTCTTGTCAAAAAACTAAATATATACGTTGACAATAAGAACCTTATGCCTTTAAGTTTATTTTGACTTTTATTATTGTAGACGTTTTTAAATCAAAATTATTTCTAATTTTATTTTGTAAACATTTCCTAAACAAAATTTTGATTTGATAATTAATCGAGCTATGGTTTTAATTAGCGATACCTTCAAATATATTCTTTAAAGAAAAAATTAAGTAAGCTAACATTAAATTACCTATTTTCTAAAATGTGCTTAGTGTAATGATTCATTCTATAGTCCTTCTATAAGATAACCCCTGCTGAGACTACCTGCTGTTAGAATTGTAAATGATACCCTTAAGCCAGCTTCACAATGTGCAAACTTTTGTTTTACAGAAATTGTGGTGTCCAAGTTTTAAATTTCATGAGTGTACCTGCCTCTTCTAATGGCAATGTAGGATAACATACGCGCCGTTTTATTCTCAATTCGATGCTATTCTCCAGATAACCCTCCACCACCATAGAACTTTTTCAATTTCCGTGTCTTTTAGTTAGTCATAGTTGCTCCTGCATTAGCTAGAGCAGTAGCAGAAATGCACGAAGGCAATGTTTCGTATAGGAAGATGGGTTTGGCAATTCTAAATACATTGCGATTTTGCTGGGGATTTTCCCAAACATGTTTTTTCCAATTGGCTGAGATGTTCATTTATTTTGTTGGAAGCTCAAAAAGAAAATCGTTCAATACCTTTAGGACGCAAAGACATATAAAGTCTTAATAAAAGGCAAAAGCAGAGAACTTTTTTTCATCCACAATTGTAAATTTCTTCGATACACCAGTTTTACTTTCCGATACGTTTACTACCATAACGGAATCCCGGTTCTCTATATCCGATATCTACAAATTCAAAAGTTCCAGACTTCTGCATCCCTCTAAAAATAACCCATAATCAAAATAACCTAAAACAAAAAGCAAATAAATACACACAAAAAGGAAAATAAGAAAAAAATTACCTTATGCAATAAATGAATTTCATTGAGAGCGTTCTTTAGAAATCTGATATCATCATTAGGAACTAAAGCAGACTTTTTCGGCTTATAACTCTTACTCTTCCGTTTCAAAAAGCCTCTAGTTTATTGAACTTGGTGATATCTCGTTTCTCATTTATATTCACCTTTGATTTTAGCATTGACCATTTAGTCCATAAAGAATTCGGACTATAAGTTTCTGACTGCAACGAATAAACACAATTATTACAAAATCTATCGAAAAACATAGAATATTTCTTACCAATTCTTGAAAATATGCCAGTAATACAGTTTCAGTGGCATATTTTAGCATAACATTATTCCGTGTCAGCCACCCAGATATATCTTGTATTCTTTTTGGTATACGGCTTCACTTTTGATGGAATTAATGATTCTCTTGTTTTTTCAGCTTTTTTCAAAATCTGCTCCATTATATTTGGTGGAGAAAACACGATTTTAACGCAAACACAGCTTTATAACAAAGTTCTATTTATAAACAAGTAACATAGCAACAATCTAGCAACAACAAAACGCTTATAATTAATGGTATCTGACTCAAATATACTGGGAAGGTAAAAAGGCATTTCAACGCTTTTGCCAAAATGGCGTCTGTAGGGCAAACAATCCTTTGTTGTCATTGGAATGTGTGTAATTTCTGTTGATTTTTGTACTTTTAGTGGTTGTTTTAATTAAGTAGATTATAGAATCTGTAAAGAGTATTTAAGTCAATTTATGTTTAAAATTACAATTAACAGGGATTTTAAAACACTTAACACTGTTACGATTTCCTCTAGTGCCACAGTTTACTAGACAACCAAATGCTACCATTATGGTACTTGGTACATTACAAATCAATTAAACGTATAAACTATATTAACATCCTATAACTCAATGATAAAACCCATCTAAGTATACGTAAGTTTGCCCTACAGTAGCCATTTCTAAAGGTCTTTGACAGCTATCTGACAGCGCATTGAAATGCCTTATAAATTGGTACATAACCAATAAAAATACACCGTTGTCTATTGAACTTATCGACTGGTGCTGTGGCTAAAAGTCAAACATAAATTTTGCAAATTTGACAATTCGTATCTAGGTAGTAGTGCTGAAATATAAAATTAGTGTTTCTATTAAACATTATGGGGTCGTAGAAAAAATAGTGTATGCAATTCGCATGTAATGACTATTAAGACACGAGCAACGTTTCCAATACACGTTGCGAAGTGACAAGCTCATCGTTTTAATATAACTATTTGAATTGGTGCAAAATGACTCGTGAATTGAAGCTCAAGAAACTTTTTTCCAGTCTTCTTTAGTCCAATGACGATGTTCCAAAGCCCGTGCCAATTTTTTTTTTCTTGTGGTGCTTTTTTAGTAGAGATTTTCTTGCCGCTACACAAACTTTTTTAATTCAAATGTTTGAAGACGACGTTCAATTGTTGTGACTGATCCAGTCGCTTTTAACAATTCTGCTCAAATTTTTGGAGCAGTTTTAAACCTATTTATTTTACTACATGTTCTTAACATACAAATCTTGTTGAGCTGGGGTTTTCTTCGGCTGCCATGATCGTGGTTTATCTTTTAAACTTCCAGTTTCAGTAAATTATTTCAGCGTAGATTGTATACCACCGACTGAAATTTTTAGTTGTCTGGAGATTTTTGAATGAAAAAATTAATAACTTGGCCTTTTACCTATCTCTGAATGTGTAATAAATCTTCCTAAGTGGATTGATTCAAATACTTCGTTTTAAAAAATATATCTCCACTTTAATTCAAAGAGCTTATGTTGACTTGGGTTAATATTTAATCGTAGATATTACTTAAATAGAAAATCAAAATTATGCTTTGCAGAGACATTGGTATTATCCCTATTCAATTATTCTGATTGTATTTATGGTCCTTGCTTGATTAATTTTTTGGTGTTAGAAAATTTCACCGTATATCGCATAAACTTACCGAACTAAAATAGTTAAATATGAAAAACAGAAGGTTTTTGAAAGTTGGTTGCTTTATTTTACAAAAATTATACGTTTAAAAAATTCTTTATATTTATACAATAAGATAACATTCAGAACTTACGTTCGTTAATGTTGATCTACGCAACAAACATTTTTAACACCGCCATTTCATAAAACTAAATTATTTGAAACATCATTTTCTTATAATATTGCCAATACCTACAACTCCTAACCAGGTAGCTTAATAGTATATTATGATACGAGTTTTATAAGAAGCATTTTGGCGCACGCATGGGTTTAAGGCACGACGATGGCGGCGAGGAGTGTCCTAAAAGAGTAAGTGCGACAAAATGCCTTAAAATGAGATACCATACAATATTTTTTATATTTTACCACTTTCATTTTAGTTTTCCATTTAAAATTTGAAATTTAATGTACTCTGAGTATGTTTAACAGTTGTCGACACTGTAGATGAAATTAAAATTTTGAATTGTTCAAAGGCGGCATAATCGTAGTTTTAAACTAATTTAAGATGGGTGACGAATTATCTTCTGCTCCGCCAAAAATTAGAGAAATCGCTCAAAATACCTGTAAATAATTTTATTTCATTAAAATCTAAACATTTTTGTGAAAACAATATTCAAAATTTCAAGAATGGTGTCAAGAAAATAATATAATTAAATGTATCAGAAAACGTTCTATTAGCATACTTTCGAATAACAAAGACAGAAAATACAAATCGTCACTTTGTGGTTTATATATTCCATGATGAAATGCAGTTTCAAATTTAGATACAAAATGTGGATATATCAAAAAGTTTAATAAATTACAAGCTTTATTAAAACAGGCATCTATTGGCTGCGTGCTGAACAAGCAAAAATTTTAGAAAACGAGAAATTAATAAATTTATAAATGAAGGCTGACGATAAGTTATATTTAGCTATGAAAGTAACTACATTTAAGGAATTGCAACATTTTCTGTATAGATATAAACAAACCTTCAGGTCATATTAATTATCGGATTTAATAGTGCCTGTAGGAGAGATGAATTATTAAATATACAGGGTGTCCAGAAACTCTCTGACAAACAAAGACCGGAGATTCCTCAAATAATTTTAAGACAATTTAACCCAATTCACCTAGTCCGAAAATGCTTCCTAAGGGAGCAAGAGCCTTTGAAGATGGTGCCTTGTAAATATTTTTTTTTAAATACCTCCAGAACGCTTTTACTTAGAAAAGCAAAAACTGGTATGCTTGTTTAGCCTTCAGAGATGAATCGATTCCATCAATTGCGAATTTCTAGTACCGGTCATAAGGCGTCCGTTTTGGGTAGGTCAACGGTTATTTTAACGCATAACTTTTTGTCTTTAACTTTTAAGCATTTGTGACACTAGATTATTAAATTTTCAGGTATTCGAGTACTAAAAGGTACTCTTGACTTTAAGGTCATTAGGATACACCGTTTTCAAGAAAAATGGATTTGAAATTTTTTTGTTTTTTTGTCAAAGTTAGAATTTATATTTTTTGCACTAAGTTGGCTCCGAACTGCCAACAAAAAAAGTATAAACCAACGTTTTTCATTGTCAAATTGTTGTCCCAGTTCGCGAAGTTTATCTTTTAATTTTTTACTTTACCAGGCGCCATCTTCAAGAGTGCTCGCTCCTTAGGAAGCATTTTCGGACTAGGTGAATTGGGTTGAAAATTGTCCTTAAAATTATCTTGAGGAATCTTGGTCTTCCTTTTGTCAGGAGAGTTTCCTAGACATCCTGTATGGTTTATAGATGATAGTAAATACTCAACCGATTCTATGATTAGATCTCTCTGTTAAAACGAAAACCATGTTTCAGAATATTTGAAATAACCAACACAAAGTAATAAATCAGATTAGTGTATACTGAAACTCGGACCTACACACTTACCATAAGCATTTTTTGTGACATACATTTCGGTCATTGTATTAACAGCCCTATTAATGGCTATTAACACCATAGGAAAAGTGTATCATAATATAAATGATCCAAATGTGGTTATTAACTACAATGTATAATAATTGCCAAACAAATAAAATTAAGCAACACTACAACGTTTAGAAAACTAAAGTTATGTTAAATCAACTGCGGTATAATTACGTTTATTTTTCTGTAATATAGATTTAGTATAAGTTCTGACAAACCCAACTGAACTTCGAATTTTGGTAATTGTTAAATTATAGTTGTGTTATTAACGAATCAATTAATCTTGCTAAAATACAAGTAAAAGATGAAATATTAAGTATTATTATTATTAATATAAACTGTGCTGAACTTAGAAATATAATTAAATCTGTTTTTCAATTGAAATCTGTTTCCTTGAACCATTTTTATTTTTTACATTTTGTGTTAACACTTTTGTAATAAAGTTTAAAAATATAACATTTAGTAGCAAAATATCTTCCAGGAGTTAAATTACCAGATAACAGATAGTCAAGTAACTTGAGTGCTAAAATCGATTAGTTTCCTCATGTCTCGCGATATATTTTACATTTTCAATTGACCATCATAATTTCTGATTTGTTTGAAACATTTTAACATTTGCTTTTCATCTATTACTTTTATGGTTTCTTCGAATTATATCTAAAAATTATTATTTTAATATTCTGAGCTACATTTAATTTGAAAAAACTTTGATGTATTGAAACTAATGCGGTATTGTAAATTCTTATACAGGGTAATTCATAGATATTAGGACATAGTAATACTGGTATTTAGACCCAAATATGACTCTAAAACACAATATGCCTTGATAAAATATTGCTGTGGTAAAGATACAAGGCGTTAGATAAAAAAATTTTTCTTCATTTTTGTTAATAATTTCCTGTAAATTTATTAATTTTATCAAAATCTACAGAAAGCATAATTATCTGACATGTCCAAAACTATTACCCTTAATAAATGAAGTAATATTTGAAATCCCCTTCTGACACTATGAATTGTTCAGCACGCGTTTTTCTCAGAAACATATGAAATTATCTTGTTTAAACAAAGTACCAATATATTGAAATAATGTTTAGGTCATATTCTGTTAATCAAAATTTCTCAAAAGTTTCTCAAATAAAATTATAAGTTAATTTCATCATCAGGAATAATTTACGTGAAATCCCCTAAAACAGATTGTAAATGCGTACATAAAAGAATGTTATTGGTCTAAAGTTATGCCTCTATACCAATTTTGATAAATTAATGTTAAATTTACAGAAATTATTAACAAAAATGAAAAAAGAACTTAATTTAACGCTCTGTATCTGCCCACAGTAATATTTTATTTAGAATATTGATTATATGGTCATATTTTTAGTCTAAATAACACGCCCTTGGCAATTTTCTAATAAATTATAATCAACCTGTATACAAAAGATGCGTTAATATAATTTTTTTATTTTAAACTTTCTTTGTAATACAGGGTACTTTTATAGTTTGTTTGCTTGGGAGATAAGTATTCAGTTTTACTTTGAGATATCAAAACATAATCAAAAATAAAGCCAAAAGTTGATACACTGTGTTTAAATTACTAATTTTAAAAATGTGGGAGATGTCAAATTGTAAAAAACTTTATTGATAATTTCAAGTCATTTTTAGTTTATGCGAAATTATAACAGCTTGGAAAACACTATACAGTGTGTCAAGATAACGATAAATAATAGGGATTTCGGAAACATTAATTATTCAGAGTCAGTTAAATTTAGAAAAAGTTGTCCACTCCAGGGTTAACATTTTGCTGTTGAGAAACTCGATGAGTTCGGCTTACTTCCAGAATATTTAAAAACGAAATTGTGCAATTTCGTTTTCGTATATTCTGAAGTTATCCGAAAGTTACCAAAAAACTTAAATGCATTTTGTGATTGCAACTCTTTTGCTCTACAAGATGGCGTTTGAAGAATTTACTACAACGATTCGTTTAGAAGAAACAATGTCAACTTTATTTTGCTTATGGCACTTAAAAGTACACTCCCGTATAAAAACATTTTGTTACAAATTCAACGATGTACTACACACCAGCCATGTCAAACATACGGCCCACCGAGCATTTCCTGCGGCCCCGAATCAATTTGAAAACAGCCATGTAATGCGGCCCGCGAGCCTGTAAAACCGAAATAAAGTACTGTGATGATGAACTAAATGCGCGCTCAACCTAAAAGCCTGGCTTGTTCCGGAAAGTTCTATCGCGAGAACACGGATGACCAGCTACCTGAACATTCTGGAAAAAGAACTGTCGAGAAATCACAATCCGTATATAAACCAATACCGCTCGATTCAGTTCCAGTTGTTCAGTCAGTTTGAACAAAGTGCAGAGTTTAGTTGCGTGTATTGATGCAATACGTAACGGTACTGTTATTATTGTTTTGGGTAAAGTTTTCGCGTCATCATTTAAATAAAGTGATAAGAAAAACTTGAGATGAATCGTATCTTTCAGAAAAATTAGAATTAAATTTTTGCTGTAAAGTGAAAGACAAATTACTTCTTGATTTTGTAACAGTTTTGATCGGTGTAAATTATATAATATAAAACGTCACTTATTCTATAAACAAGTTTGACAAGTATACAGGCATATTAAAAACAAAAGTTAAAGTTAAAATCACGGTTAAAAAATCAACAACATGTTTACATCCAAAGCAAGAAAAATGAATCTGCCGTTCAAGAAATGCGTATATCAGTTGATCGCATAAAACCTCAAAATTTTGTTTAAGAAGGTGATTTATAAAAGTGTATAAAATGCGCGAGTATAAAGTCCGGGAGCGTGAAACTTTAAAATATAATCTTAATACGAATGCTAATAACAAAGTTACCGGTTGGCTGTAATATAACGATCAGATAAAGCAAATCAGTTTCTTTGTTATTTTCTGTGCCGTGACAAGTACAGATGTGTGGTGTGGCGCAACTCATTTTTCTTCGTGCTGTTGATAGGAATATCAACGTTTATGAAGAATTGATGGAATTAGTACCATTGCATGATACAACAACTGGAGGATATTTTCAATGCTGTTTATGGACTTCTGCAAAAGTACAATTTAGATTTGTCAAAACTGTATTCCGTTGCAACAGATGGAGCTCCTTAATGACTGGAGTAAAATAATGGCTTCATTAAAATATTACAAACAAATATCAGAGAAACGGGCAGTGACAAACCAGATTTTCATCATGTTCATTGCATAATCCACGAAGTTTTATGCTCAAAAGTGATCAAGTTGGAAAGCGTTTTTAAAGTCAGTGAAAAAATGATAAACTTCATAAGGTCACGTGGCTTGAATCAGCGACAGTTTTTGCGTTTTACGTGATTTAGAAAGTGAGTACTGGTTTTGTATTATGCAGAAGTGCGATGGCTTTCGTGTTCGCCAGTTTATCGATCGGTTTGGAACTCAAGAAGAAATACGTCTTTTCATAAGTGAAGAACAAGATGTCAGCTTATTATCCGACGTACCTTTTACAAGATCTTTCATTTGGTAGACATCACAAAACACTTGTCGGACTTAAATACGAAATTGCAAGGACCACGTCAAGTTATAACAGATATGCATGATCATGTTAAAGCTTTCAAGTGTGAATGATGC
The DNA here is from genome assembly GCA_030710515.1 of Abscondita cerata. Lineage (NCBI taxonomy): Eukaryota > Metazoa > Arthropoda > Insecta > Coleoptera > Lampyridae > Abscondita > Abscondita cerata. The sequence goes on from JALBCR010001018.1 coordinate 106,536, forward strand.
TGTGGAAAAACCAGTTAGCGGTGGATAATCTGTCATTTTCCGACTTGCAAGGCGTATCAGGAAAGTACAAGTGGTCCAATATCATACAAAATGTATACAGAAAATGGGAAGCCTTCTGTCAGAATTTGAAAATTCAGGATTTTAAGTCCCAAGAAAACAATTTTCTTTATTTACTGGTCTTTTCACTATCGATATTGATAAAGTTCCCCTCACTTGCAGATGGAAGTGATTGAGATTCAGTGTCAAACCCATTTAAAGAAAAATTTGATAGTGTTGGTACATTCTAATTTTATAAGTACTTGCCTTTTCAATACCAAGAAATGAAAACTTGCCTGTAAAATCCTGTCAATGTTTGGAAGTACCTAAGTGTGAACAATTATTTTCTTTGATGAAAGGAAACAAGTCTCCCACAAGATCGCGATTGACGGACACACACTTGGACACAGTTTTAAAAGTTATTTCCGCCGATAAATTCACGCCACAATAGACCAACAATTAAAGACAAGATCTTAAGTATCTGGCAAAAAAGTAATGTTTGTAATTTTGTAGCCCTTATCCTTTTTATTGAAATTTAATAAATATACTTCTAACATAATAGTACTTTTTTCGTTAAGATTTTCAGTAGTTTGTCTTCTTTAAGATTAGGTTTTGCAGCCCACCTAGTCTATGGTCTTCATGCTTTTGGCCCTGGTGACTTTGGAGTTTGACACATGGCTGTACTACACAATATGGTTATTCGTAATTTTATTCGAGAAAAATAACGTTTTATTAAATTTCTAAACATTTTGGTCAAGTGCGTGCGCTGAAATGAATCATGGCAACGAAAATGAAGTCGAATTAATAATCGACTTCATTTCTTTTCATTGTTAATTTTGTCAGAATCTATTTGAATGACAAAGTAGAATCAGTTTAGCAACGTTTTTCTGGTGTAGGTCATATTTTTACAACGGAGTAAGTAATGTTTTCAAATGAAGAGAAGACTTGATACGCTGTCCTGCTACATTTACATGCCGGAGAAATTCTGTAGAAGCCGAACACTTGTATTTGATCGGTATTTAAGTACCCGGAACGGAGGCAACCCAGAAAATCCTATCCAGGCGTTTGGTGTCCAATCTAAAATACGGTTCATTCGGCAACTCGTACCTTTAAACATTCAAGCGCATTAAATTTGTATTTGCCAGGAAATTATTTCCAACATTTACATCAAAAAAAATTGAAATTTACTGTTACATTGTAAAAATAATAACCACCAACACTGAATCACGATTGCTAAACTGATACTAATATGTCAATCAGATCGATTCTAATAGAGACTATAATAATAGACTTAATTTTTCCTTTGTCAAGGTCTATTAGTGCACATAGACCTAAAAGAATAGAAATTTTCAAACAATATTTTTCTCAATAAAATCACAAATAATTATAATGTGGTACTATCGTTGAATTACGTAATAAAAATGCCTCTCCTATACAAAGGGAACTTTTTTCATTGCTATAAGAAAAAAAACGATTGATGGATGGTTTTAGAAACGTAAACGTTGTGGTAAAAAACCGTTAACGCTGTCTTGTAGAACAGAAAAATGTGCATATGACAAAGTTGAATTTCATTTTTGGTAACTTTTAGAATAAGTTCAGAATATAATGAAACAAAATTGCAACAATTTTGGTTTTATTTTAACTACTGGAAGCAAAGTCGTAAACTCAACAAGTTTTTCAACAGCAAAATGTTGACCCTCAATTAGGGCAACTTTTACCAGAATTTAACCGACCCTGTATATCTCACGGTTTACGAATCCCCAAGCTGTTCATCTTTATCTTGGACACACTGTATACAGAGTAAATCACGATCAACAAGACGGAGATTTGTAGCTAAAACAGTAAAAATTTTACAAGTTTGTCATTTTTAGTTCTTTGCAGGTTAATAAATGTTTTCCTTTTAAAATTATTTTAAAATATACAGTACAATCCCAAAAAAGTGTATTTGCATCAAAGTTATATATTTTTTTAATGGCTACCCTGTATATTATTGTGTTTTTTGATTGCCCGTAAAAAATAAGGTATACTTTCATAACAGTTTCCTATAACTAAACACAGAGTGTACTGAGTTTTGTCGACTTCTCTTAAAATATGGAGTATTTAAAAAAATTGAATATCTTCTAATTCAACAAACCATAACAAATTTACTCTTACATCTAACTTGTTGGATATTAGGTTATTGTATTCCATGATCAAATATTAAACATCTCTTTACAGGGTGTTCAGCATTTACAGGTTAATAATTGAATCATTCAATATGTAATAGTCTTATTTTAAATAAAACACTCTGTATTTTATTATTTCATAAAATTAAGAGAAAAGTCTTCTTTCGAATGATGTAAAGGTGTCCTATGCCTAAGTGTTACAGTTTTTACGCAATTTACAATTTCCTTAAAATTAATGGTAGCGAGAGATTTTAAAACAAAAATGCATACGTAATTCATTTAATTAATAACATTTTAACACATTAGTTTCAAAAAACCATGTTTCGTTACATGTTACATACAATAATTAAAAAAAATAAGTTAAATAAGAAATTAAATCTATTTCGAATTCAAATTTTAATCGGGTGTGACCGATGTTACCATGGTTACGATTTTCAAAACAAATGTCGAAACAAACTCACAAGTGCCAAAATTTAATTTTTCGTAAGTGGTTAAGAATGGTGGGCCATTTTGACACTTACTTTGATTATGAAAAGTGTCACATCTGTCACGGAAAACCGTAATACAACTACTACATGTTTTTTGGATAATTTATGGATCAGTTAATCAATTTAATACATTAGATTCGTAATAAACACTAAATTACTAAATAATTGTACTTGTGTAAATGTAACTTATACTGACTACTTCCTGTTTTACTTTTACTTGAATTATGGTATAATGGGAAATATTAAATTTTATTAGCATACAATGTTCCGACTTGCTTAACCTTTTTAGATTTAGCGATGCATATCTTATGGTTCATTTATCTTATAGTGATTACAACTGCCACAGGAGGTAAAATTGTAAGATTTCTTTAAATTGATTTGTCAATTTATTTGGTTCTAGAAAATTGTAAAACACCTTCAGGACAACAGGGAAAATGTATTCTTTTAGCAAAATGCCCGTCGTTGTGGTGGCAGTTTTCAAATCCGAAAGATGGAATGGTAACTTATTTAAAACAATTTGAATGCGTAATAATTATGACAATGGTATATTTGTGTGCTGTCCCGTACTCAACGACGTTTTAGTGTTTGAAGATGCTGAAGACGATTACGACCCGAACTCAATTTATAACATCAAAGAATTGACTAATATACACAATTGTGGAATTCAAACTGGACTAGTGCAAAATGATGGAATTGTTCACGTAAAAAATTTTCCATGGTTGGTAAGAATACAATCGATAAACAGACCAACCACATATAGAAAACTTTCGTGCACTGGTGTTCTGATAAGTCCACGTTATATTTTATATTCAGCCGAATGTCACAGAACAGAGATAGCTCTAAACGATTTTTTTTGTTAGTATCAAATTCTATCAGGTTAAGATTAATTTAATATTACACATCGCCAACCAAACGAAAAAAATATTAAAATAAACATGACTTTGTGAAATTAAAGAAAATGATTATCGCTGGTCAGTTGTTGTCAATGTGTTATCAAAAATAAACGTTAAAATTTACTTTTCCAAATTGTCTTTCTAATAGGTTTAAAGCAACCCAGTGCAAATTTTTAATGACTAATTTCAACGCCACGTTGTTACGATAGTGACAGCTTTATGGTATCAGTATGGAAACAGCTAACTACTTTAAAGACCGTCAAAGATGTATTTATAAAATTTGGTACTAATACAAGGTGATTCAAGGTCGATGGCACCTTAGACGTTTACGAAAACGAGACAGAATCATTCTGAATATTTGGTTATTTAAATAATTGTAATGATCTATCGACCTAAAATATTTTCAGAGATGCGACGTTGCGCTTCTTGTGGAAATATGTGGCAACTACTTTATTTTAAATAACACCTCCCATATATTTTGGCTCTGCTAGATTTGTCATTACTTTCAATCATTTTTGCTTAATATTGTTCTATACCTATCTGTAAAGATTTTTGAGATATTAATTATTTTCTAAAATATTTGTTAAAAAACGTTGCCCAAATTAAACGTTTAATATAGCGGTATTTAGATTCGTATAAAGCTAAGACTATGAATGTGGCTTACCAAGTTTCTGTACTTTAGTTTGTAGAGAAGTTTGCTTTGTGACATACAGAGTAGTTAAAAATTTTACCGACAAGATACAAAATTACGAAAAATGTAACACTCTATATATTATTAAATATTTATTTATTTATTTATTTCTTTACCAACAGGGCAAGCCCCATACAAAGAATATATTTACAAAAAATATAATACAAAAAATCAAATCTGCAGACAAAATTAAATAAATTTAGTGAACAACCTAGTAGTTCAAAAAATAGTTTAATCGTATTGAAAAATTAACTTAGACCTAATTTTTATAGAATTATAAGGTAATTGATAAAAATCAAACCAATGGCAATTTAAATTGCACAATTTAGATAATCTGGATATTATTGATTCTTTCCTTCCATAAGCTAAAGTAGGAATTTCAAAATAATAATGATTTGCTCTGAGATGTTTAGCAGGTACATGGAAATTGAAACAATTAACAATACCAGAGCAGTCAATAGAGTTAGTTAATACTTTATGCGCAAATAGAAGATCTGCTCTATTTCTAGCGGATTCCAAGTTAGAAATGGAAAGGGTCTGGTAAGTATTAGTGAAATCATGATTCATGTACTGCATAGTGTGTCCTGTTTTATAAGCAGCGTACCTTAGATATAAATGGTTCAGTGATTCTAACTTTCTAATTTGTCCCAATTCATGTGGTAATTAACAAGTTCATCAAAACTTTGTTTGAATAGTTATTTTCCTCCCTTTTAATTATTTCCAAAACCCTTTTAAGAATATTTAGCGTATCATTTGTCAACTGTTTATAATAACATTTTATGCCTACGCATAATAAATAATACCATAACATTGCGACTTCTGAAGAACCTTGTTTTTTTTCCAAAATTTTGCTATTTAGGTATAGGAAGATGATAGGTCATTTGAAAGGTATTTTAATTGCCTTTCAGGGTATTTGATAATATACGGGGTGTTCCCTGTATAATGCAAAGCAAACTTTTCTACACAGGACTAATGTACAAGAACTTGGTAAGTCACAACCAAAATCATAGCTTTTTACGAATCTAAATACCGCTGTAATAAACGTTTAATTTGGGCAATGTTTTAAAAAATTTTGAAAAATAATTAATATCTCAAAAATCTTTACAGATAGGTATGGAACAATATTAAGCAAAATGATGAGAATGTAATGACCAATTAATAGAACCAAAATATACATGATCTGCCGTTTGAAATAAAGAAGTTGTCACATATTTCTACAAAAAGCGGCAACGTCGCATCCCTGAAAATATTTTATGTCGATAGATTATCCACAATTACTTAAATTATCAAATTTTCAGAATAATCCTGTGCTCGTTTTCCGTAAACGTCTAAGGTGTGAGTCACCTTGTATATTACTTGACATTCTGAATAAAATGGAGCTATCAATATTATAATACGAGTTCCGGTTTAACCGGAAGTTGCATTAATTATAAAATTTTAAATTGAACACTTTGTATATTTTTAATATTCGGTTAAAGCATTAAATTTGGAGTTCAAAAATGTATTCTTTTGTACAATTTTATAATGAACTAAATTTCAAAGTAATGGCAATGTCCTGCATTAGCACTAGAAAAATTACAGGTACTTATATTAAACGCTATTATAAACAGGAGCAATTATGTAAATAATTTAAATCACAAAAAAATAAATACTAATGTATGAAATTTTTAAACTGGTCACCATTTTTTTTTCTTGACAGTACGCTAATCGGTGATAAAATCCTTCAATAACTTTTAAAATCATCTCCGGTGTAATCGTTTGCATTTGTTCTAAAATGATGTTCTTCAAATCGTCTAAATTATTGAGTGGCTCTAAATAACTTTAGGCTTTAAATATCCACAAAAGAAATAATCTAGTGTGTTGAGATCAGGAGTTCTTGCAGGTTATTCAATCCCACCTCTTTGTCAAACCCATTTACTAGCAAAAGGCTCGGTCTAAGAATTAAAAAATAATGAGGGGCGCCGTCCTGCTGGGAAACCAGGTAACCGTCTGTCTTCTAGTAATGCAGGAATGATTTGATTGTGTTCAATATATTCAAGTAACATTCGCCTGTTAGCGTCCGTTCCAAGAAAAAGAGGTTAATAATTTTATATAAAAATAATAAAACTTTAATTTTACTGTGTTAACGGAAACACCATTCTTAATACAGTAGTTTTGATTTAACATTGGCATTATACGTTTGCTGTTAATATTTCAATCTTATGTTAACATTTTTTGGGACATCTGGTGTAAACCATTATGTATTATTTTTAATTAAGTGATCTATTGAAAATATTCTTAAATTTATTTGTAAGTTTTGAATTTAATAAAAGAAAAAAACAAAAAAAAAAATATCGTCTCGGGGAGGATTACGATAACCGCGACACGTTCTGTTCAACATTTAAAATTAAACGTGTCAAAATGTCTCAAACTTAATAAACAAAATTTGAATGACAATTTCGTTACCATAGTAACCAAGTCAAATTACAAAAGTCTCTTAGACTCGTCGGTTTGAATCCTCCACGAGACGATATTTTTTTGTTTTTTTTTATTAAATTAAAAACTTACAATTGAGTATAAGAATATTTTCCAATAGACGTTTTACCACTTAATTATAATTAACATAAATGATTTATACCAGATGTCCCAAAAAAGTGTTAACATGGGATTGAAATATTAACATGTAAAATCCTATGGCCAATGTTAAATAAAAAGCACTGTATATTTTCAAAGTTTACAAATAAAAGTTTTATCATATCGAACTTTAGCGATCAGAGCCGATACATAATGTTTAAATATTTACAAAACAAATAATACGAGCCCAAAACATTTAATTTCTGGAGGTGCTGCGTGTAGGCTTCTTACATTCAGTGTGGACCAATAGCGACAGTTATGACGATGCACCGTACCATTTAAACAAAAAGTTGCCTTGTCAGAAAATACACGCTCTGTGCGACATTGGAATTACGATTGCAAATATTCATCGCATCTTCACAGAATTGTAACCTCCGATCAAAACTGTAATTAGCAACCGCTTGTACAAGAGGAATTTTATAGTGATAATATTTTTCCTTTTTTAGAATTCTTCCGACAGAGCGGCGGCTGATATTATGGATACGTGCTAGATGTACTGTACATGCTTTCGGCAATTCTTTTAATGAAATTGCAATACCTTCCGCTTCAGTTTAGCTTGTTGTCAGTTTTGGCCGTCCAGTTTTCGGTAAATTACGAACTGTTCCACTAATACCTACGATACCGCTGTAATGTCTTGCAAAATGCCTGTGTTATTGGGTACCGATTTGGATGTAAACTCAATCATCATCAAAATTAAAGTAACGTCAAAACGTACCTCAATTTTCTTTAGAGTTTTTTTTTGTGTGTGTTTTAGGGTTTTGGTGCAAATATAAAATATGGAAGGTGATCAGTAACTTACAGTACTCCATGGTCAACAAGAAAAACATGTTGTACCTGAGAATCACCACTTTGGTTTCCGGACATGGTCATCAAGACCCTCCCGGATAATTAGGAAAAAATGTAGAACACAATTTTACAAATCACAATCACATTACACACTTAATTAATATTTTTACATGTGAATACTAGGGTGTTTAAGGTTTGGCATGTTTCGGTTTTAGTGGTTTTCCTAAACCTTGAAGTAAATGCTTTGCCATGACAAACTAATCCACAATTACACACGGTTTCGTCACCACACTGTACAGGTTTAGACTGATTTTCTGAGGCATCATAAATAACACTTACATCACAATACAATATTTAAAATGTACCATACGATTAAATAAATCAAAATTTCAACCCGTTTTCAACTATTTCAACGTGAGTAATTGTACAAACAATTAAATGTAATATTTGACAGGTGCACTTTTTGTTTATTATCGACATTCTCCCATCAGGAAGTTACAATCGCAATTACTGTCGACAATTCATCAATTTTAATTGATATGTTCATGGTAAATTATATTAAACGCATATTATTTTTGAACTCAAAATTTAATGCTTTAACCGAATATTTAAAAATATGCAGGGTGTGCTATTTAAAATTTCAAAGTTAATGCCACTTCCTGTTAAACCGGACGTCGTATTATAATCATATTATATAATATCACTGTAGAGTGTCAGGAAGGAACCTATGCAACGTAATTGTGGGATCGAAATAGTCGTTGCATATGGCAGGTGACAGTTTCCGGTTTGCAAGTAGCGTGCTGTTGTATCCATCTAAAAAATATAAACGAGTAAAGTAGGGTTAAATTATCTGTTACAATTTAAATACATTCATTGACAAAATAGCCTCGACATACTTTTTATAACAATTTACGTTGCATAAAATAAAGGAATATTATGTTTTAAAATATGAGAAACTCTTAACAGAACCTTCAGGCACGCTCATGATTAAGTTCAAATTGTAAGTAAGAAAGGTTAGAATACTTAAATTTTAAATAAATTGAAATACAAGAAACTTACACATTAAGACTTAATTCCTAAACTTTTATTTTTGACACACAGCGGTTTTAGTAAATCAAAAATATAAGAAATTTAATAAATGAACCTTAGTAACTAATTATAGTGTACATTAAACTGACGTTAAGACAACAACAAAAAAATGAATCAAAAGTGGCTCTTAATGGATGCATTTCCTTTCATTTACATACAAGTCGCTGGGCCATATACTTCTTCCTGACAATACCATATTCTCTGAAGCAACCGAATTTTTGTTGCGATATTCTGACATTTGATAACCTATTTTTCGTGACAATAAAATAGCATAAAATACTGGTGTTATAAGGGCTTTAGCGCACTTAGTCTATACAAAATTTGTCTACCCCTAGTTTTCCATACCTGAAACGCGTTCACCAAATCAGTCCTAATAAAACTTGTTTTTTATAATGTATTCGATAAATTATTTATAAAAATCGTTTTTACGGTTGGCGATGAAATCTTGTATACACCACGTCAGTAAAGTGTCTTTACCGAACTAGTCGTTATTCTCCGCCGCGCTTCAATGGTTAGTCTTATAAGTTTAGACTTGTTCGATAAAGAATCACCTTTTCTATGTTGGTACTTAAATAAAAAAAATTTGTTTCAGATATTAGAGTTGATTATTACACAGGGAACGGAAATAACTGTGATTCATCATTTTCTTCTTACACTAGAGATTGTAGTGTCTTTTGAAACATTTGAATTTGACCATTTTGCCGTTCATCCATTTTATGATCATGTAACTAAGATAAACAATATAGTTCTATTGCGATTAAGTCGTAAAATACAAAATACGATACCAATATGTCTTCCACTGGTTGCCGAAACTTTCACCCACAGTATAATGGTTACGTCAGGTTGGAATCAAACATTCCACGAATTAACAGATATCAGTGTAAAAGTTCGAAGATATCAACTTCAATTACAAATTCTGCTTGTAAACGTCTAATTAAAAATGACGACGTATTAACTACGTTTGACATGTGTACGGTTAACGAAACTATTACAGAAGAAAAATCTGTAGGATATCCTGTAATGTCATTGTACCAAAAATCAATGGTATATTGTAGGTTTTACATCGAGCGGAAGAGAACCTAAAATTCATACCCGCGTTCAAAATTATATGCAGTGGGTTAAAGAATCTATGGGTGGAGGTTCGTATTTATAAGTAAAGATAATTAAATTAAATATACATTTCAGAGCGTTGTCTTACACCAGCAAATGATACAGGAGAATGCATACAATTAACCGAGTGTCCAAGATTAGTGACAGCATTTGCAAATGTAGATCCAAAAGACCAAGAGTATTTAGATGATTTTCTTTGCGTATTTCCAGACCTTGTGGAAAATAAAGAGACGCTGAGAGTATGTTGCGGATATAAGCCTGATTTTACTATTTCTACAACTTTAATTGATGCTGAACCAAGTTCTTACAAATATTTCTGACATTAGATTATGTGGATTCCAACATCGAGATGATTATTTTTCGTTAAACGAAACGCTTTCGGTAGATGAATTTCCATGGCTGGCTGCTGTAGTAAACGGAACTTCCCCTAATGAACATGTTGCCATCTGTGGAGGCACTTTAATTACAGACCGTTACGTACTTTCGTCTGCGCAATGCATTTTTTACTTTTCAACCTAAAGATATGTAAGTTTCGAAATATGTTTCAATCGTTTTAGTTAACACAGATTTCAGAATGCTAGTGCGTTTAGGAGATTACAACTTAAGGTCAGAAATAGATTGTTTCATGTTCCAGGATCGGATGATTTTGATTGTAACGATGTTCAAGAACGTAAAGTGAAAGAAATAAAAACCATCCTTATTACAATGAATTTCAATTCCTTAACGACATCTCATTACTTCGACTAGAAGTCAAAGTTGTATTCTCAGGTAAATGAAACCCATATTATTTTTTTTATAAATATATCATTTCGTCAAAAGATTACGTACGTCCTATATGTCTCCCTACATCAGAAGATGATGTAACTAGATTTTGGAAAAACATTTTATATGACTGGTTTTGGAGTCAACGAAAGAGATGTAGAAAGGCCAAAATAAAAAAGAAAATTTTTACTAATTTGATATCTTTGGACGTTTGTAATAAAAGAGGGACGCTCCATAATTACGGAAATCCAGCAACGGAATATCAATTTTGGCACCGAGCTGTTTAAAACTCAACTGATGTAACTTGTTTTGGTGACGAAGGTGGACCGGTTATGTATAAAAAACAAGTTTCAGTGGTTTATTGGAGGAATTTCATCAATATTCGGTTGTAAAAATTTTGGTGAACCTTTAGTACATTTAAAAAGTTACTAAGTATCTGAAATGGATATCATTAAATATTAGAGATTAAATATAATATTTGGTTATTATAAAACTCTAAGGTTTCTGTGCGTAAATCATGTGTTACTGAAAATGTAATAAAATGAATTCAAGATAAATACTAGTAGTAAAGCATTGTTAAGATTATTTTAACGTTCTTTCTTTGTGATGTTATAAAATGACATGCATTGCTTCTCCATGGCTTGAGCTTTAAGAAGAGCGATAAATACTATTTAAGCGGAAGAATCATTTTTCACCATTCAAGATTATCCAGTGCATAAAAAAACTGTATATATAAGAAATACTTCTTCGTTTCCGTTTCTTTTGTGTGTAGAGCTGTCGCATCTGACATCTCTAAGACGATCTTTAGAAAAGGTTCAGATGGATGTAGTGCACATTGTCAGTACATTTTTTAATTGTAAACTACCACCATAGTCATATCACTTGACTTTTCTTTCCGGTCAAATATTTCTCGTGTTCAAATTATGTAACTTTAAACTTTGTAGACTGTTTTATCGGATTAGGTATCTTGGAATTATCGGAAACAACACTATTGCAATATAGTAAAATGTTTTAGTTTACTTACTTCTAATTTTGCAATAACTTTTACATACAGGTTTACTATGGAATCTCTCTTTGTCTACTGCCTTAGAAACTTCACTGTTGAAACCGAAAGTAGGTATGGTTTAGGTATGTTTTAATGCCAAAAAGTCGTTATTAAACAAAAAAGTATTTAAAATGCACCGCTTAAAATTCAAATAAACACTGCTGAGACTCTAAATGCGGATCCACATCAATAAAAATTTGTGCTATGTATTGTATTTTGAGATTCGCCACACATATTTACGGACATATTTAAATGGTATAAAGTATTTTATTCACAATTAGTAACATACAGGTTTTTAAACTTTGTAAAAGTTGGAAAGCGAGAGATTTCAAGAGTACATTGCGAAAAGGTTAAAACACGAGTCAGTAATGACTAACAATCGGTTCGAAAGTAGCCACTTTCTAACCTATCTCGGCCCCACTGTCGTATAAATTACACATTCATGAAAATACTTCCGCTACAAGCGCTGACATTTGACAGTTCAAAACTGATTTTATAGGTTACTCTTACTACATGGATGATTTTATAATAATAAAGATATGGTTTGTACAAGTATTACACAATTTTGGACGAAAAAAAGAACACTCTCAAAAATTATATGAAGTATGTATGAATTTTGCTATTAAATTAATAAAAATACGCAAAACCCAGTTTTTGCATATGTAAAGTGCCAAACTCGCCAAGCACAACTTTAAAATGCTTATTATGCTTGTATTTGTTACAAAATCCAATTATGTTATTGGTATTATTAAGTAAGCTACAATTATTATTGAAAAGCCTAATCGATTTTTTAACTTCGTAAAAAATTGTACTGTTGTAAATGAATGACGGGCATATTCTTTATACTATTTCGTGAAGGTATATTAAGAAAACGGCATTCGTATTCTCCTCAAGTTCAACATGGAGTTACTCTTTTAATTCGGCTAGTGACATGTGGGGTATGAGAAATGTTAACGACTAAGGCCATCTTCATACAGAGCTACTGAAAAGAAACTAAACAAGTTGGAACTTCCTTCATTAAGAACAGGTTGTTTTTCATTGTTTATTACCTCCGTTGACGGAATAAAAAGAAAAATAGAAGATTTTGGGTGCATCCCTATATCCAGAGAAATCGTAATAAGAGATTAGCCATTGCGGCGAAAGAGTTATTTGAAGACAACTGTAAATTCCAAACTTTCCATAGAATGTCAATAAAGACGTTCCCAGAACTTGTGCGAATCGTGGGTCCAATCATTCAAAAAGAAAATACAAATATGCATGAATGTGTTGGTGTAGATGAAAGGATAATGATAACGCTTAGGTAAGTGTGTATTCATTTATTATCAATAACTGCACATACACAAAATGTATTACGCTAAAATCAAACAGGAATGTTTGTAATTATTTACGTTTAAGTAAATTGGTTTCCTGACAAAAATGAACTAATATTTGTAGAGTATACGCTAGTATTACTAGAATTAGCCGATTCTGACATATTCTGTAAACTAGTAAGTTCATATCCTCCTTGGTTTTGGGGTGTACTGAGAAGATGTACTAGAAGAAGTAGGTGAAGGACTTGGAGGACTTGTATAGGATGCCTTAGATGTACTCGTAGATGCTGACCATGTTAATGGATCCGTGGTTGAGAAAACAGTTCCCTGTTCTTATTGCGTTAACATGTCCTCCACTAACATCAAAGTTTTGATTTTAAATTGGCTTAGATTTCTTTGAGAAAACTTGCTGACATCGGGCAACAAACTTAGGAGAAACATTTCCCTATCATCTGATGTTTTCTTCTTCCTTTTCTCGCTGATGTATTGTAAAAGAGCAACATCAACATCGTCTTTTCTTTCCTAAGTTTATATTTTCCTCCCTGTTTATCCATACTTCTTACCGTTTCTTGTTTGGGGTCACAATTTTCATCAATCTGTATTATTTGCTCCCTATTAATTTCGGTTTGCCCAATGTTGCCCGTGTTTTCTAAATGTTGTACTGGTCGTACGTATGGCAGGACAAATTGCATAATATGATGAAGATAATAGGTTTTTTTTTTTTTTGATGAGAATCCAGAGGAGATGGTTTTAAGCTTCGAACAAATTCATTTCTAATATTTTTCCATTTTTCCTTGCAGTCTGGCACTGTAACAATAAACGGCAAATAATAACTGGAACTCCCTATTAATGTTTTGTTTGTTTCAGATATTTGGCTACTGGTTGTACATTTACTTCGCTGGCCTTATATTTTCAAAGACGCGAAGGAACCATTGGAGTTATTATATAAGAAACTACTAAAGCCATATGGAATTCACTAAAGGGAACATATATGGCGGTACCAAATGAAGAAAAGTGGAAAAAGCATATCAGCGCGATTTGATGAAGTATGGCAATTGCCAAACTGTTTGGGGGCAATCGACGGTAAGCATATTCGCATTCAAAAGTACCCAATTCAGGATCAACCAATTTTAATTATAAAAATTATCATTCTGTGATTTTACTTGGGTGCTGCGATGCTGATGGTTATTTCATAACAATTGAATGCGGATTTGCGGGAAGAAATAGTGCCGGGGGAGTATTTAGAGTATCAACGTTTGAGCGTTGGTTAGAAGGTAACAATACTCTGCCTTTGAACTCTCAACTTCCCATAACGAAACCGAAATGAATTTCCACATTATTTCGTAGCAGATAGTGCATTTCGCTTGAGACGTAACATTATGAGACCATTTCCAGAAAGAAACATTAACAACAAAATGCGAATCTTTAATTATAGACTTAGTAGAGGTAGAAAAACTATAGAGTGTACATTTGGAATGATGACGCAAAAATTTCAAGTATTTTTAACTCCTCTTCGATGTCGGAAATATGAAACTATAGTTTCTATAATTGAAAGTGCGTGCGTTTTACATAATTACATTCGAAAAAAAGATTGTACGCCCTATACGACACCGTTAGTAGAATACAATCGAGAAAATCCAAGAAACCTCCCTACCACGGAAGAAAATTTATACGTAGATAAAACGTCTTCACCTCAGGAATTACGCAATTACCTGGCTAATTATTTTTTAAGGCCTGATGTTGCTTTACCTTGGCGATGGTACCATTGTGTATAAAATATTGTATAATATAAATAAATAACATTTAATTAAAATATGTATTTAAATAATTTTATTTTTACCTGTCCAATCCATGGTTCGTGATATTTCTGCCCAAGCTTTTTCTGTGACATTCTTTCTGGAATAATCTTGTAAAGTATGATTGTACAAACACGGATGATTTTCAATTATTTGCACAAATTTCACCGATTTATCAACCATTTTATGTAAAATACGACATTTCAACGCTACCTTGCAGCTAAGCAACTAACACCGCTGTACGCTCAGCGACTTACAGCTTGCCTGACGCCTCGTGTACAGTTCTCTATAAAAACATGAGTGAGCGGCACAAAAGCGTTTTTTATATATATATATATATTTTATTATTATATATTAAAAAAAAAAAATTTAAAAAAAAAAAAAAAATAAAAAAAAAAATACTTTTTTTTTTAAATAAAAAAAAAATTAAAAAAAAAAATTTTTTTTAGCGTGGCGAAACGTTGTATTTTTAATATTTATTACACGTGTTTAAACCCCAAAGATTTTTATTACAAACATGTTTACACGTGAAAGAATAAAGCATTATATATATATATATATATATATATATATATATATATATATATATATATATATATAAGTTATATTCAGAAATCCGCAAACTTAACAAATTGAGTTCGAAGACATCGGAAATTACTGATACTCAATAATTTGCAAACGTATCAAAAGTAAGTTCATCGACAGCGGATGTATCGACTCATGAAAAGAAAATGTATTAGTTTTAATTAGTATTAGTTCTGCCTTTGTATTGAAAACAACTAAATAAACTCGTTTAATTAAAATATTTATCTTTTAAAAACTCGATAAGCGAAAACAAAAATAAAATTGGCGCAGTCGGTAGGATTTTAAAGTAACACGGTCTAAAGTGTACGAAAACGTTTTATCGAAAAACAAGTACGGGCCGGCGAATTTCAATTCCTTAGTGAAAAACGAAAACTAACGTATTCCCAGTGATAACAACCTGTAAACGTTCGAGTTTTGCGTTATAATTTTGAAATAACAACGGAGCACCAGCCATCCAAGTGACCACCGTACGTGCATCGAGCATTCGGTCGAGGAGAGCCCTGGTACCAAACCTGCAGAAGACAACTCGCAAGGTAGGAACTAATATTCACATTGTTGTTTAAAACAAATAGGGAACTTCCTATAATATTTTTGTAATATCATCCATTAATTGGAAATTGCGTGTGCAAGATTAATTAAGAAATTACAAACTGGACGATTTAGTAAATTCACTTGAATCGTTGTCATTAAAAACAATCATGGCTAACACTGAAACCCAATGTCATGAACCAAAACAAATCCAATCATTAATTATCAACTTTTAAAATAGAATTAGATACTATCCCATTATTTGAAGGTAAAGAGACTCAAATAAATGCATTCTGCATGGCGTGCGACAATATTCACATTCGTTACCAGCTAGTAGCGGAAGTGCAAACCGTAATAAGAGCCGCGATATTTTCTAAATTTAGAGGTAAAGCATCAGAAATTTTATCACCACGTGACGACTTAACTAATTGGACACAAATTAAAGAAGCAATAGTAGAACATTTTTCAGACACAAGAAATTTGGAACAGTTAACAGTTGAATTTAATAATATGAAAATTAATAAAGGTGAAACTTTAGTAGAGTACGGAAATCGAATTAGATTAGCTTTAGGAAAATTAATAGGAAAACTTAATTTATCACAAGTATCAAATAAAGCAGTTAGGCAAGAAATTTTAATCGCTAACGCATTAGATAGATTTTTAGTCACAATCCCTTACCAAATCGCGATGCAAATTCGTGCAGGTAAACCGAAAACATTAGAAGAAGCTATTACATTGGCGCAAGATGAATTAAATTTCGCACACAGATCAGGACAAAATCTTAATTTTAGTAATTCAAAAACAATTCCAAAACAACCGCCGTTTAATCCATTCCAAAGAAATTCTTTTAACGCGCAACCAACATTAAACCAAAATTTTCAAAACCAATTCAACCTAATTTTAAATTTAACAGCAATCCGAATCAACAAACAAGTTTTAACCAAATTTTTAACCCTCGCTTTCAACCTAAGATTGTAAATAAACCACCTTCAAACGTTTTCGACCCAACCAAAATGTGAACTTGCCCAAACCAACCCCAATGTCAGGCATTTCTAGTATAAAAAATTATTTTCAAGAAACCGATCCCGAATCAATTATATTTGACGCAGAATCCAATCAATATTATGCACCTATTAACTTTTACCCCGACCAAGTCGACGAAGACGTTCAACAATTATCTGAAGACGTAGAACATAACCCACAAAACGACGTTACCGAATCAGACGTAAATTTTTTCGAAATTACCTCAACAAACGAATTAATATGACGGAGACCTTACCGTACATTAAATTAACTAACCCACCATTAAAAATTTTAATAGACACTGGCAGCGAAATTAATATTATCGACCCCCGTATTATCTCAAAATTTTATCCAAATTCGACACAACCTATAAATCTAAAATTAAACACCGCAAACGGAACAAGTACGATGAAAACTTTGGCAACAATTCCTTGTTTCGAAGAATTTAAGGCAACCGGAAATTTTAAGTTTATAGTTTTGAATTTTCACGAATTTTTGACGCTCTTATAGGAATACGCGATTTGAAAAAATTAAAATTTAACATTGATTTACAAAAACATGCTAACAAGAAGTGATGGTAATAACTTTTTGTTGCACTATAAAAACCAATCAAAATTAAGATACAACCACGAATTAGACAAATATACAATTTGACATACCCGAAACCCGATCAAGACATCTTTATAAAGGAACAAAAATTAATGGAGTAAGGATAGAAGAAGGACTGTACAAAATATTTAACGGACAAATTAACATCGTTTTAGAAAACGAATCGGACGAAGAAAAGCAATTTGAATTAGGAGATTTACACGAAGAAAGAATTGACCCAGAAAATGTAGAACCATTTAGTGGCACAAATACCTCAAATTTAAAAAACTTAAACAATCTTATCAGAATGGATCACATGAACTCCGAAGAAAGAAGGGTGATTATAAAGACATGCAGAAAATACATAGAGATTTTCAAAACAACAGAAGAAAAATTAACTTCGACAAATTTGACGAAACACAAAATAATTACAAAGGATGAAGAACCAATCTTTTTAAAAGCATACCGAACACCATTTACTAACAAGGAAAAATTAAACAGCACGTAGAAGAAATGCTAGAAAACGGAATTATCCAACCAAGCATATCGCCATGGGGATTTCCAGTACATTTAGTGAAAAAGAAAGAAGATGCGTCTGGGAAACAAAAACCAGAATGGTCATCGACTATAGACAATTAAACCACAAAACTATCGACGACAGATATCCAATACCCAACATAGAAGATATTTTAGACAAATTAGGAAGAGCGCAATACTTTAGTGTATTAGATTTAGCATCCGGATACCACCAGATCGAGATGGATGAACAATCAAAGCAGAAGACCGCATTCAACACAGAAATGGGACATTTTGAATTTAATAGAATGCCGTTCGGACTTAAAAATGCACCAGCGACATTTCAACGCATGATGAATAATGTTTTAAAAGAATTAATAAATACACACTGTTTGGTTTATTTAGACGACGTAATAATTTTTCCCCAAATTTAGAAGAGCACCGGAAGTCACTGGAAAGAGTATTTCAAAAATTACAATTACACAATCTTAAGTTACAATTAGACAAATGTGAATTTTGTAAACGAGAAACGGAATTTCTAGGACATGTAATCACTAAAGATGGGATTAAACCTAACCCAAAAAAATAGAAGCTATTAAAAATTACTCAATACCACGCAACCCCAAGGAAATTAAAGGATTTTTAGGACTCATAGGATACTATCGAAAATTTATAAAGGACTTTGCAAAAATCACAAGACCTCTGACCCGAATGTTAAAAAGAATATCGAAGTAAAGATCGATGAAGATTTTATCCAGTGTGTGGAAAAATGCAAGACGCTCTTAACAAACGACCCAATTCTAAAATACCCCGACATGAGTAAAGAATTCACAGTAACGACAGATGCCTCTAACGAAGCGATAGGCGCTGTTTTAACACAAGAAAACCACCCCATCTCTTATGCATCAAGAACCTTGAACGATAGCGAAAAGAATTACAGTACAACAGAGAAAGAACTACTTGCAATTGTGTGGGCCACCAAACACTTTCGCCCCTATCTTTATGGAAATAAATTTATCATTGAAACGGATCACAAACCTCTCACCTGGTTATTCTCATTAAAAGATGCCAACTCAAAACTAACAAGATGGAAACTGAAATTGATGGAATATAATTACGAGATTAAATACAGGAAAGGAAAAGAAAATTACGTGGCAGATGCCTTATCAAGACCACCTAAAGAAGCTTATATTAATGACGTAGATATGGAAACCTTAATTGTAAACACGGATGGACCAACAGATGCCGATATAGAAGAATTAGACGAAATACTCAATAATCTAGCAACACCCGAACAAGAAGACGACAGTGAAACAATCCATACATCTAGAGGAGAAATTCAGATCGACATTCCATACAAGGAAACACCATTAAATTTATCAAAGAATCAAATCATATTCGATACACATGTTAGTTGTGCCGAACCTATAATTAAACACATAAATCTATTTAATAATCTGAAAAAGAGAGTTTATTGTAATTTACCTTTTGGATCGAATGATGACGAAATTGTAAACACCTTGAAAGAAATAATTAAACCAAATACGAATATTAGCATTTATTTTAAAACCGTAATATCGAAAAGGACATCTTAAGAATTATGAGAGAACACTTTAATAACACAATTAAATTACACATCACAAATAAACTTTTAGAAGATATTGAAGATGAAAATGAGCAAACGAAATTTATGAGTTACTACCACACAGGCAAATCCAAACACAGAGGAATTAATGAAACCTACAAATCATTGAAAGGGCTATATTATTGGCCAAATATGGAAATGGACGTAACAACATTCATCAATAATTGCGAAATATGCAACCTATCTAAAATTGATCGTAATCCACAAAAATTACCGATCGCATTAACCCCAACACCAGACAAACCCTTCCAAGTAATACATTCTGACTTATTATTTATAAATGGAAAAGCAATATTAACAATAGTAGACGCGTTTTCAAAATATGCACAAGCATACCTACTTCCAGATAGAAACTCTAAAACTATTTTGGAATATTTAACATTATACATTTCTCACCACGGTATTTTTTCGAAATTAATAACGGATAATGACCCTTCCTTCTGTAGTAATTTAATTTCAGAATTTTTTAGGACCCATAAAATCGTACATCATAAAACGTGTACAGAAAACTCAAAATCAAATGGTATAGTAGAAAGATTTAACTCAACCCTGATCGAATCATTGAGAGTGTCAAATGTAGAAAAATCTAAATTACCCTTCGAAACACAACTACGTATGTCAGTAATATCATACAATAACAGTATCCACACAACAACCAAATTTACACCTTTCCAAATAATCAACGGAAACGATAGAAATGTTTTACCATTTGATCAGACTATTAATAAAGTGACAGAAGACTACGTAAACGAGAGAAATAAAACTATGAATATGATTAACCAAAAAGTGAAAGAAAGTATATTAAAGGCCAAAGAGAAAGTTCAACAACAGCAACCAGAAAATACTATAGAAGAAAATTTACCAGATCAAATAGTGTACGTTAGGAGAAATCCACAAAGGAATAAACTCAAACCCTATGCAGATAAAATAAAATTACATAATGTGACCGATAAAACGATCTCTTTCAAAAATAAGAGAAACCAAATTACTAAATTAAAACGAGATTTAGTAAAGCGAACTAAAAAGAACATGTTGTTGCAGGATGAAGATACTAATATTAACGATCCTGGCCCTAGCCACAGCAGGTGAAGAAATTCAAGTTAGAGAAATAAATAATTATGTAGTACCACTAGAATTAGGCAAATCATTTAACCATTTATTTGATCATAAGTTAGTTTTTATGTTAGAACGTAAAAATATACACACCTTAATCGTAAACATAAGTACACAACGTAATTTAATTTTAGAAAAATTCAAAGAAATCAAATCTAAGCAAGAACCTTCAGAGCATGACGCGAACATTATTAGATTATTAAGTCAAACAAAAAATCAAATTGAAAAAATAAAACTTAAAGGTCAAAATTTTGTCTCCGCATACCGCGAAAAACGATCCCCATTCAATTTTATAGGAAAAGCAGCAAGTTGGCTTTTGGCATCATGGATGACGATGAAAGGCAAAATATTTATCAAGCTATTAAAATATTAAAAGATAAACAAGACGAAGTAATAAGTAATGTTAATCATAAAACCAGTTTATTACAAAACATTTTTGATCAGGTTGAAACTTTAGCAAATAATACGAACAAAAACATGAAAATAATTCAAAAACATCTAAATTCTTTAGATAACCAAAATACATTGTTTTACCAATACATTATAATTTTAGAAACTTTGTTTATTTTGGAAAATAACATTAACGAAGTAGAAAATTTTATGAACGACTTGCAGCAAGCAATTATTTTGGGTTTTAGACATCAATTACATCCCTTCCTTTTACCCTACACACAACTTCATAAACAGTTAGCTTTCCTCAAAAAATTATATCCGAATAAAGTCCTACATCTAGACAATGATCATTATTATTATTCAATACTTTCGGTACAAATCGGACTAGATGCAGAAAGAATTATTGTATCAATACAATTTCCAATAATGGAAGATAAAAATTCAACTTTATATAAAATTGCGAAAGTTCCTTATCGCAATACTTACGTGTTAGAACAATGTGATTATTTAGTATGGTCCTACAACGATTTAGTGTGTGTATCAGACTATTTATTAGTAGAAAATAAGTATGTAATTAAAGAAAATTCTAATAGACAACGTAATGATTATTGTATTAATAATCTTATGCAAAACAATATCAATAACTGTACTATAGTTAAGATGAATCAGATTAAAACTCAATTTCAAGCATTGAATGATGCAAACTATTTGTTGATTACCGACAAAAATGTTTGTTAAAATACCAATGCCACACAAGAGGCACTATCGAAATAAAACAAAATTCTCTTATAAAGTTACCTCAAAAATGTACAATAGAATTTAATAACCAATTGTATAGTAATAGTAAGAACGAAATGTTCAAAGAATTGAACCTTCCAAAATTAACCGAAATTGAATTCAAAAGCCGCGTAAGAAATAGTAGGCCTTTCGAGTTCACCCCAATTAATTTAGACGAAAAAATTAAAGAACAGCTCATGCAAGATGATTTAACGTATTCGAAGGAAATACCGGTTCAATATCAGTTTTCGCACTATCTAATAGTTATCGTAGTAATAATCTTAAGTATTTTTGTATTGTATAAATTTAAAGATAGGATAAAAGTGAAACTGAGTAAAGTGTGTTACAAAAAATGTGAAAGTGCTCTATCTCCGAATCCTGAGGACAGTCTTCCCACTGGCCATGGAGGAGTTATATTCAGAAATCCGCAAACTTAACAAATTGAGTTCGAAGACATCGGAAATTACTGATACTCAATAATTTGCAAACGTATCAAAAGTAAGTTCATCGACAGCGGATGTATCGACTCATGAAAAGAAAATGTATTAGTTTTAATTAGTATTAGTTCTGCCTTTGTATTGAAAACAACTAAATAAACTCGTTTAATTAAAATATTTATCTTTTAAAAACTCGATAAGCGAAAACAAAAATAAAATTTATATATATATATATATATATATATTTTTATTTATTATTTCTATATTTATAAAAAAAAGTATTAAAACAAAAAAAAAAAAAAAATTATATTAAATATTAAAAATTATAAAAAGAAAAAAAATTAAAAAAAAAAAAAATTAAAACCTTTGCAAAATTATAAATAACAATATTTTATAAAATAAAAATTTAATAATATATTTTTATTTTTAATTTTTTTTTTATTTGTTAAAAATTTTATTATAAAATAAAAAAATAAAACAACAATAATAAAAAAAAAAAAAATAACAAAAAAACCAAAACAATAAAAATAAAAAAAAATTTAATTAAAAAATTTTTTAAAAGTTATTAAAAAATGAAAAAAAATCAAAAAAGAGAAAACTATTCACAAAAAAAAAATGTTTTAAAACCTAATAAGAATTCTTCCATTGCTTTTTAAAATTTATATAAAACTAGAATGGAAAACAAATTTTAATTAAAAGAACAAAAAAAAGAAAAAAACAAAAATTTTTTATAAAATTATTATTAATTTAAAATTTTTTTAATTATTTTTTATTTAAAAATTTTTTTATAAAATAAATTTAGAATTTTAAACAAATTATAATTTAATAAAAACTTAAAAAAAAAATTTTTAAATTATTTAAAAATTTAAAAAAAAATTAAATTTTTTTTTTTTTTTTTTATCCATTCCATTATCAGCGACACTATATGAAGCGATGGTAGAAGTCTCAACATGGCTGCAATCAGCACCTTTTTTGTAACGCGGGCTCCCGGACTAATAGGATAACGTGCATTGTTCGTCACGAATTTATTTATTTGAGTTAGCATGCAGCTGATAGTCTACATCGACAATAATTTTCGCGCACACGAGCAAACTCGGTATATAACAGAATTAACTTATTTACACACTAATATAAATAAATGCCCCTAAGAACGTCACTTTTGTAACATCTATTGTTCAACCGATGTCGATAAATTGAAGTATAAATTCGCTTTTAAACTAAACTGTGGACATTCACAAATTATATGTGTGATCGTAAAGTTTACGTTACACATTTGGCACTCAGGCCAGTTTTCTCCCTTCAACATATGCTGATGTGTAATCGCAACATGCCCTATACGCAACCCCAGAGTTACTACTACTTCTTGCCTGGGTAACTGGTAACTAGGACAAGGAGTTCTTACAAATGGTTTTACCCTGGAGAGTTGGGTATTGTTCCTAGCCCATCGATCTTGCCAATTGTCTAATATTTTCTTTTTAATTGCGTGTTTGAAGTCTTTTCGCTTCACCAGCATTACGCCTTGCACTATACCTGAGGTTGGGTATCGGGCAGCTTTGTCGGTTTTGTCATTTCCCATCACACCAATGTGACTGGGAGTCCAGATGAAAGTTATTTTTCGGCCTCCGTCTAAAATTACTGATTTTCTATTCGCTTAAATTGTCTTGAAAACACTTATTTTCAAGTCATGGCACGAAAAAATAAAAGAGGGATTTTCATGATCGATTTTAAGTTGGTTGCATTGACAATTTGATTAACAACGAGTTCCGATTGACAACTGTGTAGTTTGGAATGTGAACTAATAAATTAAAAAAAATATTTCAGTGTTCTTAAAGGATTTCATCGCAAACAGTTTCATATTCATAAATCGATTTATGTAATTCAACCGTAGGTAAGCAGTAAATTCAAAGAAGCATTTTTTAGGTTATGTTTATTTTTTCAGTAATTATTAACTTCAAATAATCCAATTGAATTGAATAATTTATTTAGAAACAAAAATAGAGGAACAACAAACAACCAAACGGAAATTCTAACTAAAATCAGAGGTAAATTTTCAAAGAATTATTTAAAATTAAAGTTGATCGTACAATTTTCCAGATGGGAGAGATTAATATTCGGCAAATTTGTGTCTTGTAATTTAAGTTGCACATTATGAATACTAGATGGTTTTAATGAAATCGGTTCTTGTAAACTTTCTTGCTGGATTCCTGTACTTGTCGAGGGCTGAGGTTCTGAACGATTTTGATGCAATAATTTATTGGCAATGTTTATTTTAGCACCCAATGAATCCTCTATATATTGTTCTGCGACTGTAGTACTTTTCCATCCGCCAAAGCGCTTCAGGGTTGTTATATCTACCCCATTCCTGCCAGAGCTGTAGCACCACTTCGCCTAAAGCAGTGACCTGTGTATCCTTTTGGATTTTCTAATTTTAAATATGCAGCTATTTTAGAAGGCATATTTCCAAAGGAGTGAATGCCTACTGGCTGTTTTGAGCATTTATTTTTGCATAAAATAAAAAAATCTATCAATTTCTGTATTGGGCCTTAACGTAACATATTTGCGAATTATATCCATCCAATGAAGTTCGGTCACACAGCAGGTACGAGGTTTTTAGTTTTTGTTTGAGGGATGGATAAGATAATAACATCCCTTTATCAATGACATCTTTGATTTTCATGTCTCGTAATTCATGTATTCGGCATGCACCGCATATGCCAAATATTAATGCTGTCTATAAATAATTTTGTAAATAAAGATTAAAAATTAATCATGCCTACCTTTATCATAAGATAATCTTCATTGGGTGCTTCGTTAATAAACTTTTCTAAATCATCCATTTCTAAAATTTTGGATTTTTTGCACGATATCCGTCATGTTTGCGCTTTAACAAAGCTATTAATTTTGTATATTTTTCGATATTAATGTTGTCTTTAATGTTTAAGGTAGTTTTAAGCATCGAATACATCGACCATAACGTTGACGATTTGAAGTTCTTAGATTTTTCTTCAAAATATGCAAACAAAACATATTCATTATACACCGATACGCCATTTTCAGAACCCCATTTTTTAGTATCTCATATTCTTTCCAATATCGATTGGATGATTTTTCAGGAAGTAAATTTTGAATTGCAGCTTCTGCTACATTTCGAATATGAGCTGGTACTTCTAATACCTTTTCTTCATTCATGTTTTTCACAAAAAAATTCATAAAATTACCAAGCGCAATAAGATTATTTTAAATTCAAATCACTATAGCGGTGAATTGAATCGCCAACATAAGAAAGATGAATTTTCTAAACCGACGCTATTTAAACAATAATCATTAATATTTTAATTTAAAAATTTTGTCGGCCGAAAAAAATTTGTGTATCACACGTCCAGAAACTTTTGCGAGTATTCAGTATCACTCGGCTTCGCCTCGGCCCACAAAACGTACTCATACTCGCAAAACTACAGTTTCTGGCCTAGTGATACAAATAACTATTACAGGTCTCCTGGAGGTGCTTGACTAGTGCCTGTATATTTTGCGTTATTGGATCCCTAGAATATATATCCTTCACTCCCAACAAGACACTCAGAGAATCGGTAACTCTAACGCATTTATCCACATCTACACATATGGAGCAGTAGAGAAAAGCCTGCCAGATGGCGTACTGTTCCGCCGAGTATATAGATGTACGTTTGTCCAGCGTCCACGAATGGGCAATATTATTTACGTAAATAGCACAACCCACACCCTCTTCAGTTTTTGAGCCGTCTGTGTAGATAAAGATTGCTCCCCAATATTCGTAACATAGTTCGTTAAACACCTGGTGATATGACGTCTCTGGTAGATGTCGTAAATTAATTATGGTACGTATATCGGGTACAGTCCACGGACGTATCTCATTCGGTCCCTCGTTAATTAATGTAGGAATATGCATATCCATCGAGTTCATACATTCTTGGAAACTTACCCCACAAAGTCTAGTTATGGTCGTACGTACTGTATATTCATTAAAAAGATCGAAAGAGAAATTTGTAATTTGGATTATGCGGATGTGCTCTTATCACGGTCATGTAACCAGCTGTTAGGATGTCTCTTCTGTGATCGTTGATCCCGTCTCGCAGTACAAGTGAATAGCACCAGATCGTAGTGTGGTTTTCTAAGCCTACAAAAGTGGATGGTGTTAGTTTTCTCTTCAGAAAATACAAAGCCGATATTTTCTCCATTTTTAATTATTTTATTTATAAACTCCTGCAGCTTGCGTGTTATCACCACTACAGTTTTACCCGATAACATAATGGCCAAGTCATCGACATATTAACACTTATGGACACACGGATCTACATCTGAAGCCAAGTCATTTACAGCAACAGCAAACAGAGTACAACTCAGGGTAGATCCTTGGGGTACGCCGTTTTCTAAAACCCGAAAAGATGATAGGTGATTCCCCACTCTTACTCCTAAACGACGATATGTAAGGAACGATTTTACAAATTTGAGCATGTTGCCTCTAATTCCGTAGCTGTGTAGTTTTGTAATATTCCATGTCTCCATGTCATGTCATATGCTCCCTTTATGTCGAAGAACACCGCGACCAGATTTTCCCGATTTTTAAAAAATCCTGAATATGGTTTTCTAATAATACGAGGTGGTCTAGGGTCGATCTGCTTTACGAAAACCCGCCTGATAGAAAGCTAACAAATTATTCTTTTTCAGAAACCATTGCAGCCTACTGTTAACCATTTTTCCAGCAGCTTCCCCATGCAGCATATAAGACTTATAGGCCGATAGCTCGCTGGGAAAGTGCGATCTTTAGATTCTTTCAGGATAGGCACTACAACGGCTTTTTTCCATTTCATCGGCTAAGTGCCCTCATTCCAAAGGTTGTTATAAAGTTCTAATAACTTTTCATTCATTTTAGGTGTCAGGTGTTTTAACATTTCGTTTGAGATGGTGTCTGCGCCGGGAGATGACAATTTCAAGGCATTTAAAGCAGCATCAAGTTCCTAAGTGGTGAAAGGTAAGTTGTTGTCTACGACTTCGTTTGAATAGGTGTCTAGTTCAGTTTATCTTTCCTGTTTAGTGTCGATAAGGTTTGGTTGTAGTTCGCAGAGGAACTGACGCTTTGGAAATAAGTAGCTAAGGCTTCAGCTATTTCTCCTACGCCTTCCAATCGTCAATGATCGTTCACCTAAATACAGGTAATAGTATTTATTTCAGGCCAAAGCCTTGACTTTTCTCCATACATCCCTCATGTTTGCGTCTGATGTAATTGACGACGTGTATGCATTCCAGCTATCGCGCTTGCATTTTAGGACGAATTATTCTCGATTCTTTTAAAAAATGATTAAAGTTGCGAGAGTGGGCTCTTTTCGAAAACGATTAAAAGCTATTTTTTTCGCAGAAATTGCCTGCTTGACCTGCGGACACCACCAAGGTACAGACCGTTTAACAATACCACCTGCAGTTTTTGGAATGCTGTTATTTGCAGCTTTTATAATTGCTTGTGTTATGTTGTTTAAACTTGGGGATTCTAGTGGCAGCAAGTGTTCTCGGAATTTGTTCCAGTCTGCCTTCTTAGTTTTCCATCTAGGGCTGACATATTGTACGGATTTCGGCTTGTCGGTCTCTATCACAATGGGAAAATGATCACTATTATATAGGTCATTTTCAACCCACCATTTAAGTGACGGTGCTAATGAGCAAGAGGTCACTGTAAGATCAATGGCTGAAAAGTTGTTAGATCTCTCGCTAAAATGTGCCATTATTGAGAAGCCCTACATCGTTTCTTTCTAACCAGCGTTCCAAAATACGTCCTCTATCGTCGGTTCTTAAGGAACCCCACAAAGTGCTGTGGGCATTAAAATCGCCAAGTAAAATAAAAGAAGTCGAAAGTTGATCTATAATCTGCTGTATATCATGAATTCGCCAATTTTGGTTTGGTAAGTATAAATTACATACCGTCACCTTAATCGGTAGAATCATTTCAACAGCGACAACTTGGAGTGCACTATTTAGTGCTATCTCCCGAAATCTAACGCTATTTATGAGAAGGATAGCAACCCCTTCACTAGCCCGTTCATTGATTTCACCATCTCGCGTAACTACCACATACTCTCTGAAAGAGTATCGTTGTCCAGGACTCAAATGAGTCTCTTGTAGGTACAGAGACATTGATTGATGTTTTTGTAGCAACATTTTTTATATAATAGTTGTTATGGACACATCCTCTACAATTCCATTGTAGTATTTTGTTAAATGTGGCGAATTTTGTTTGTAGGTGTGTGGTATACAAAAACATTCTGATGTCGATTAGAATAAATAAGTAAATATATCTACAAATAGGTAAATAAATATATATTGTTGTGATTAAGAATTGTGTTAAATGGGTTTGGTTGCTTTGTTGATTAAAGATTTAAAAAGAAAGAAAAAAAGGGTGTAGTTCAAATCGTGCTTTAAAATGTTGTGGGTTATTAAAATGGGAATAGAATAAGGTCTGATGAGGCGTTTTTAAAAAAAAATGAAATTCTTATTAGTCGAGTTGGGTATAGGCACCTGTAGTATTCATTTGAATAGAATGAAGTATTTTGAAATATAGAAAAAAAAGGAGGCACACTGGTAACAAAATGGAAAGTTGATACCTTTTTACATTCAATTCTTGTGTAAATAAATTTAAGTAGTATATTTTGTAGTAGGTATTAGGTTTTAGTTTAATGTTTATAAGAAAAAAAAAAGAAGGAAAACTTAAGAATTGTAATTAGAAATGTAAGTAAAATGAAATAATGCGCAATGTCACAAAGTGGACAGGAATCAAATTGAAAACGATACCAAAGTGAGGGGTGAAAACGTGAAGAAAGGAACAGAATTATTAATAATGCGGCGATAGGAAAAAAACTTGGCTGCTGATGTTTCGAAAAAGGCGGATGCAGGTGGCATTTTGCTTATCTTGCATGATGCTAGTGTAACGAAAATACACGGAGCTCGTATGTATGTGGTTTTTTTTGTGTGTTGGTTGGAAGAAAAGGGAATTGAACCTAAGGCGTCGACGCATGTAGATGTGCCCTTTACATTCGGTGTATTTAAATAAAGAAAAAAGGGGTTCGAAAACAAAAAAATTAACAACCACGTGAATGGAGTATAAAAAAAAATATACCTATTCGTGAACCTGCAAGCAAATTTGAAGTTAATTTCCAAATAATCACTTTACGAACAAACTTTAAACGGTGTTAAATTCGCGTGCGTGAATTAACTGAAGGTGGATCAAGTTGTTTAGTGACAGTGCAGAAATGACTATTTAGTTTTAAGGGGTTTAAATATTTTTGTTATTGTACTTAGGTTTTGTAATCATTGCTAGTTTGACAATAGATTTCTGTGTGTTGAATCGTTGTCTAGTATACCTTTCGAAGACTAAAGTAAGGTGCTCTCAACTGGTGGATTTCAGTGGATTTAGTTTTAAACAAAAAGGTGAGTCAAGTTTCTGTTTTGTGGCCAGTTTGTTTTTTTTTCTTGAAAGTTAAGTAACTTCAATTTTTGAAATTGATGGGTTGTCAGAATAGAGGGTGCATTGTGAACAAAAATAATAAGGAGAGTGTTTTGTTTAATTCTAGAAATAAATAAGTAATTTTGAACCACACCCTATTTGAGAAAAAAAAAAAAAAAAAAAAAGAAAAATATATAATTAGAATTTTTGTGAAGGTATTAAAAAAATTAAATATGATTTTTAAGAAAAAAGAAAAAAAAATAAATTTTAAAAAAAAATAAAAAGAACCTAAATTTATATTATTTTTATTGAAATTGAGTTTAAAATAATATTATTACTATTGCTACATTTTTGCAATAGAAACAAACACTGAGAATCACCTGAGTTTTTTGTTGTTTTTTGTAATTTTGGTTGTGTTTTATATTTTTTTTTATTTTGTTTTTTTTTTTTTTTTTTTTTCTACTAGAAGGAATGCAGTATATTCATATTTTAAATTTTCATTCAGTATCAAATTGAAATGGCTAACTTTCTGGCACATTTTTTTTTAATATATTCCAAACAAAAGTACCAAATTTCTTTCATTCATTTTTACTACATTGCTGCATCATTATATGTTACCATTATTTTGGCATCAAAGTATATCCCATTTCGGTAAGACGACTATTCTGCGTCTTTGATGGATATTTTTGTTCACACACCAGATTTTGCTGCGTCACCAACGTTGCCATGTCATACTATGTTGTGTTACTGGTTATGGTTTGCTCTTTACTTACTGGTGGTGTACATTGTTTGCAATGTGCTCTGATATGTAGAACTATTGTAGTTTTTATAACTATTCTTTAAAATAATTGTTATTTAATTAAATTAAATATTGAACTTCCATTATTTTTAAGAAGTTACTAAACGCCATCTTTTTTTAAAACATTCTTTAATATTAATTTATAATTTGACCTTAACAACTGTCATTAATATTTTAATTTCTAATCTATAATTGTAAGTAAGTAACCATTACTTTGTTGACTATTTGTTTCAGTATGTAAATCTTATCAACTGCTTTCCTTCCACTTCTAAACCCAGTCTGCTAATCAAATAGTACTCTTTTTTCTCCATCTTCTTCAGAAGTTTTCTTAAATCTGCATATATTTTGTATCCTGCACGTGTTACGCATATACCTCTTATAGTTTTAATTACTATATTTTCTCCTGCTTTATATAATGGACATATTATCTCTTTATTCCAATGTTCTGGAAAACGTTCACTTTTCCATATTTTATTAAAAATATTTTTAAATCTTTCCCTCATTTACTCTCCTGTAAACTTCCACTGTTCTCCTTGAGTATCATCTATAACTTCTGCTTTTCCTTTTTAATTTTTCTTATTGCTTCTTCTACTTCTTCTTTATATACTTCTACGTCTTTTATTTTTTTATTGTTTTTCTCATTGCTTACACTTTTATATATTTGTGGTTCTGATTTTCCTTCTAGCAGTTCCATACAATATTTTGTTCATTTGTTTTCATCTATACCTGATCCTCCACTTTTCTTTTATCCTTCTATATTTAAAAAATCCCATACTTGTCCCTGATTTGATATTTTCTGTATTCTTTTTGTTATTCTTCCTGTTTTTTCAATCCTTCTTTCATATTTTCCTATATAGTTTTTTCCTCAATATTTTGTATTCTTCTACATCTAGTTTGCCTTTTTCCTATTTTCATCTCTTTTCTCATTTTTGTTGTTTCACACCTACCATTTCATTATTTATTTATTTTTTCTTTCAATTTCATGTTCTTTCTATACTTAATTTTTCTACTTTTTCTTTCATTTTCTTTACTACATTTTTCACATCTACTTCTTCTGATATGTTCATTTCTTTTTTTTCATTTTCATCTTATATCTTTCTAGTTTTTTTTGTTCATATTGTCCTCCATTCCCATACTTCTCTTTTTCTTCTTCTTTTTTGTTTTCTTCACGCAGATGTACTACCAAAGGGTGGTGGTCTGATTCTTATTCGTCCTCTACCCTAAAAATGTTTATATCTTCTATACCTACTTTCTTTAATAAGTATCGCATAGTCAATGACTGATTTTCCTCTTCCTCCTATGTATACAGGGTGTATCGCATAAGAACCGACACAGAGCAGGGGCATGTTGAGAACCCTAAAATATGGTTATATTTAACCTAACCCACTTTTATACTAAGTTGCACTCTTAAGAAGTTATAGGCCTTCAAAATGGAGTTTTAAATTTCGAAAAAAATCAATATTTCAGTAGGTTTTTTGAAAAACAACAAAAATAAAAAAATTTTAAATTAAATTATCGATAAGACCAAATAATAATTTTTTAATTTTTGAACAGGTTAAAAAAATCCGTGACATTTTAAGGGCTAATTACCTCTACTCACCCGTTTAAATTATTTTAATTGAACGTTAATTATCATCGGTTAGTTACATTTGGTACAACTAGAACTTCCACCAAATTTGGTTTTCCTAAGTCGAATCGGTACTGAAATATTGATTTTTTTCGAAATTTAAAACTCCACTTTGAAGGCCTATAACTTCTTAAGAGTGCAACTTAGTATAAAGGTAGGTTAGGTTTAGCCATATTTTATGGTTCTCAACATGCTCCTGCTCTGTGTCGGTTCATATGCGATACACCCTGTATATATTCTTCTTACTCATTTTCTCCATATTTTCATTCATAATTTTTCACCCTCTCTGCGCATTTCTAATAATTTTCTGCTTTCTTCATTTATTTTCTTGTCCATTGAAGTTCTATTCTTTATTATTCCATTTATCATCATTCCTCTTTCCTCTCCTACTTTGACATTAAAATCCCTTTTATGATTATTTATCTTTCCTCTTCTCTAATTGCATCCTGTATGTTTTTTAGTTCTTTTCATTTCCTTTCCATAAACTGTTAATATTTCATATTTCTCCCCTTTTTCAGTCTTTACAGCCTTCCCTCACCTTTTGTCGCAAACCCCATGTAAAAGTCTTCTAGCATCTTCCTCTCCTATTGTTTTCAATCTCTTTCTTCTAGCCATGTTTCCACTAAGCCAACCACTTTAAAACCTCTTATGCATGGTGTCCGTTCGTAGAGCTCAAGCATGGAGATCTCAGCTATTTGAAGAGATACGAAGTTGGTTAAACTGGGCAAAGTTGCCTATTGTGGCACTCAGTAAAATGCCTTGTTGAAATTAAAAAAATTCCGATTACTTCCGGACAGATCCGCAGAAAAACGAAATTTTGAAAATTCGTTTTTATTTTTTCAGAGCTTATTTCACCACATAAATGCAAACAATGAACACTTTGTTATTGCTACTTTTTACGCTCTACATTATGATGTCATTAAATTCAAAATACGATGTTTCGTTTTTTGACAGTCATTATCAACTTTATTTTTTTCTTATAGGCTCCATTTTGAATTGTCACATTTTTGAATTCGCATTTTTATTGAGATTACGATGATGTCTCATATGTTAAGATTCCGCTATAGTTTGGTGATAATGACGGAAAATTGTTTTTTTGCAAAGAGTGCCTAGGAAATGATACTTTTCTTTAAAAAATAAACACATATTTGACATTTCTATGATATTTATTTTAATGTCACCTACGGTTGCAATACCTTTTATAATTTTCTTAATTTCTTTGTTATTTACAATTTAGTTTCACCTGTGTTGTTAATTTAAAATATATTGAAGAACGGTTGTTGTGAATTTAAAACGCATTGAAGTATGGATTTCATTTTCAAGGCACTCTTTGTAAAAAACAATTTGCTGTTATTTCCACCAAACAACGAGGCATAACTTTAATATATGATACATGGTCCAAATCGCAATTAAAAACGAATTCAAAAATGTGACAATTGAAGAGGGCGCCCATAAGAAAAATAAAGTTGATGATGACAACCAAAAGACCAAACGTCGTATTTAGAATTTGACTAAGTATTAATTGTTTGCATTTATCTTGTCAAATAAGCAAATAAAAAAACGAATTTTGTAATTTTCGGTTTTTGCGGATAATTTTCAAAGAGGCATTTTACTGAATGCCACAATACGCAACTTTGAATTATGCCGTTGATCTTGTAGCATACGTACAATTACAGTGATTTCAAAATTTGCTCGTCTAAAATTATTAAAATTTGATTACATACCTTATATGCAGCACGTCTTGAAAACAAAAAACTTTAAACTAGATGCGTTTTCCAACATCCGTTGGGATCAAACTTATTTATTTCTTGGTTTTAAATTACTCAGCGGTTTGGCGGTATTACGGGATTGCCAAATTGACATGACGCAGAAATATCAAGAGAATGTAAGAAATACCCATAACAGCATATACACAGTCAGCGTTTAGCGCCACCAAAATAATTTTGCTCGAACTAAAATATACCTTAAAAACCACGCTGTGACCATTGCTGCGTCACCCTAAAAACTAGAATATGAGCAAGTCCAATATTGATAGAACAGATGGCGCCGGACCCAATTTGCCTACGAAAATATAAGTGCAACCTTCATCACGTAAAAGAATTTATCATTGCCCGGTACCGAATTACAAGTGTTTGTAATTCTGCGTCAATATATTGACGCATCAAAGCGGTTGACGCAGAATTACATGCAAAAAACGTAATGTGTTGGTGCAGAAATGTAGGGATAAAAAAAAAAAAAAAAAAAATTTTAAAAAAAAAAGAAAAAAAAAAAAAAAAGTATCGAAAATATCACAGATAAATATCACAGCACTAACTTTTATCAGTAGTTGGTTTGAACTTGCCGTGAGATTCGTGCCACGAACCTCTCGGTTTTTCCTTGACCCAACCTTTTTTTCGTTTGCCTTGTGATTTAACCTTTTCTACTACTTCATCGTCAATAGAACCGATAGAAGTAATACTAGGAGCAGGAGAAAGCTCCTTTCTTTTTGCTCCTATTTCAGTTTCACAAATTACATTTCTTTTATCAGTTACCGTTTCTAGCATCTTCTTCCGCTTCAGTATCAGAAACTCACAAACTGACATGATCTAACGGGTTGCTTAAAAACAAAACATGACTTAAGAGCGTCAACCAATGAAGGAATTAATTCTCTCATCAGGGATTGCGTATCAACCTTCACATATTAGACGACGGGGTGACAGTGATGACCTTCTTCTATTCATCAGCATATGGTAAGTTTTCTCTCGCTTTTATTTCGTGAATGGCCACTTCTCACTTATATATCGGGCAAGCTCGGGAAAGTGTAAAATGTTCTTCATCACAATTAATACATCTAACTGGTTTGTCACACGGTTGTCCTTCATGAGGAACCTTACCACATCCGCACAGTTGTTGACCCTCACATCTTATTGACGTATGACCAAATTTCAAACATTTATAGCAACGCATAGGCGACGGTACATATAATCTTTATGGTAACTGATAAAATGCAGCTTTAATTTTAGTTGGTAACTTAGGCGTATTAAACGTTAAAACATGATTGGCAGTATCACAAATTAGATCATTGACTTTGGTCTTGATACGTCGCACTTCAATAACTCCTTGACTTTTGAGTAGTTCTTCTGAAATTTCGTCTATAGTACAATTTAGTAGATCTTTGCAGTATATGACGCCTCTAGATGTATTGAGGGTTTTATATGCACTTATTTCTACATCATAATTTCCAACTCTAGTAGTATTTAACAGCTTATTAGACTGGGCTGCTGAAACCGTTTCCACAATTAATCCTTCTCTAACTTTTCTTATATTTTAAGCTCCAACTAATCCAAACAAAACTTTTTGTATGAAGAAGGAACTCTCTTTAAAGAAATCCCCTCTCCTTTCTCTTCACGATTAAGAACCGGGAAGATACCGCCTTTTGATTCGCGATGTTTATTTGTGAGTTTTACGTGTACCCACATCCACGTCTATTATCTGGCCGAGTTCACCAACATTGTGCTGACGTCCCACATTAGAGGTAACCCTACCTTCTAATGCATCCGAGGCATTACCGTTTTGGTTCATACCATTTTTTGCATTTTATAGCTCCTGCCAGCTCACAGGGTGAAAAAAAGTTCAACTTGGTAGAGCCCTGCCGTACCGGAAAGACCAAAACACCGATAGTGCCAAGTTAAGGGGATTTTATACGACAGTGGTCCGCTGGCTCGCTAAGCCCGTACATGCATGCAGGTCCCCTTGGAAGATTATTATTATTATTATTATTATTATTATTATTAATCTAACATTTGAATAGTTTCAAGAAACTTTCAAGCAAAATCATTTAAGTTCACATAATATGCACTTACCGATTTATCATTGAGTAAACTTGTAATAATTAAACGAATAATTAAAAGAGGTTTGTTGAATCTTCTTGTAAATTGTCATATACGATGTAACAACTTTCCGCTGTCACGAGCCTTAGCAGCACCGTTGATTGTTGATTGAAATATTGGTAAAGATAGTCAACCGCTTGTATTTGCTTGTATCACGGATGCAATTCACATATGCATGTTGGGTTGCGTTTTTGTTTACTTTTTCACCTGTACTGAAGCGCTAAGTTATAATGTGTACGATTCTTGAAATAGAATAGTTCAATTTATTCCACCGTTGTAAAAATGGCGCAACATACAATCCGTAAAATTTACTTTTGTCAATACAATGTTGCAACGTTTTCAAATATTTAGTAAACGTATTAACTAGTAATTAAAAGTGACGAATTTTTCATTTATGAATAATACCATTGATGATACATATCTTGGATTTTAATGACAATGTTTTTTTAATAATTTACTAAAATACATGCGAAGCGTTATTTGTTAAAACAGTTTGGTTTGGTCGGTGTTAGATAAATAAGAAACAATTATTTTACAAATTATGCTTGCACTTTATTTTTAACTTGCAAATAATAATGTTGACATTTGTTTGTCATTTAATAACTTCGTTAGGAATAAAGTAGAACATACTGGGAGAAATACCACTAGAGTTCAGAAACGCAAAATTATTGGTTTTGTATCTACTTGTTTTTACGTGTTCAGTTGAAAAGGATTTTAAATAAAAATTGGTTTTCAAATTTTTCAATTCAAAAGGCAACAAGTTACCGTGTTTTTTAGGGAAAGTGGGTTCCACTAGACCTTCAAATTTAAATTCACTTGGTAATAAAACCTATTCCTATTACTTCTAAAAATAAAAGTACTAGATTTTAGCTTGAGGTGTGTTGTCTCCCGACGCGGTGCGGATAATACGTGTATAATACACTATTCTTTTCTGTGACGAAATAAATGACGATTTAATATTGAAAAATCATATTACAATAGAATTAGAAAATTATTGAGGGAAATTTGGTGTTAAAAATAGTACTCACTTTTTTCCCGAGGGAAAAAAATAATTTACGAAAAGTGACACTTTGTTATCTGTTAGTAGAGATAAAAAGTTAGGATTTTACTCTTTGAAACTGTATCAAAATATCATGGTTTCGAATTAAAATAGTTTAATTAAAGTAAAAATAGCTCATTAATTATAAACATTGTTTCAAAAA
Source organism: Abscondita cerata (assembly GCA_030710515.1). Lineage (NCBI taxonomy): Eukaryota > Metazoa > Arthropoda > Insecta > Coleoptera > Lampyridae > Abscondita > Abscondita cerata. The sequence continues at coordinate 143,890 of JALBCR010001018.1, forward strand.
TTACAATTCCAACTGATCTAAAATAATAGTAATAATTTACAAACAATTTACACATAAATAATAACGTACCTAATACAATGCTATACATAAAACATATCCAAACATTTACACTTATTTATGCAGATAATATTCTTATTTTACGGTGTGGTTTTGTGACATCACTGTAATTATAGCTATTAGAAATATGTTTATTAGCCTCCCACTTTAAGGTTCGATATAGTTTTATTTTAACCAACTGATCGATAATTAACAGTTTATGAGTGTCGCATTCTCTGAACCATGAATTCACACTGCTGTTGAGACATTTTTTTATACGGAGTTTAATTTTTCCAATAAACCATAATCTGTTTTAAAAAGATGAAATTCTTCAGTAAAAAGTTTCAATAAAAAAACACAAATTTTGAGAATTCGGGTGATGGTCTGTGTAAGTATTTAATTCCATCAGATTTGCTGTAATCTTTATATAGAATTAATGATTCGTTCACATTGAAAACACTTGAGTCGTTAACTGTTAGCATTTCCTTACACGTATTACAATGTACTTTTTATATATGTAGTGACTTAAATAACCCGCAACATACGACACTGAACAAGATTCTAAAGAACTATTAATTACGACATTGTCTTCATTGATTTTGTTCTCCAGACAGGTTCTAGACGATCTCTTTGTTTCATTATTTTCTACACTTTCATTTGTCCCAATTTTGTTATCCTCTTCCTCATAGTTAGTGTTAAATTGTTCATCTATACCATATAGTATCTCGTCGTTATCTTTTTCACAATTCCCTTGTTCTATTGGTATTTGCAAGCGAATGTGCATGTTATGTTGTAATGCAAGCCTAAATTCGCGGGCAGACGGTTGGGCATTATAACCTCCTCTAGCACGAATCATTGAAAAGCATTTTCTAGAGGATCTTGATTTATTCGTGACGTTAAAAAGTACAAAGTTCCTTCTCCCTTTAAGTCCTCCCACAGACTTAAAATTGAATTTATAGTCCATTGGAAACCTGCGATACAGTATATATTTTTTCTTTCTACACCGTTCTCATAAAACTTGATGGAATTGAAGTATTGTACAGAACGTTTCAACGTTTCGCATGGCATGTCTTTAAAAAACTGAAAGACCACGCTTGTAGGGATTCGGATCATTTACTGAAAAACTATTTAAACAGTCAAAAATGTTGTTAATTGTTTTAAAAAAGATGCAGTATCTAACGCCGTATTACTTGTTAATTGACCCGTCATCACAGCACTGCTAATTGCTGCAGATACAGAATTGCTAAATACCTGAGCGGCGTATTTAACACGCATCTTTTGAAAATTTGATGGGTTAATATGTTTGTCCGTAATTTTTAACATGGATCTTGCTACACTGCTACACTGATCAATATAAAAAGTGTTGACAAAATCGGTCCACTGAATTTTTTATTGTTGACGACTATTTCCAGTTTGCTGTTCATGACATTGTTCCTTAAGCTTTTAGTAAATGAGGAGGATCATACGCTACATATATTTTGTTATTGTCGATTTGAATTGTTGGATTTTCTTTTGTGGCGCCTAGACAAGATAGAGCACTTCTGTTATTAGATCCTTGGTCGCAAACTAACGCTCGAGGTTTCAATCCAATTTGAAACAACTTATGCATCACTTGCTTTATAAGAGTACATAATATTTCGCTTTTAACTGAACCACTACTGAGAAAATAACAAAATGGAATTTTCCAATTATACAATATTCCTCTCAAATAAAAACCAATCCATGGTTACTTAAAAACGGTTTACGTCCTAATTCCCTAAATCTTGATATCCTTCGACGTAGTCCCAATATTGGTTATAATTTAAATTTCGTTTTAAAGTAATTTCGTCACACATTACCACGCACTGCTTTTCTTTGTCTGTCATTCCTTCAACTTTTTTTTAATTTTTGTATAAGAACATTATTTGTCCCCGATCTTAAATTAACAATTTTCAACCACGACTTGATTGTTGAAATTGCTGGCAAAACAAATCCTAAATGGTTCAACATAAATTTGTAAGCGGTAGGCGATTTATAATACAATGATAATGCCAGTTGTTTTTCTGAATCCTTCCATGGAGTTCGTGTTCGATGAAAACATTGCATATTAATAAATGTCTTCAAAGCCGGTTTTTGTTTTTAAAAGACCCGAAATTGTGCTGTTTTGAAGTTTGCGCTTCAATCTAAATATTTCACACTTTTGACTATTCAATTTATTTTTAAACTTTTTAATTTTAAAAGAAACGGTTGTCTGTATAGGTTTATCAGAACTTATACTTGCACTGATTGTTGCACTTTGAAGAACATTCACAAAGGAGGCATCACTAACTGAATCGGCGTTGTTCTCAATTTTTTCTTATTGGCTGACAGAAAATAGTTGTAATTACGTTGCAAATACTTTCCGCTAGAAAATATATTTTCATAAGTTCGCACATTATCAGATTTATAAACTGTCAGAACTTCTGGTGATTTCTGAGTAGGATTTCTTTCTAATCGCAAAGACTTCGATGTATCCTGTTTAGGTTCATCTGCAATCAAAGCAAATAATTGTATTTCTTGAAATTTGGGCTTTTTAAAAAGAACTTTATTTATGTATTGGCAAAATTTTTAATAAAAAATGAAAGTATTTCTTGAAATTGATTTTGTAATTTGTACTTTGCGATACCAGTAGTGGTGAGAAGATTGAAGACATGAAAGTGGTTAAAAGTGTTATGTAAAAAATTGAGTTTTGAGAACGTTAAGATACTTCTCACCACTGGGTACCTACCAGACCGCTACCAATAAGTATTAGCAAATTGTCATTGCTGAACAAAAATTATTACTTACCCGAAACAAACTTCTTAGGAACTGCAGTAATATTAAGTTTCTTCTTCGCAGCGGAAGGATCTCGAAAACTACTAGATTCAAAATGCTTCTCACAGATTAATTTATTTCGTAATAAATTAAGATCATCTAGTAGTACTAGCTTTGAATTACCACAATTCATCACCCAATTTTTGCATCTATTTAGACAATTAGTAGGAAACCGATAAAAGCTGATCGTCGGGCAATTTTTTCTCGAATTATTGCAACCGTGATATACACAGCGATGACACGCAATAGTATTACTCATTTTAATGGATAAGTTTTTAAACCAGCAATCCGATCTTACATGTAAATAATAACTACCGAAATGTTTTAAAAATCAAAATCAAACTCGAACCGAAAACCTCTTAAACTGAGCACAACAGGAAGACTAATTAATTTTCGGTTTTGTTGTTAAACTAAAAGTGGTGGGGTATTATTACTTTCGATTATTTTGTGTTCTTTTGATAGTATTTTGTAAATGTTATTACCATTGTTATTAGTAAAGCTCAGGAAATACATACTTAAAAACCAATCTTGATTGTAATATTTTCATTGTAACAAATAAACAGATAATCATTAAGCTTTGCATAGATGCTTCTTTAATGCGTTTATCATATCTTAAAATATAAGTACACCTAAAGTTGATATTGAAACAAATGTATTACGAGGAGTCTTCCGGATTATCGTTTATGAGTCACATTCCTTATCGGCTTAGTCAGAAATTCTACAATTGCATACTTTTAGCAACACCTTTAGTAAATGAGTAGGCTTGTTATAATATTGTTTAGATGCAAACAGTTGAGTACGTTAGATTGTAATATAAGAAAATTCAACATTCGTTCCAACATAAAAGGGATAGCGTTTCTATGTTAAAAATTTTAATTTCAATGACCAAAATTTAGAAATTTACTTGCGTAAGCCTAATAGATTTTAAAACATTTTCAACGGATAAACGATGTTAATGTAATAAATATATGAGTATGGAATTTTCAAAAGTATTTAAAGAAATTGTTTTTTTTGGGAGAACGTTTTTCAACGATTTCTTTACGAAATTAATACTTTTAAATCTGCAGGTTTTTTTCATAATAATAAACTTTATTCACATGTGTATGTATACAATCTTTGTACATATATGTGTTTGTCATGATGGTATAACCATTGTTATAACCTTACGTAAGAAAGATACAAATAAATATTATTACATTGAACAATTAACAGACAATAGAAAAAAATATATAACAAAGGACACACATTTAATTAGTACGTCGACAAAATCAATAAATTCTTGTATATTGTAGAACGCATGTTTTGTTTGTTTGTCAACATTGACTCAATGCACCAATATTTCAATCAACGGCATGATGCATTGGCAACAATGTCGTGCCTTAGCATAAACTATCAGCAAAATTACAGTTTTCTATTTCACATTTATCGGCAATACTGTTCTGTAAATTCTACAATACAATTGACGTATTTTCTTAGCACAAAGCGATACTACCGACCTCTGATGTTTAGAACAAATTTCGGGGTCGCATAATCCCGTAAGGTTGACTATCTTTACCAATAATCAACGACCATATATAAACGGTGCAGTGTTAATATGGAGGCAGCTCAACGAACGGCTTTGCGCGTACAATTAACGAAACAAATTAATAACGACAACGAAAAATTGAATACCGAAAACGCATCAGTTGACGATTTAACTGTTTTATTACATAAATTTGAAAACTTAAAATTAGAATTGCGAGAAGTTACAGAAAAAGCTATACGTTCAATTGAGGATCCATCACAAGAACAATTAGAGAAAGAATTTGAACGTATGTACGAGTACGAGGACAATGCAATTACGATCATTTCATTGTTACAAGCCAAAATATTGGAAACGAAAAAATTAAATCGAAGTTCAAATGTGAGTGTTGGTAAAAATGCAGTTCCATAATTCCGTGAAGAACGAAAAACTCCAGATGCTGCGAGTGTATAAAAGAGTGGCCGGAATTTTGGGGTCAATTTAAGGCAGTGATTCACGACAATCCAACGCTGGACGATAACGCAAAGTTCATGTATTTGAAGCATCAAATTATCGGTAAAGCTAAACCTACGATTAACTATCTCGCAACAAATAAAACGTGTTGTCGGGACGCGATAGAACTTTTGCAAAACGAATATGGTAACAATGAACGCATAATAGACAGTAACGTACAAAAATTAATGAATTTAAAACCTATAAAAAATAGAAACGATGCTGTAGCATAAAGAAATTTGTATAATACGGCATTAAGTATAACCGAATCTTTGAACTCTTTGGGCATACGTAAAAACGAACACGGCATTCTGGTAAAATCGGTATTACTCAAGATCATTCCGTATACTATGCGGATAGATTTTAATATATACGTAATTAGTAGTGATATCTCAGACTCTAATAGTGTCGCGTCACACGAAAGCATTGTCGGCGAAAAAGTAAATAAACTTTTGCGGTACATTAAATTAGAAACCGAATCAATTGAGTGCGCACAGGCTTTTGACGGGTTTAATGATCAACGTCAAACCAATCGACACCTTGATCAAAAACGATACAATAACGATCATAATCAACGCAAATCAGAGGGTTCGTCGGGTTCATTTACAGCTGCGGGTTTATTAACGAACCACGATAATAAGAATTGTTTGTTTTGCGATTCCAAATTGCACTCGACAGACAGTTGCGATGGTGTGTCAAATATTGAGACAAAAAAGGAATTTTGAAGAGTAATAATTGTTGTTTTCGGTGTACGAGGCCTAAGCACTCGTCAAAAATTGTAGAGCGAGGGTAAATTGCAATGTATGTCAAAAAACGACACGCGACTAGTATGTGCGACCCAAATTTTCAGAAAAGACTAATAACGTCACAAAATTAAAACGCAGCAGTAAAAAATACAACGCTACTTTTGGAGATTGTAAAAGTTAGTAAATAATTACCTCCTTTGTTTTATTAATAAATTAAAAACCTTCTACAGGCAGAAGACCTTCAATAGAGTTGCAAACGCAAAACGGGTCCTTTCACGCAAACGTTTCGCCCTACTACAGTGTAGGCTTCCTCAGGGCATCTATTTATTCAAAATTGAAAAAGATTGTAAAACTCATGTGTTTTACAAACAGCACGGCATTTACGTATCAGCTAACAATTCAAAACGTTTAAACAAGATTTATATCGGATGGTTATTGACGGTAGAAGTACCCTAACGTTCATTAAAGAAACATTATCACGCCAATTTGGTCTTACAGTAGTAGGTCAGCACAAGTTATCTGTTTGCTCATTTGGAAATACTAATTCAGGTCCTACCAAAGTTTACAATCGTGTAAGTTTATGCCTTCAGAGTCAATATAATAACGAAACAATCAACTTAACGGCTGTCGAGGTACCCGAAATATGCTTTGATTCTTTAGCGATGCCAGTATCCAGCGATCCTGCCATTCAAGGACTACATTTGGCAGATGTAAACGTACATAGAATCAAACAAGTGGATGGGATATCGTTGCTTATTGGCGCAGATCATTATTGGTCCATAGTTATGGGAGAAAACGTGATGATTGCTCCTACCTAATGGCAGTGCAAACCATTTTCGTGGACATTATTAGGTGAAGGATTAGTACAAAAACGCAACACTAACCTAAACATAGCGGCCATATTGAACGTACAAGTAATGGAAAACTTACCAAGCGACGATGATGTTCGGAAGTTTGGGATTTGGAATCTGTTGGCATTGGAAATGTCACAACTCGCCACATCAAAAAATGAATGAATTCATTGAAAGAAAAATTAAATTCAATGGAGTTAGATACGAAGAAACAATCTAAAAACGATCTCAATATTAATTTCGTAGTAGCGATGCCTAGATTAAAAACGTTAACGGAACATATTTCATTCCTCACAGACCAGTGTATCGTCTAAATAAGCCTTTGAGGATTGTGTTTGATGCAAGTTCGAGCGAACGAGAACATACTTCTTTGAACCAAATGTTAGACACCGGACAAAATTTAGTTCCGGATTTACTCCAAATCTTGATGAAATTTAGACTTGGTCGAATATGACTGATTCCAGATACAGAAGCACTTCTAAGATCAGCCGCCAGAATGGAGGGAAACCAGCTTGATTTTTAATCCGCTCATTTACGTGGACGACCTAGTAGTAGCCGCAAGTGCCTGGAAACGAAGCTTTTAAAATTTATGAAGACTACAACTTCATATTGTTGAAAAGCAAACATGAAGTTACGTAAATGGACTTCTCAAACGACCCAAAAATTCGAGATCATGTGAACGGAAAATATGATGATGTCAAGGTTTTGGGAATAACATGGGATGTTTTAAACGATGAACTAAAATGAACTTAAGTGCAGTATTGGAAGGTCAAGACGTGGAAAATCTAACTAAACGAATTGTACTGCGAACAATGTCTAGAATATTTGATCCGTTAGGTATTTTGGACCATTCATTGTTAGGGTCAAACTTCTTTTGCAACGAAACAAAACTTAAAGTGGGATGACCTTCTGCCCAGTGAGATGAAAGTTGAATGGTTTTCATGGTGTAACGAAATACGATATTAGAGAGAATTTTATAACTCCGAGAGATATAATTGGAGATAAGTCGAACGAAGTGAACTACACGTTTTTGCTGATGCTAGCACGATCAAGCGTACGGTGCTGCGGCTTACTTCAAAGTAAAAAATAACGAAATTGATGCCACTTTATAGCGGCAAAAAATAGAATAGCGCCCTTAAAGATAATGGTATTATCTTATCTCACATTGCCACGTTTAGAATTAACTGGCATAAGCCAAACGCATTGGTGTTATTATAAACTGATTCAAAAATTGCCATACACTGATAAACGGAAGTCCAAAAGAAAGTTAAAGTCCTAACGTGTTGAATCAAGTGATAGATATTAAGAAAATTGCGCCAGGTATTCTAAGATATTGTTCTGTTAGAAAAAATCCAGCAGATCTTTGTCAGAGGAGAAAAAGCACAAGTGAAGAGATTGCAATCCCCAGAAACGAAACAGTAATAATAATTGAAGTGACAGAGAAAGAAACTATGATTTTTGATTTACTAGAAAGATTTTCTAATTTCCAGAAAATCTTAAGGATAACGGCTTTAGTGAAACGGTTTATAAAGAAATTAAAAGGTGAGAAATTCTTAAAGTAAAATAACGATAGCAGAGTTAGAAGAAGCTGAAGAAGTATGGAATTCGATTTGAAGAACAGCAGAAGTTTCCGAAGGAAATTGTGGCTTTACAGAACGGGAAGATGTTAGATCTCAATACTCATGCTAGACCCCATATTGGATGTAAATGGAATTATATTGGCTTGAGAAAGACTGAACGAAGTCCCTTTACCATTCGAACAAAAAACATCCAGTCATACTACCCAATAATGAATCAAGTTTAACTGAATCACGTATTTGGAATTCTCATAAAAGAGTCCTTCACACTGGTGTCAACGCTACACTCAACGGAACACGTAGCAAGTATTGATACAGTAAAAGGAAGACAACAACAAGTAAAAACAGTGTTAGCTTTATGTGTTGTATGCAAGAAGCTCAGAGGGAAACCTACAACGAACCATTTGCTCTAGTGCCGCGAGAGCGTTTGACGGAAGCTCGGGCGTTTTCTGTCATACAGGAATTGACTTCGTGAAGGTCCTTTATACATTTCTGATAAACTTATCAAAAGAAAGACTTACATAATGCTCTTTACTTGAACGGTCACCAGAGCAGTGCTTTAGAACTTACCAAAGGACTGTCAACTTAAAGATGTGTTCCTCGGGTTACGTCGTTTCATAGCGTACAGGTGTTCTAACAACTATTTATAGTGATCGCGCGATCGTTTAAACGAGTCAATCCTATGAGGTTTCGGGAGCTGACAAAACTCTAGAAACTGACAAAATAACGACTCTCCTTCGCAACACCGCATAACGTGGAAATTTATAGTAAAAAGGGCCTCTGTGTGGGAGGCTGGTGAAGAGAAAAACCTGTTCAACCAGTGAAAAAACTAAAATTTAGTTTAAGAAAGACTTGATTAATTTTGTAGAACTACAAACTGTATATGTGAAGTGGAATTGTGTGAAACTGCGACCATTAACTTATATTGATGATGACGCGGAGATAATTTACCTTCTCACTTTTTAACGGGTCAAAGCGGGTTATCTCTAAGCTTAAACTCAGACAAACGAAATGTGATATAGCCAAATGTTGGAAAGAGAGACTGAACGTAACGCGAAAATTTTTGAAAAAGTGCACTCTCGAGTATCTTCAACAATTACGTGGGTTTCACCAACGAAAACGTACACGAAGTGCCCCAGTGAAAGTTGGAGATGTCGTGGTGTGCGACCAAAATTTTGCCACGACTAGCTTGGAAGCTAGTCATAGTGAAACGAACTTATATAGGACGAGATGGTCGGATACGTTCTTGCGATATTCGTTTGGCAACCGAACTGTGTTAAAAAGACCAATTCAACTTCTTTGTTCATTGGAAGTAGTCATTAATGCTATATTTCTGACAATATCTATGACAAATATGTAGAGTATTGTGCAAGGAATGAATAGAAGATCTGTATTTCAGCATATATTTCACAACTAATATAATTAACGAACAGAATTGGCAACACCCTTAAGGCAACAATAAACAATTATTATGAGTAAACTTACTAAACACTGCGCCTTAATCAAAGCATTAACATTTAAATGTTTCCTTACACCCAAACTTAATCTATGTTTGTTAAATTGTTCTCCAACTAAATTTTTGGTAAGTATCACAAAGATTTGATCTTTCGAATTAATGTACTTGATAGAAATCAGTTTATCATGTACGAAATCTTTAATAAAATTGTATTTAACATCAATGTGTTTAAGTCGTTTATGTTCCCATTTTTCAGTTGATTTAATGCATGACTGGTTGTCTTCGAATATAGTAGTATTTGAAAAGCCAAAGTCCTCAAGTAGACTTGATAGCCAAATTAGTCGTAAAAATAATACCTGTAATGAGCATAGCATTAGAATGTGCACTACTTGCTTCTCTAATCTCTAAAAAAACTTTTTTTAACAATAATGTTCACTTTCGATATTTAATCCCATGTTTCTAACGTATATGTATAAATAAATAAAGTTTTATTTCAATAACTTTGTTTCTTTTGTGACTATACATGATTCTATAATCCGGGCCTCAAAACCAAAAGTTATGTTTAAGGTAACATTATATAGATTTCTCAAAGTAAAAATATTAGTTTTACATTAACTAGATCCAATAATAAAATCTCTGGAATGCGAGCTGTCGATTATACTATCTGTACTTCCATACTCCTCTTTCAGTAGCTGAATGGTATCTTTATAGCTTACTTTGCTAGATGTTAAAGCTTGAATAGTTGCAGCAGCATTGCCCAGTTACAACTGACTTTAAAAACGAATTTGTCTGCCCCATCAAGCGCGTTATTTTAATGAGTGTATAAGTTAAACTGTTCCCAGAACGCAGGCCATTGTTGATAATGCATCGCCTCTGGCTGCTGACGCTCTAAGTCGACACTCCGTTACTTAATCCTACGGACGTACCTTGGTCCCTCCCAGCGTGGTTACCGTTGCGCTGCGAACCCCTTTCTCTTCCTCGATTTGTTGCTCAAGCCACGCAATCACTTTTACCGCATTGTCTTCGTATTCTAGTATCTTCATGCATTTAGATTCTAGCTCATCGATGACTATTTCTGAGGCTACTTTTTCGTTACATGCACGTAAACTTTCTTGAGCCGTTTTTGTTCGAGCCACAAGCGTTACAGCCTCTCTGTACTCTCAAATATTTCTGATTTAATCAGATCGTTATTGTTATTAATTAACTTCGTTTAACGCACACGACACGTTGTTCTCATCATTTGCTCCATTTTGTCTCCGTCAATTCGATTTTGTCACTTTCCACGTTCAACTCGAGTCCCGGGTTTCGGCACCAAATATATCGTATAATAATAATCGTCGTTAATCGGATTTATACTTTAGTTAAAACACCTTCATTGATAAATACTCTTTACTTAACTGTTTGTGAAAAATACAGCAAATATATTACAAAATGAAAATTTGACACTACAAAATATGTGACGTTTTTTTTGAAATGACGTTAACTAACATACTAACTTTTTTTAAACAAGATAAGTATAGAGTTTATTTAGAAGTTCCTGAATCATAAAAAAATTCTAAATAATTTAACGAGTTCTTTGTCAATTCTGTTCTCAAGGTCGATGTTGATATAAAAATTATAAGTTTCTATGCAAATAACAAGTTATTAACATAGGAAAACCAAATTTTTAGATTGATTACAGTTTCTGAGAAGGCAGTATTAAATGCAATTAATTCAATAAAATCAAATGCTGTTGATGTAGATGATGTAAACGCTAGTATGATTAGACTTTGTTTACCGGAAATACTGCCATACGTTCAACATATAATCAACCTTTGTTTAGAAAAGGGTGTTTTCCGGACATCTGGAAGGTAGAACTTGTGGTTCCTTTGGCAAAGAGTAGTAATCCCAGTGAACATAAGAATTCCGTCCGATTAGTATTTTATCTGTTCTGTCAAAAATTTTAGAAAAAAATGTCAATATACAAATTAGCAAAATTTATCTTGAACGGACTGAAATATTTGCAAAGGCATAAGCCAGATAATATCTTACAGCTAGTGATGGAAATTAAGCCACCATTACATGTATTGTTCTGATTACAGCAAAGCCAAGATAGCTTTGATACACTAAATCATGAAATTCTTATTGCCATCGAAAGTATGTAGGGTTTGGATAGCTACCGCTATAAATTTTTTCTCTACAGTTAATTGTGTGGAATCAAAAGAAATTTGTAAAAATTGATCAACCAGTTCCAGTATCACCAACTCTCGATTTGACGTCTGAGGTGCCACAGGAGTTTGTATTGGGCTCCGTTATTGTTTACTATTTTATACCATCCGACTAGTAAAGAGTTGAAATTTTGTCAGTCACATCAGTACGCTGATGATACACAGATGTATTTTTTTGATTCAAGTAATCCAACCCTTACTTGGAATTGTGTAGAATGTAGATTTAGAAAGAATTGTCAGAAGTATCTGAAAATCATTCATTGATTATAAACGAAAGTGCCAAAAACTAATGGTTGATGTGTGGTCTAGGTCATTTGCGGAACTTGTTGCAAGATGTGTGTGTTTGTAGGCGGGGAGCGGATCATTCCTGTAGATAATGTTAAAAAATTTAGGATTAACAATTGATAAAGATTTACGTTTCTCTGAGCATGTGGTGCAAATTCTAAAAAAGTTTTATGCGGCACTCAGGTCTCTTTCAACATCATCTCAATATTAAGATTAAAACACATTTGTGCGATTTTTAGTTCTATCTAACCTAATTATTGTGATGTTGTCTATGGCCTTACGCATGATTGTCTAAGGTCAAGTACCGCTTACACATAGTTCAGATGATCTTGTCTGACCTATATTTATAAGGTAAGAAAATACGATAAAATATATCAAAGCATAAAAGAAACTGGTGGCTGACGTTAAAATACGGCTACAGTTTTGGGCCCGATCCAGACCACTTATTACTATCCCAAAACATATTACATAAAAATTCAAGTCGTACCTTCTCTTTCATCAAGGTGGCAGGTATGATTAACCAATTAACGCCTGATTGAAAAGCGTTATTAGCCAATCTGCTTAAAACTCCAGTATAAAACATTTTTTATTGTCCACCCAAACGTAACATCTTACAATTTATGAATAAATGAAAAATTTTAGTTTTATATTGTACTTATATGTCATTGTTACATTTAAATATGTGTTATGCTAAACTTTCTTTTTAAACTCAAAAAATATAAAAATTAACTTAAGTACATAGTTACTGTAATAACAGCACTGCTGAACATCGCCTGTGCAATTTTAAATTATTTTTCTCACTACTAGCTGGTGAAATGGACAATTTTTGCGTCTCCTTGCCAACTTGAGAAGGAATTTCTCTATTAGTGGTATAATAATTTTTGTATTAGCCGACCTAGGTTAATAACTGGACAATTTTAGAATTTTTTGAGAATCTAAGAATAGTTGTTGTTTAACAAAAACGAGTGAAACATAATTTTGTATATCCATAGGTGATTATTCTTTAACTTATTTATCTGCTTAAAAATTACCTAACACGATAAAAATTATTTTGAATAAAAATGCCATTAGTTTAAAATTCACGCCCCCATCCCATAACCGCTTATACATAACCCTAATTGTTTATTTATTGAAATACATGGTAGAATCAGTTTTTTCAGGTTTCCTCCAAAAAACATTTAACTAGGTGAGTTAAGTTGCATCAAGAATTTTAAGTAAATTACAAACATTTTGTATGAAGGTATTTTGGAATGGTATAACAGAATCCTGGAAGGTCCAATCTGTTGTCATAGCAAAAATCTCACCTACAATAAAACTTAACGAGCATGTGGTGAACACTCTGCTATTCTAAATGAATTACATGCGTCAATTTCGAAACCCAATAGTTTCAAATGATGCAAGGTATATTGGCGAAGCAACAAATGCCCGTTAACATCTCTAGTTTATACTAAAACTACTCATGCTTGCAGCCCAAGTGCTCTTAGGTAAAGAAACTTACGGATGAACATTCTTAAATTGCATTCGTGAAAAGAAAGCCTTCAATTCCAGTTAATATCTCCCAACGATTACTTCCCGAAAGCAGTGCACAAATTGTGACAGTCCGAAGTGGACTTTAAAATATAAACCACTAAGAAGCAGGAGATAATTAGAGTGAATAGAGTGATCATGGTTAAAGTTATATATAAAAAGTTAAACAACCCTTGTGCTACAATCTTTTCAAATACGATATGTAAAGGTTACAAATTTGAACTCGATAGTATTAGAATTGCATAGAAAAGCTACAATTACTAAATGCGGAAAGAATGTTAGGCAATAGTAAAATTTTCAATCCTGATTAAAAGAATATATGTATCACCTGAAAACCAAACCTTCTCGTAAACAATAAGAAAATCTATTATTTCTACGATGTCTACTATTTATTGAATTCGGTGCAAAATAACTTGATTAAATACGATATAATCTTTTAACAACAAAAAAGCATCTGGAAAGACATTAAAATTTCTAGTCATGTCAGACAAAATTTAAACCGCTGTTATTGGCTTCAAATCAACTAATTTACATATCACTCCAAATAATTTTCAGAAAATGAAGGTGAAATATCGTCGCCCTAGTAGTGAAAGGTTCTAATCCACTGACCACACATTTTGAGAAAAAGCATTTTAAATTCTCATGTTTCACTTTTTTTTGCATTTTTCCCATACATTTAGTAAAATAAAGTTCGCATGCTCAAACTCTTAATATATCACTAAAAAAATAATTACACAACAATGTTTGGAAAAATCCAGATGTTACATTAAATAATACTAATATTTTTTGGCTTATAACTATTCAAGCTACTACATTATACCAAATTTAACGCAAACTTTTGGTTTAGAACTATTTTATGAGTTTATGAAACAAATTATAGTTACTCCATCTCTTCATCTGATGATTCTACAACAATTTCTTCGGTGGACTTCAAATTTTTATAAAAATGTTGGTAGGTTTCCGAATACAACCACTTGTGCATAATCTTAGTAAACTTTTAGTTTGTTTTTTCTATTGTAGAGCATTTTATAAAGTGGTTTGATCTTATTTTCTTTTAAAGTGCTAGCAGTTCGTGTGGTAATTTTTTTAATAATAATAGATTTAAACTCAAGGTCAGAAAGTTTCTTTATAAAAAATGCGTGCGGATCTTTCTTTCCTGTATTGTAACCATTTTATTTTCAACCAACTGACACTTCCACCATCTTCTTTTTGTTGCTCGGTTTTTAATCACCGTAGAAGAAAACTCCTTGAAGTTTAAAAGTCTGTAAAGTTAAGCTCAACCACTTTATTAAATGGTTTTTTTGTTTTTGCCGTACGTGTAACGGTAAACCAACATTCAGGAGTAAAAACATCGATTTTGCTGCCTCTGGTTTCAATACTGGAGTGAACGCTGTCACACTCCATTTCAGAGTGGCCTGATTTAATGAATTTTTGATTAATGGAAATGTTAATGGGCAAAATTGTAACTGCTCTGAGAAACATTGCTGCATTTATGCAATTTCTGTTTTGTCCAGAAGCAGTGTCTGAATAAAACGTTACGTCTTAACGCAAGGAGCAAGATCTGACAAAAGTTTCCATAGGCAAGTTGTAATTTCTGAAGATCCTTGATCCTATGCCTTCGTGCCACATATAATTTATAGCCTCAGAAACAGCTAGGTTATAAAAGTAAAGTTTTAATTTTTGGGAGTAATAAATTTACCAACATTAAGCGAAGGGGTGACGAGGATCTTTTCCATGTCCATCGTGAAACAGGCAAAAAATGTATTATCTGTTTTTGATCTTAGTTTATATGATCTTTTGGTCTCTAGCCTCTGCTTTCGACAATTTGTAAGGTCATATTCTTCTTGTAAGCTTAATTTTCCATCATCTTCTAAACAATTGAATTTTGTGCAAAAATCACACTGATCTTTTTGGACGATGAAATCCATAGGTTAAATTCCGTTACAAAGATGTGTCTGTAATAGCTAAATTTTTCAGGGATCACGTTAAGTTCTTCGCAATAATGCTTATAATCTTCGTACAATCTGGTTTCAGATAAACCAGATGGAAGGTAGTTCCGTCTTTAAGTGCTTCTACAATAATGAGATGCAACCACGGTGGATGGACTTCCCACATGATCTCTGATCACATTTTTTACATTTCTTCCCACGCATGTCTGGTTTTATTGAGTCAGTGTCACTAAATTTAGTGATGGCAGTTTTAACTGTTCTACTAGAAATATTAAGGGTAGCTAGAAACATTTTTTTGGCATACTTGACGGGACACTTGGTTGGCAGTTAATTTATAAACGTATGTTTTAGTCTCGTTTTCATTATTTTCACTATAGCAACCGTTTTTTCGGAAACAGGTAACATGTTTTACAATGTAATTCCATCTTAACTGCTGTATTTCAACTGAAGAAAGCTCGCAAAAATATCTTTCTCTGTTGTTTTGTGAAGAATTGTTTTGATATTTATAGTAGACAATGACATTCAATATCGACTACACTTTTAGCAGGCTTAAGTTTCCTTTTTAGTATAGTACCTTTTTCCATCTAATCTTGTACAGTTTTATTGAGTATTTCTGCTTCCATGACGCGGAGCTTTCTGCTTTTTTCGACTAAGCTTTTGGTTCTACAGTTTGTGACGAAGACTGTATAATACATTATTGCCCTGTTCAATTACTTCCTCAACATCAGAATCAAGTTCTGTTCTTGGTTTTTTTTGGTTTTAAGAGAGATTGATTATCGGAGTCTGAAAAATTCTTCAAAGTCACTATTGGATGGTTTATTCATTTATTTCTGGTTTCATCTACAATAGATAAAGATGATCATACACACATCAACACCTACGAAAGTTTCCTTTAACTGATTTCCTTCACACATTATCAGGAAGAAGTTTTCAAAATAGTACAATACAACCAACCAAAATAATCATTTTAAAGTGAGTTGTTTTTACATAACCTAACTTCCAGTATCAGCTGATTTTCACAAGATGCATGCGTTTTATTTAGGAGATAATTGCTCGAAAACTTACCTAAAGCTGTTGGGGTCAAAGTTGCATAAACCAGCTTATTACAATCACCGGTTGTATTAGTTTTTCTTTTTTAGTGCTAATTCAACTAATAATCTGCAACTCTCGAATTATTATTGCACTTTACAGCACCAACTCTGGAAAACAATACAATGCGTATCTAATAGTTGTTTGAATGCCAAGCTTGTATAAAAATGCCTGTCTAGACTTGCATAATGTGGTTTTGTGACTATTCACTTGCACGCAATACAAACCATAAGCGAATACGTATTGCGGTAGTGAAAAGGTTTAAGCTGCTTAAGACTATTTGCTACAGCAAATTGTTGATTAGGAACTTTTAGCATAATATTCTATAATAGTAAAGCAAACTGTATCAGTGACCTAGATTTGTTCACTTAATATAAAATTTTGAGTTTTTAACAAGTGTTAAAAGGTATAACCTGAAAATGAAATATTTGTAGATTAGAACCTTTCACTACTTTGACGACGACTATGTCACACAAGTGTTTAGTGAATCTGCCAAAATTTGGTAGTATCAACGTTGGTATCTTTTAATCCTTTCTGATTTATTTGCATTCCTGTGCTAATTGATTTTGACAAAAAATGTTTTTTTTTTATTTTTCCTTAAATTTGGCTAATAGTAGAAAAATAGTATATACACCATATTATTTATTATTATTAGTATTATTATTATTATTATTAGTGATTATTATTATTAGCATTATTATTATTAGTATTATTATTATTATTATTATATCATTGCAATATTTAAATGACATCCGATATTAGGATAACATGTATATCTCGGTGCTACAGAGACGACTTGATTTCATCACCGAGGATGTGTCTTCAACAACCAGTGAGACTTTAAACATGAAAATTCGAAGCGAACCGGAGTTCTGGAGAAACCGATTAAATTTCGACTTTCCCATTGGAACGTGGTAAATCGATTTTTGGCAACTTCACACAACGATGAATTTTTTGAATTTTGTTTTGCTTTTTAACTTGATGGTTTTTGATTGAATCAAACTACCAATAAGGGTTATTTTAATTTTCAAGTGTGACATTGAGATATGGATTTGTTAACAATGTATGTAACCGTTCGATCGTTTTGTCAATTTCACTTTCTTTAACGATTCGATTTGACTGAAGTTGCTGCATCTTGCAGCTTTTGGATTATTTAAAAGTGACAATAAACTCTTGTTTTCGAGAATCACAACCAATCACAATTACAATTAACTCGACTGCAATTAAGTTTCTTCAAATATTTGGGATTTGGTATTAAACTTGGGATGTGTTTTATAATTTGATAATCATAATTACCAAATCTGATTTAATTGCTTAAATATTCTATTGCAATTAGACTTGAACCAAGTTACCAAGTCCCTGTTGTGCACGAAATTATGTTGATATAGTTTGTATTTTGATATTTATTTGGAAATAAATAACACTTGAACACTTTTATTTATGGTTAAAAGAAAATATTCACATTATTTGTTAACAAAATAAAGTGACAATAACTTTTGGTGGAAATTATCTCATCAGATACAATAATTGAATAATGTATGGTAAAATATTACAAACGGGATAATAGTAAGTTAAACAACTAAGGCACTATAAACAACTACTGCAAAAATAAGTACTTGGTAAATGCAAATTCATTGTCAAAAATAAAAGTTTAATAAAAAAATCGTTTAAAGTTAATGTATTAAATATGGAAACATTTGCTTAATGTTCCATGTGTTAATAAAGGATTTTGAACGTACTGTATTTCGAATAAACCTTAACTTAAAAAACTGATAACCTTCAACGCTAGATTTACTAACGCCATGCATCGTGTCGGAAAAAGATGATAAGCTGCATCACATTAGGCCAGAACGACGATCTCTGGGTGAATAGTCCGCTGTGTGATGGGAAATATCCTTCACCAAGTAGCTTTCTTAGTCGCTCTTATTCTGTATTGTCGAATATTTCATGTATTCTAAGTTTACGAATTCAATGTTGCCAAATTTAAATTGGAACAATTAAAACTACTTTAGTAGGATAATTTGAACATTTTTCGCATAATAACCCAACTTTTGAATGGTTTTTGGTTTAGTGGATTGAAAAATTAAAATACAAATGAAAGTAATAACATTTAAATTCGATGCAATGTCAATCAATAAAGCACAAAAAGAGTTGGTGGTGAAGTTTATGAACTAAGAAGCAGTCGTCCTACGTTCAACTTTACCTTATCATCACCCAAATGGACTGGTCCATTATATGTCGTCATGCAATATGTTACACTACAGTTGTTATTGCAACAATGTATGCATGCGTGCACAGAAGGTTGCAGGCATACAGGCGCGTAAATTGTAAATTAAGGTGTCATTTGCCGTCAAAACTTTGGAGAGAGGAAAAATTTAGTTACGGCCATCTTTCGTTTTGATTTCCGTTTCCGCCTTGTACTTTTCAATGGGCACATGGCTCGCTAATGGTAGAAAGAACCTTCTGCAGATTTGGTAATCATCGGCGTGATTAAATACATTGCAGTGCCAAATTAGATGTAATCCTAATAAACATATGTTGACGGTCATCTGTAATACATTATTTTAACAAATTGGCAGGTAAATGGAGTTAATTTGAACGATTCTTTTCTGATGTCACATGTTGATTTTTGGGGGTTCTTCTTTTCTGCTTGCTCGTCGTTCTTCGTTCTTAATGAGTCTAAATTCTTGAGAATGCTGATCCTTGGCGTGCACAGTTGCTGGTTAATTGGGTAATGCTGACGACTTCTCCGTAGTACACCGTGCTCTTCAGAAACAAATGGTATCACAGGCTGGACCACCTTCGACGACTTCCTAATTCAGGGTTGGGACAGAGAGGCCACCGGTATCATAAGGTTGTACTCCTTCCTTTATTATCTCCGGGAGTGTAATGTTCGCACCTACCTAAAAGACAATTAACGTTGTGCGCTATGAAATCAGCAAACCGCTCTCTTAATTTAATTACTTATACCACGGTGTTTTCTTAAACCGTGTGAATTTTGTTTTTAAACGCTTACTATTAAACACGCATGATACGACATAAGTCACCAGATCGTAACTATCATTTGTACGTACCCTTCAGGTTAAATTCTCTTAATCGTGATTGATTAATTACTACAAACATTATGTTTATGTTTACTCTGTAAACGCTTTGTAAGGTGTAATTCTCGCGTTCATAATACCGGAACCTTTTGAGTTCTCCCTTCGAACTAGAGTCGGTGGTACCACAGATATTAGTATCGGGGTTGCTATAACGAGAATCAGTTGAGTTATATTTCCTACTTACAACGCAGTGCGTTCCCATAATTACTTCTCTGTTTCCTTTAATCAAGCACGATCAAATCTTACACTTTAAGAATACGCTTATATTATGTACGTAAAACTAGCGCCATATTTGTAAACAAATTCTAACCAGAGGCGTATCTAGCCGCAGGAATTTCCAGTGGCGGGGTATAAAATTTCTTTTACCTTTCTCGCCTATTATTGTCGTGTTTAACATTATTAAAAATTACGGTGACGAATGCACAACCAATTTTATGCGTGCTTACTATAAGTACTTCTTGGTAAATGTTTTTAATCTTAATGTGCTATAGTAAATATATATCTAGTTTACTTGTAAAACGGACAACCTATAACAATATATGTGTGTTTGGTGAAATTTCTAGCGTTTCTCTGAAGTCAACCAAAGTACAATTTCGTATGCGTTTTCTACGATCGGGTAGCTTCCAACAAAGTAGTTCTCGTTGGATAACTTAGGCATTCGAACTTGGCGCCCAAAAACCTCCCTTATTTCGAGACCAGATATGCTTGGTCTACCCCACGATCCCTCTCCGACTGACCGGAATAATTCTAACACCCCTGATCGTAACAAAATTTTGGCAACCCAACGTTTGGGGCCCTGTTTTCTCTATTTCTCGTTTTCTATTTAATTTAGTTTTCTTGTACTTTGGCTGTGGCGTTGTTATACTTTACACGATAGCTGTACCATTGCTCATTACTAAAATTTTCCGGATTTTACTCAATTTTGACTCATCTTCTTATACTTAGTGCTTACTTGTGGGTTTAAATTTAGCTCTAGTTTTCTTTATTTTTGTTTTATTACTGGACAACATGGCTAAGATTTGGAAATTTGAAGTTAATCGTCTAAAACAAAACGAACTTTCATACGAACTCGTTTCACGTGGCCTTGATACTGAAGCTACTGTGGAGGATTCTAGGAAATCGGTACGTGCAGCGCTTCAATTGGAAGCGAATCAGTCGTTTTCTGGGGTTACATATTCTATAACTTTTTGAGACGGATGAAACTGCTGTAGGACAAGCATTGCAGGAGCTTACTTCTTTTACTGCTACTTTTGAGGGAGATTTTTCTACTTCTTCGTTTACTCGCTTTACTACTCTTTGGGCTCATATTGAGCGTAGGTGTAAATTGATGACTGCTACCTCAGAAGAGCAGCGGGTGACTAAAAATAAATTACTACTGTCTTTAGCTAAGCTGCATAATGCTGTTGATTCCGCCATCAAAAACGCAAAACTACTCTGGACCTATGCAAGCGGCTACTTCTAGTCCTAAGTTCTCCAGTACTAAAAACGAAGCAGAACTTTTGTCTTCGGATTCTGATGTAGATGTTGATCCACTTCCTTCTACTTCGACTCATACGGTCATCGCTCCCAAAACGGTTGCTATGGCTAAATTAAATTTAACTTTCTCGGGTGACAGGTAAAACCTCGTTAACGGATTTCTTACTCGCTTAGAAGAATTAAGCGTAGCGCGTGGTATTTCTTCTTCGCAATTATTTGTTGGTGCTCCAGAACTGCTCACTGGGAAGGCTCTACTATTATATAGGGCTCGAAAATCTTCGTTGACTTCTTGGAAGGATGTAGTGCGACTACTCCAATCTGAATTTCAGCCAGTCGATTATCGACGAGAGATTACTCGATGAGATTCACGCTCGCACTATGGGTGCTAATGAAAGTTTTGGAATCTTCATGGCGGCCATACAAGGTCTTATCTCGCGTTTGAATGAACCACTCTCGGAAGCTCGACAAATTCGGATTATTCGTCGGAATTTGGATCCTTATTTTCATGCTGGACTTGCTTTAACGGAAAGTCACCTCAATTTCCCAATTACTGGCGTTAGGTGAAAAGCCTCGAACACAGTCGATTCCTCACAAAATCGTTCAAGCCTCCACCATCTAAGCGTACTAATTCACTTCTGGAACCCAACTTGGCATACTTAGGTCCTGAAACTGAGCAGGCACCTAAACCTTCTTGTTCTTTAGTCAAGTCAACTACTACTCGTTCTAATAATACCACTGCTGCTAGAACTTCTGGTCCTTCGAGAACATCTGTCCGTTGCTGGAATTGTGGGACTAACTGGGCATGTTTCTCCTCATTGTTCTAGTCCTCAAGTGATCCATTGCTACGGATGTGGGAGACACGGAGTGATCAAACCAAATTGTCCTAATTGCTCCCCACAGGAAACTAAGTTTGGAACCTTCGGACCGAGTCGTAGTTCTCTTCTTCAAACCTCGGATATTACTTTAATGACTTAGACGACTCGCAAAAAGTACTACTTAACTTCACATTCGCTAGCGTTCGAGGCGACGAACGTCCTTTCTTAAACGTCTCTGTACTGGGTATACCTTTTAAGGCTCTTTTAGATACTGGATCTTCACGAACAATACTGGGAGCCAAGGGTTGGAAACTGCTCCAGTCCTTATCAGTAACGCTGAAAAATCTGCTAACAGTTTTTGCAATGTGGCAAATGGTGGTCAATGTTCTGTACTGGGTACTGTCTCTCTTCCTTTCTCTGTTGAAGGTAGAACCAAGGTGTTAGAAACGTTAGTGATCCCTGAAATTTCTCAAACATTAATCTTGGGTATAGACTTCTGGAAGGCAATGGCTTTTGTACCAAACTTTAATACTGGTCATTGGTCATTTGGAACAAGTGCTTCAATAACTGACGTGTCTACCTATGCTCTCAAGGTAAAGGCTGATCTAACTGTTGCTCAACAGTCTCTTCTCGACGCGATGGTCGCAGATTGCTTTTCTTCTCAACCATCTGGTCTAGGGTGTGCTCTTCTAGTACAACACAGTATTCGTACTAATGCGGAACCAATTAAACAACGGTTCTATCCTCTTTCACCGGTGCTAATGAAGATTGTAAATGAGGAATTGGACGAAGATGTTACAATTAGGGGTAGTAGAACCTTCTACTTCTGCCTGGTCCAGTCCGATCGTCATGGTGAAAAAGAAAGACAACACTTATCGGTTTTGTATTGACTATAGGAAGCTAAATATGGTGACCGAACGTAATGCGTACCCACTACCTTATATTACTTCAATTCTAGACCGTCTACGATTGACGCTAGGTTTCTATCCAGCTTAGATATTCGCTCGGCTTACTGGCAAATTCCTTTAACTCCTGAATCTAAACCTCTAACTGCTTTTACTGTGCCTCACCGCGGATTATTCCAGTTTACTCGTATGCCTTTTGGCCTTCACAATTCTCCTGCTACTTTCCAACGGTTGATTGACCAAATAATCGGTCCAGACTTAGAACCCTACTGTTTTGCGTATCTCGACGATATTATTATCGCAACGCCGACATTTGAAGAACACCTGCAAGTTTTGAAAAAGTTTTGACTCGACTGTTTACTTCTGGTCTAACTCTCAATCAGGAAAATGTCATTTCTGTCGCTCAGAGTTAAAATACTTAGGGTATGTAGTAAACGAGAACGGATTAATGGTGGATCCAGACAAAGTTAATGCCATACTTAACATTCCTATTCCTCAGAATGTCACGGAAGTAAGACGCATGATAGGGATGGCTAGCTGGTATCGTCAGCTTTATACCGAACTTCTCTACTCTCACTTCTCCGTTATCTGCTTGACACGGAAAAATACTCCTTTCGTTTGGTCTCCTGAATGTCAACATGCTTTTGTCTCTCTTAAGGAACATCTAGTTTCTGCACCAATTCTTACTTGAGCCCGGACTTTTCATACCATTCGTAATTCAGACTGACGCTTCAGACTATGGGGTGGGCGCAGTTCTTAGTCAAGAAACTCCAGAGGGAGAAAAGGTTGTTAGTTACATTAGTAGATCCCTGACTAAAGCAGAACGACGTTATAGTACAACGGAAAAAGAGTGTATTGCTGTACTTTTGCTATACTTAAATTCAGACCTTACATAGAAGGTTCTCATTTCACTGTCATCACAGCATCATTCCTTACTATGGCTGCTAATCGGTTGCAAAGTCCAGTCCGGTCGTTTAGCTCGCTGGTCACTACAACTACAGGAGTATGATTTTACCATACGGCATCGGAAAGGCAAAGATCATGTGGCACCTGACGCGCTATCTCAGAGGTACCTGCTGTTGGTGATGATACTGTGGGTGATTCTTCTCCTGACATTCCTTTAGAAATTTTTCTTCTTCTCTCGATATTGACTTACCTACTACGAATAAGTGGTACAATAACTTGCTTCACAAAGTTCTTATTTTCCTCATAAATTCCCAAATTGGTCGGTGGACAATAAAATCTTATACCGCAGAGTGACCAACGCTTCGCTGATACTTCTTCAAATCCCACGGACGAGTGGAAACTGGTCGTTCCTGCCGAACAACGGAAGCGCATTATTCAAAAACAACCATGATCCTCCAATCTTGGTGACATTGGCGGAGTACCTAAGACGATAGCTCGAATTCTGCAACACTATTATTGGCCTCGCTTACGTGCTGATGTTGCTCCGTTTATCCGACGTTGTTCTGTTTGTTCAAAGCAAACAAGGTTTCTCAATCAGCTCCTCCTGGTCTTTTCTCTCCACGTGCTAGACCTATCTGGCCCGTGGGCAAAACACTATGCTGGGCGATATTGCTGGACCCTCTACCTCTGATCATCTAAAGGAAATTGTTATGTGTTCGTAATTGCAGATTGCTTTTTCTAAATTTTCTTTTTCTTTGCGATGCGCACTGCCACCGGCATCGGCAATCAAGCTAAACTTCTGGAAGAACAAGTATTCTTGGTGTTTGGTGTGCCACAATACATTATTCGACAACGGCGTGCAATTCCGCAGCCGTGAGCTGACTAAACTGTGTAAAGAAAGAATATAAAACTATTATTCCTTTACCGCTAAATATCATCCGACGGGCAAATCCGGCTGAACGGATCAATAGGGTCCTGAAGACCATGATCGCTTCCTACGTGAAAAGGAAATCAGCGGAAAATGGGATGTCAACCTTCCTCACATCGGTTGCGCTATTCGAACGGCAAAAACATGAAGTTATCGGGTGTACACCATACTTTGCCTCTTCGGTCGTGAACACATAAACTCTGGGAAATTCTTTAATAAACCTTGTCTAGGAACCTCCTACCCCTGACCTCGACCTGAGTAAATCTTTCTCAACGTTATCGAGCAATTCAAGCTTACGTTCTCAAACGTCTTAAGAAAGCCTACGAAAATACTCAGGCTAGATACAATCTACGTCGTCGACATGTCAAATACAAAGTTGAGATTTGGTGTGGCGTCGTAACTTTCAGCTTTCTGACGCTTCTAAACATTTCAATGCGAAGCTAGCTCCCAAATTCCTTGGTCCTTATTCGGTTAGGTACCGCTGTGTCTCCATGGACGTATGAATTGGCTGATTCTTTGGGGAAGTCGTTAGGCGTTTGGCACGTAAAAGGACTTGAAACCTGATTATTCAGAACTAGACGAGGATAACTCTGAACTTGCTATGATTAATCCTCACCACTTAGACGATTCTTTACTTTATCCTAGACGAAAAAAGCGTCGAAAAATTGCTTGTTCTGATCGATAGCCTACTCGGTTACGACTTGCTTTTTCTATGGATTAACTCCCGGATATGACTTTTTACTTTATGCTAGATTTTGTGTTCTATAAGTTTTTTTCTTTTTGGAAACAAGGATTTTAATGAATTAGTGTTGTTGTTGCTAGTTATGAGCCTACTCTTTATAAGTTACAGTTTATAATCATAATTTTTCTTTTGGGTTCGAAGCTGACCTGCGTATCTGGAAATTATCGGTGCTTTCTTGCTTGCATAGCATAACGACAAGATTGTCGATATACACCGAAATTTCTTTTCTTGGTATTGCTCTACAATTAATTTTCTTTCTTGGGGGAGTGTATGGACGTCAATACATTTCGCCGTTATTTAGCTTTAGAGAAGCATTATTTATAATTTTGGTTTTGGGGTAGAGTCAATTTAGGTAGAAGTAGTGCCGTTGCAGTTCGCTGCAATAATTAATTCTGTTTCTGTGGTTGACTGGGCTACCTTCATCCTATTTGACTGTCGTAGTAGTAGTTTATTTTGTTTTTTCCCTTTTCTTTGGAGATTACTTATGTTCTCCTATTAAGAGTATACCAAATCGCTGTAGCGAGTATTACTGATACGTCAAGTCTAATTGTGTTAGGTTTTCCTTGGGAACCTTTAGGGTTCACATTCATTAAGTCCTTTTTGTTTTTTTGTTTTTTACATTAGTCTGTGACTGAGCATTTGTGTTGTAGACTATAGTTTTATTTTATTTGATATGGGTAGGTTGGTTGGGCACGTAGGGATTGGACCTTCTCAGGTAAATAAACAAAAATCTGACCTTGAATTGGATTTCGAGCTTCGAGACTTAGTTTCATGAGTTCACGTAGTTGTGGGAGTACCGTGATTTCCCGATCCCGTGACGGATTGAACGCCCTGCTCCTATATGGCTCGTTGGTGTACGTCTTCGCCAGTTTGGCAATCCTTTTCAAAGCCGAATTCAGACACCTGAACGTGTCTTGTCTTGTGTGAACGTCGTTTTGTTGCTCTCTGTCCTCTCGAGGAGGGATGGAGTATTTCCTTTTCCTTGTCTTTGCTATCATCTGTCCCTTCTTTCTTTCTTGCGTAGGGGGTACCGCTTTGGCTGGGGGCTTCAGTGGGTGTTGGCGTGAGGGGAGTCGGAGCTCCTGTTTCTGGTACCCTTGCTCGTTACCAGGCACACCAACCCTTAGGGGCCGTACGGGGCGAGCAAGATCCTGGGGCAGAGGGTAAACCGGTTCGCCCTTAACCTCCGTCAATAGATCATTGGCCGTAGCCAATTGCAGAACCACAAACTGTTGACTTGCACCAGTCTTTTACTTTTGGAAATTTTTGGGCAAAATTCGGGATCCTTCCTTTCATTCTTCCATTATGCTATAGGGTTGGGGGTTTATCCTCGGTTTTCAGAGTCGCACTCTCTTTAACTGCATATCCATTAGTCTTGTGGTGTCGGGAGTATCGGCCCAAGACTAAATCCTTTCCTGGGTGGGAGGACTTTATTTTGGGAAGGCTCAGGTACTAAGGGTCCGTGAATGGCGAGGGGTGGATTTTCACTGGGGCCCAATGACGCGAGTTTCCATCTTTCGCGAGGGTCTTGGTGGGAGTGATGCCTGGTGCCACCCATTCGACATGCACGCCGCTAGGGAAACTCCCGACCTTAATAATCTTCCTAGGGTTTATCCTAACCTCTTGGTATTTGGGTTTCAGCCTTATCCTTATTCCTATCCTACCTTAAACCTTTCCTAGGGTTCCTGTGTTTTGGGGTAATTCAGGGTGGTATTGGTTTAATTTGGGTTGGGGTTTCATTGGTTTTTTAGGGCTCTTGTCCTGGACACTTGTCCGAATTGTCAATCTGTTCTAAATCTCCTTAATTTTTCTGTTGTCTTGGGTTAGTCATTTGTTGAGACACTGTTGGACGTATCCACTTCTTTTGTGACACGGCTACTCGGTAATCGCTTTATGCGGATCGACTTGGACGTTCCAAATCATTCTTGAGGGTATCGTTTTCTTTGCTTTGTCGCAATTTGACTTGGTTGCTCGGATACATCA
The DNA here is from genome assembly GCA_030710515.1 of Abscondita cerata. Classification (NCBI taxonomy): domain Eukaryota; kingdom Metazoa; phylum Arthropoda; class Insecta; order Coleoptera; family Lampyridae; genus Abscondita; species Abscondita cerata. The sequence continues at coordinate 171,315 of JALBCR010001018.1, forward strand.
ATCGCTTTATGCGCTTTTTGATAGGTGTCAACTTTTGGCTATCTCTAGTTCAACAAACCGTCTGACTCTTCGGGGCGGGTTTCTCGTGATTAAGGGTTGGGTATCATTATTTCCTCAAACATGTGTTGTTAAGATCTTACTAGTGTTCGAATTGCTTCTTTCTTTTCTACTTCGCGCCGTGCTTGAAGTTTTGTGGAGGGGAGTTTGTTACACTACGAGTTGTTATTGCAACAATGTATGCATGCGTGCACAGAAGGTTGCAGGCATACAGGCGCGTAAATTGTAAATTAAGGTGTCATTTGCCGTCAAAACTTTGTGAGAGAGGATAAATTTAGTTACGGCCATCTTTCGTTTTGATTTCCGTTTCCGCCTTATTACTTTTCAATGGGCATGAAGGCTTCGCTAATGTGGTAGAAAGAACCTTCTGCAGATTTGGTAATCATCCGGCGTGATTAAATACATTGCAGTGCCAAATTAGATGTAATCCTAATAAACATATGTTGACGGTCATCTAGCAATACATTATTTTAACAAATTGGCAGGTAAATGAGTTAATTTGAACGATTCTTTTCTGATGTCACATGTTGATTTTTAGGGGTTCTTCTTTTTCTGCTTGCTCGTCGTTCTTCGTTCTTAATGAGTCTAAATTCTTGAGAATGCTGATCCTTGGCGTGCACAGTTGCTGGTTAATTGGGTAATGCTGACGACTTCTCCGTAGTACACCGTGCTCTTCAGAAACAAATGGTATCACAGGCTGGACCACCTTCGACGACTTCTAATTCAGGGTTGGGACAGAGGCCACCGGTATCATAAGGTTGTACTCCTTCCTTTATTATCTCCGGGAGTGTAATGTTCGCACCTACCTAAAAGACAATTAACGTTGTGCGCTATGAAATCAGCAAACCGCTCTTAATTTAATTACTTATACCACGGTGTTTTCTTAAACCGTGTGAATTTTGTTTTAAACGCTTACTATTAAACACGCATGATACGACATAAGTCACCAGATCGTAACTATCATTTGTACGTACCCTTCAGGTTAAATTCTCTTAATCGTGATTGATTAATTACTACAAACATTATGTTTATGTTTACTCTGTAAACGCTTTGTAAGGTGTAATTCTCGCGTTCATAATACCGGAACCTTTTGAGTTCTCCTTCGAACTAGAGTCGGTGGTACCACAGATATTAGTATCGGGGTTGCTATAACGAGAATCAGTTGAGTTATATTTCCTACTTACAACGCAGTGCGTTCCCTAATTACTTCTCTGTTTCCTTTAATCAAGCACGATCAAATTTACACTTTAAGAATACGCTTATAATATGTACGTAAAACTAGCGCCATATTTGTAAACAAATTCTAACCAGAGGCGTATCTAGCCGCAGGAATTTCCAGTGGCGGGTATAAAATTTCTTTTACCTTTCTCGCCTATTATTGTCGTGTTTAACATTATTAAAATTACGGTGACGAATGCACAACCAATTTTATGCGTGCTTACTATAAGTACTTGGTAAATGTTTTAATCTTAATGTGCTATAGTAAATATATATCTAGTTTACTTGTAAAACGGACAACCTATAACAATATATGTGTGTTTGGTGAAATTTCTAGCGTTTCTCTGAAGTCAACCAAAGTACAATTTCGTATGCGTTTTCTACGATCGGGTAGCTTCCAACAAGTAGTTCTCGTTGGATAACTTAGGCATTCGAACTGGCGCCCAAAACCTCCCTTATTTCGAGACCAGATACTTGGTCTACCCCACGATCCCCTCCGACTGACCGGAATAATTCTAACACCCCTGATCGTAACAAATAGCTGTGGTGTTATATTTTATGTTCTTATTTACCTTCTATAATGTTTACACACTTAATTAATATTATTACATGTGAATACTAGAGTGGGTAAGAGTTGCCATGTTTAGGTTTTAGTGGTTTTCCTAAACCTTGAAGTAAATGCTTTGCCAAGACGAACCAATCTACTATTGCACACGGTTTTGTTACTACACTATACAAGTTTATACTGAACTTTGGGGCACCATACATAACACTTACATCACAATACAATATTGTATAATGTACCACACGAATACATAAATAAATAAACCCAAAATTATTAAAATTCTTTGGATAACCAATGCGTCTTCTAAATTCATTGTTAATATATTCGTCACCGGACTGATTTGTCGAAATTTAGGTTAGGATTACGAACATTTTGTGTTGTTGTCACGCAAAATGCTATGGCGCATATCGATGGCCTAGGCGCAATACCACGTATCAACATTTTGACAAATTTCAGGAGAGACAAAGTGTATTATTTCTTTGTTACAGGGCACTAGAAGGCAATTTATATATGTCTAGCATAAATTGTAGATTTTACACAAAATATCCTAAAAAATGTTTTAAAATGATTTTCTGGCAATGCGGTTTGATACGTGATATTGCCTGTTGAACCAGATGTTGATAAGTGGTATTTGACCAAAAATACACAAAATTTAATATAGTACCAAAATTAAAAAAAATTTATTAGAACTTTTTATAGGAACAAGAAAACATTATGAATAATAAGTAACGTCCAAATAAAACATAAACCACTTTTAGTTAAAATCTAAGATATTTTACATTTTCTAATAAAAATGGCACTAAAAAAATAACATTAAAGAGTAAACCTTAATTTACTAGTACAAATGTAACACCTTGGTAACTGAAAAACTTATTAGTCTTTATTAAATTGTAAAGAGTCGTAAAATCCATGAAATTCTGGTGCAAGTGTAGATTTTATGTCTTGTAGGTGAGAAAATTTTGGGCAGATATTTTTAGTTGGTTTGGAACAAGCCTTCAAGTAAGTAGCTAGAATTATCTATTTCCTGATCTTTGTGGTTAATCTCAAATTTGTTCGAAAATTAATCTTATATCCTATAGTGCCTTCAGGAAAATAATGCAGTTCTCTCAGGTTATTGACAGTACAACGTCCAGGTCTTATACTTCTGTACCCCATAAGATCTTTTATTATCATAATTTAAAATTGTGTCAAAATTTCTGCATTTAAGAG
>JALBCR010001019.1:0-27603 GCA_030710515.1 Abscondita cerata
TACACTCATGAAATTTAAAACTTGGACACCACAATTTCTGTAAACAAAAGTTTGCACATTGTGAAGCGGGCTTAAGGGTATCATTTACAATTCTAACAGCAGGTAGTCTCAGCAGGGGTTATCTTATAGAAGGACTGTAGAATGAATCATTACACTAAGCACGTTTTAGAAAATAGGTAATTTACGTTGCTTACTTAATTTTTTCTTTAAAGAATATATTTGAAGGTATCGCTAATTAAACACCATAGCTCGATTAATTATCGAATCAAAATTTTGTTTAGGAAATGTTTACAAAATAAAATTAGAAATAATTTTGATTTAAAAACGTCTACAAGCAATAACTTTTAAATTAAATCAAAAACTAAACATGGTTATTTGGGTTGACTGATTATTACTTATTTTTAAATAAATCTAACCTACTAATTATTGTAAGTTATTAAAAAAATCATTAAACTCTCTATTCATAATATTTAGTCCTTACAAAATGTATATTTTATGACGTTTCATTTTTTTCTGTAGTTAATATAAAAGTGAAAATAAAAACTAAGGCAATTCTTATTGTCAACGTATATATTTAGTTTTTGACAAGAATTTATTACATAATTATAATTAAGATACCAAGTTATAGTTTAAAATTAAATGAAAACTTTTTTTTAAATAAAGGTATTACTATATAAATAAATATAAGAAATCAATAATGGGTGTGACCTCCATTATTATTGATACATTCTTGGAGGCGTCTGCTCATTGACGCTATCAAGGTATCAATATAATTAATATTAATCGTTTCCCATGCGGTATCAATGGCTGCAATTAGTGCATTACGGTTTACTGGTATAAAATTTGGCCCTTGTTGTCTTCGGATAACAGCAAGTATTCGAGCCCAAACATTTTCGATAATGTTAAAATCTGGGCTTTTGCTGGCCAGGGTAACAGCTCCAAGTTATTTTCGTATCCAATTGCGCACAACCCGCGAAGTATGAATAGGGCGTTGTCCTTTAACAACAAAAATACATTATGAAAATGTTAATTCAACAGATCCCGAACTATTTTTGGAGAAAGTATAGTGAAATAAGAATACTTACTTGTTGGAAAATATAATCTTCGTCTGGATAAAACACTTCGACTGAAGGTTTCATAATAGTTTCCAAATATCTAAATACGCAGCAGAATCAAGACGTCCATCGATAGCCCAACAAACTCCTGGACCCCGCGCGCTAACCCAACCCCACACATTCACAGAAAAATAACCACTTCGTTTTTAGGACATATGTGATTATTTTCGTAACGAGTTCCTTCCATTCTAAAAAACTTTTAGTGGTCCATCGTTGCGGCTATTGAACGTTTTTTCGTCGCTAAAAATCACTCGATTCCAAAATTCCAAAGGTTCGTTCACATATCGCCTTGCAAATTCCAGACGACGTCTCATATTTTCGTCACTGAGAACTTCTTTTCGCAGCAGCATTATACTTCTTTATTCCCATCTCCTTTAATCTTTTTGTGCAGTTATACGGCATCCGGGAAAATGTGTATCTGCTATAGCCCTGGAGTATGTAGCAAATGGTTGTTCTGTTACGTAATGAAACAACTCGAGATCTTGAGCACGTGTAGATACTTTAGGTCTACCACTTCCGATGGCTCTTTCCAAAGTGTGTTCAAGATTCCATTTTACTCGGTAATGCCCTACGGTGCTTTTTGGTATATCTAACATACGTGAAATTTCACGCACGCTACGGCCCGCCGCTAATTCCGAAACAATCCGCGCTTTCAAATCAGCACCGAGATGAGGTGGCATTTTCACAACACTTGAAATTTTAAACTAAAATGGAATTTACATTTCTTACTTTATTTATTGGTTCACACTACCCTTCTCAAACAGTAGGTAATTGTTTATTTATTACATACTTCTAATGACCAATGTAACAACCCTTAGAGCAATATGACTCAAAGGAAGTAAATTAAACAAGCAAGGATATTCTATTGTTATTGAAACTTATTCATAAAGTAAAAGCCATTTCCTTATAATGCTAATGGACAGGATTTTCTTTTAAGTATTAAGATTACAATAGAGGACTTATAAACTTTCGAAAATATCTAATTATAAATATTTACACTGCAATTGCGCTTTTTCCTTAATAATTTCTTAGCAATAACATACACGTTCTTGGTTTTAAGTTGTCATAAATTTGATATGATATAAATTTGTGTTTCTAATATTACATCACAAACTAATCTTTATTCGCCAAAAATTGTTGCTTAAGTTGTAAAGCTTCGTACACACCTGAACAACAAACCGAGCAACAAACATAACAACGAACCGAAAGTCAAACAGAACGACAAACGATCTTTTATGATTTCCACAATCCGAACAACAAACGGAACGTTTGTGCTGTTCCCATAATTATTTTCAGTAGTTTTCAGTTCATATATATTTATTATTGAGAAGAGAAAATTGCGGAAAACAAGAAGATAGTGCCAACCAAATTTTTACGCACAAAGAAGAGTAAAAATTATAATTTACTTCGCTTTTTTTTATTTTGAAAATTTCCGCCCAAATGATGCTAATAGGGACATCATTTTTTTCTTGCATTCTTAAACACTGATTAATTTAAAACATTTTTCTTCTGTCAACTCCATAATATTACCTAAAACACAACAAACCCACAAAAGGGAGGACAAAATAAATAATTTAATTCTCCCGCATAAGTTTGTTCGCCGTTTTGTTTAGATTCGTCCAAACCTGCAAACGCATTCGCGCGCATTTTCTTTGATGTCGGAGAAAAACCGACAAGTTGCGGGAACGCCGCAAACCGTTCGTGGAACAATCAGGACTTGCGAATCTGTTCTAAAATTCGTACGTAGCACCGTCCAAATTAATGTTCCGATTGCCGTTCGGTTCGTTGTTCTGTTTGTTCCTCGGTTTGTTGTTCAGGTGTGTACGAAGCTTTACAATAAGCATATTAATATGAACTATATCTTATGAAAGGAGAGTTATGTAACTATAATTAACGACTTAACGTTACGTTAGTAGATTCCATTTACTATTTACACATATTTTCTTGGAACATTCGATAATTAACTATCGGGATATGATGACCCTATACTTCGCAGGTTGTGCGCAACTGGATACAAGCAAATAACTTGGAGCTGTTACCCTGGCCAGCAAAAAGCCCAGATTTTAACATTATCGAAAATGTTTGGGCTCGAATACTTGCTGTTATCCGAAGACAACAAGGGCCAAATTTTATACCAGTAAACCGTAATGCACTAATTGCAGCCATTGATACCGCATGGGAAACGATTAATATTAATTATATTGATACCTTGATAGCGTCAATGAGCAGACGCCTCCAAGAATGTATCAATAATAATGGAGGTCACACCCATTATTGATTTCTTATATTTATTTATATAGTAATACCTTTATTTAAAAAAAAGTTTTCATTTAATTTTAAACTATAACTTGGTATCTTAATTATAATTATGTAATAAATTCTTGTCAAAAACTAAATATATACGTTGACAATAAGAATTGCCTTAGTTTTTATTTTCACTTTTATATTAACTACAGAAAAAATGAAACGTCATAAAATATACATTTTGTAAGGACTAAATATTATGAATAGAGAGTTTAATGATTTTTTTAATAACTTACTATAATTAGTAGGTTTTTTAAATCAAAATTATTTCTAATTTTATTTTGTAAACATTTCCTAAACAAAATTTTGATTCGATAATTAATCGAGCTATGGTGTTTAATTAGCGATACCTTCAAATATATTCTTTAAAGAAAAAATTAAGTAAGCAACGTAAATTACCTATTTTCTAAAACGTGCTTAGTGTAATGATTCATTCTACAGTCCTTCTATAAGATAACCCCTGCTGAGACTACCTGCTGTTAGAATTGTAAATGATACCCTTAAGCCCGCTTCACAATGTGCAAACTTTTGTTTACAGAAATTGTGGTGTCCAAGTTTTAAATTTCATGAGTGTACCTATTTTCTAATTGCTCGTGATACCTATTACAATAATTAATTACATACATATAGATACATACCATTAAATTACATTTTTGTATTGAGGTTTGTTTTACATTTTTAAGTTGAGTTTGTAAAACCAAAGATTCACATTTTGATAAAATTTGAAGTACTTCTACCGCTAGCTCACTCTTATCATTAGAAAATAAGAAACTTTGCACATCTCTTAGTTTTTCACACACTTCACCCATATCTTTAATGTTTGACGTAAAAACTTCGGATTCTTCTGCACCACTTTCATTGTTCGGTCAAAATATTACAACCAATAGATGCATAATTTTCAAGGTTTACACGTTGATTACCTTGTAGTAATACAGGAAAAAACTGAACTAGTGGAATTTCGTCTTCTTCATCGAAAACTTCTTACAGGACTTTTTTCCAAGAAACCTGCTTTCGCAAAACATTTAGCAATTGTAATAGGCGAAACGTTTCTCCAGGCTACTGATATCCAAACTAAAGCGCTGGTTAAATTGATACTTTTTTCCGCATCTTCAAAAGGACGTTCGGTATTTGGAGGTAGAAAACAATGTTCACATTTCCAAGAGACACTTTGGGATAAAACGTGGCATTATCCAGAAATAATAAGACTTTTCTATTTTCTTTTTTCATTAATTTTTTTAGCCAGGAAGTCACAATCTCTACCGTCGTCCAAGCTTTTTTATTAGATACCCATTCTAAGGGCAATTTGTTGATATGAGAGCCTTTAAAGCATCTTGGGTGTTTACTTTTTCTAATGATTAACGGATTTTCCTTAACACCTTCCATATTTGTACAAAATAAAATTGTCAATCTTTGTTTTGCAGCTTTTTTACCACTACATTTATCGTTTTTTAAAGAGAACGTTTTGTTTGGCATCGCAAGGTAAAAAAGTCCGGTCTCGTCAGCATTGTACACATTTTTGGGAGAATACTATTCCAATATTACTGACAGCTTTGCTTTCCAAGCTTCAACAGTGTCTAGGTTAATATCAGCTGACTCCCCGCAAATTGTTTTAAAGGTTATATTATGTCTTTGACAAAATTTCTCAAGCCACCCATTTGAAGCTTGAAAATCCGTCATTTTAAATTTTCCGCAACTTCCAAAGCTTTCTCTTTTATTAAAGGTCCAGATATCGGGATATTTTTATTCCTAGCTTTACAAAACCAATTGTAAACTACTCGGTCAATTTCTAAATCTTCAGTTCTAGAAAATTACTCATCTACTCTGTATTGGAATCTTCTTCAAATAGCTTTTTTAAATCACATTTGTTTTTCAAAATACCGTTAACTTGTGTTCTTTCAACATTAAATTTTTCAGCCAACTTTCTAGCACTGGTATTGAACTTTTCACTTTCCACGATTGTATCAATTTTCTCTTTAAGAGACAAACGTTTTCTTTTTAGCGACATTTTAATTTTTCTGTACGTCTATATGTAACAGCGCTATTGAACATACTAACTCAAACTATGTACGCAAAATACGATTTTGGGGTGATCTTAATGAGCCATTTAATTGCTCTTTCTCTGTAATGACTGTCTATTGTAAATCGAACAAATTCTTTAAATTCGTTCTTAAATACCGGTAATTACTTAAGCCTCACACAATGAAACAATTATATATTATGCACAACTTGAACGCTAACCTGTTGTCTACTAATGACGTAACTTAAGAATGGCCTGAAATGGGAGGTAGAATTACATGTATTTTTTCAAGAAAGTTTATAAGTGGCCGTGGCCGTTATCGAGAGGTGGTCGCTATTAGGAGGGTCATTAATATGGATATTTCCGTATAATTGGTTTTTGACTTGGAAAACTGGGCCGATTTCAGAGGTGGCCGCAAATAGAGGCTTTACTGTATTTTAATACGGTTTCTAAAGTCAGTTAGCATTTGTATTTCAAAATGTAAACGTGGTTTTACTCTTAATAAAAATACAATTATTTTTGTAAAAGCAAAGTAAATTTTTTTATAAAAAAGCTTTTTGTTCTATACATTTTGCACCGTTATTGCTATGTATAATCACTTGAATGTTGATGTTTTTTGTAGAAATTCATCACTTAGAGAAAACGTGCTCGAATCAGCAATACAATATTAAAGTAAACGGTAATGTGGATTAAAAGCAGAAATACCATTATCCTACAACGGAATGTTACAAAGAGTTTTGAAATTGTCGACTATTTCTTTTCATGCAAGCCGAATATTGCAGTAGTAATGCGTTTCTGTGCTATTGTCTACGTACTACAGTAGGTAGTATACGACTTTATATAGCTGAAATTGCCGCTCAAGGGATGTAAAAGAGCAGCTCGTACTTTAGCGAGCATATAGTATGTTTTCGCAGTAATTAAAATGTATGCATTGTTTTCATAAAATTTTAACTTTGTTATTAAAATGAAGTTCTTTGAAATATCGGTAGGTACGTACATGTAAATAATCTACCACGACGATTTAAAACCGGTAGATCATTTTTATGCAAACAATCGATATCATTTCGAAATTTAGAGTTATTATATAATAAAGTTGACGTAAATAGTGGATACAGTAATAAATTTGAAGATGAAAAATCGGCTCCACGTTAGGAAAGTGAAATAAATGTGATGTATTAATAATTTTAAAATTGGTTCTACAATTGTACAGGGTTTCTATAAATTAATGTCTCATCAGGAGTGTTGAAAAATTTTATAAATTCAAATTTGCTGATTAAACTGATAGTGAATTAATTTATGCTAATGTCAGTTAATTCCTCGTTCCGTTGGTCATTTATTGTTAATTTTGTTCATTTAATTGTCAACTTGATGAGATCATTTATAGAAACCCTGTACAAGCACATAACTAAAATTCATGATTGAAACACTTTGAAGTCAAACTTTTTTAAATTAATTTTTTAACGTTTTTAAGTTAAATCAGTTTATAACCAGTTAGCACCTCAATCTCTTAATGCTCAACCAAAGAAAATAAATTTTAATCAGTTTTATCACAAATACATCATCTCCCCGGAATGTAAAACGTCCCATAGATTCTCTATACGTGTTAGTGTTTCCTTCAGTCACCGATAGATGGCGTTCTACGTTGGCTTTCCGATTTCGTCATTGATTGAATATCGCGAAATAATTTTACTACACGACGGAACAACGCAATAATTTAAAAATAGATTCTTTTAAAGTTTTTAATATTTCATTTGTCTGTCCTCTGGGCCTTATACATTCCGGGAGAGATGATATATTTCTGATAATAGTAATTGCTGGCTGCAATTGCAATTCAAACAAATAAAGTTAAAATCCTATATAAAGAAAAGTTAAAAATTAATACAAATAAAGAGATATTTTGGAAATTATTTACTGAACTAATAAGGGCAAAATCCACAGTCGTCACTCAATCTCAAATCTGACTACACTAAAATTTCCCTACAATTGAGATAAAAAAGCCTTTCACTCAAATTTCGTATCCACAAACGTTTTAAATCGTGTACTTAAATTTTACTAGGTGATACGTAGTTTGGCAACGTTGTTATTTTTAAAGGAAAGTTATTTATTGACAATTATTAATAAGTAGGTACAGAGACCGCATTGAAAATAAAAAAACCGATGCAGTGTCAGTGGCACAACGAAAAGCAAAATTGAATCACCGTCAAATCGAAAACGGGCAATTAGTTGCTCATTATTATATTTTTCTAGTGGATTTTCCACATCCCCTGTTATGTTAAAAAAGTGTCAATTTCAAAAATTAAGTAATATTTAAGTGTCACTTGTTCATAGATACCGATTTTAAGTGAACACTTAAAATTGAGTGTAGTCTTCACTACATTTGAGATTGAGTGATGACTGTGGATTTGGTCCTATGTATGTATAATTTAAGTCTGCTTTTACTTTAATCAATAATATTTTGAAAAAATAAAATCCCAACATTCTTATTTCTACGATCGTGTAAAAACTGACTACTTTTTACAGCAATTACTGTGCCAAAGATTTCATTTTTTTGCACTAGTGTAAAAAGCAGTTTTTTTATTTTTATATAATTTTTTTTGGTTTATCGAACGTAGACAAAATATTGTGTGCAACATGTGCAAAAAACATATTTGTTGCACGATGCATGAAGTTTACTGCTCGAGACGAAGTCAAGAGCTGCAATCATAATGAGGGCAACAAATTTTTGCACTAGTTACACAAATAACTATTTATGTTATTTTTATAAATTTTTATTTATTAACGGAATGAATTTTCATTTACTAAACGGGCTTTGTGAACGAATTCATTAATTTGTCGTCTAGTAATATTTTGCGCTCTCTAACCAGGGTTCGATTCCGAATGCAGAATTCTTTTTATTAACTTTGTTATTGATATACAATACAATTTTTTAAAGTAAACTTAACATTTTGAAAATAGATTAAACTTCTTTTATAAAAATTGTATTAATTTATTTATTAATTTTTTAATCAATTATGTTTAATTATATACTGTGTTTATGGCAAACCGAAAATGTCGATCAGTTGTTTGAAAATAAAACTATATATAAAACTACTTGTTTCTAAAAGCATTCTTTTACAGTTTAGTGTTTAGTCGGGCGGCGGTCGCTATTCACCTTCTGGGTCCGCGCAAAAAGGACGGAATACCACTCTAACGTATTCAGATTGCATGGTTTTTCCCTGAAAACAATTTTGGTCTTATCCCGCAAATTATTCAGATCGACACTTTTTGAGATATGGCGTCGCAAAAGGACAACAATTTCAAAATTGTGTTTTGCAGGCATTTCCTGACTGTATAAGCGCCCAAATGCAACGTTAGAGCACTCACATTGCGCATTTTTTATAAGCATCAATTTTGGTCTTCTCACAAATATTAGAGAAAAGGATACTTTTTGAAATATAGACCAAACACTTCTCCATCTCTTCAAAGTCGTGTCTTTCGCAAAAAAAAAATAGCGGAGAATTTCACACGGCGACTCTTTTATGCGCAGAGTGCTTTTGAAAAATAACAACTGTTTTAAATATGTCAGGTAAGAAAATTTTTTCCACACCTGCTTTGAGGTAAAGCGTCTGCAGGAGGTCAAAGTCACGGCAACGCCAAAGCTTTGAGCACAAAGGCGCTGAATCTATCCAACCTTAGTACGTTTTTTCTCTGTTTCTTTCACATTTTCCTTTTTTTTTTTTTAGTCGGTTACTACCCTTTGAACCAATTTCTTGTTTTCAATATCAGAATCGGCGGCAGTGGTTTCAACATTTTTGTTTTCTTTTCATCAGTGAGCAGCTGGGACGCGCATTCAAATCTTTTTTTTGATCCCACTATTCTGTTATTCTTTGTATTGAAACTCCCAAGAACATTCACTATTGATTTGTTGCATTCTCCGTCATAATTGTTGACAGAATAGGACCAAAATTTCTGGTGTCAAAACTGAACAGAATGGGCGTTTTTCAGAGACTCGTCGACTTGTCGATTTTTGCCAATCCAAACGAATCCATTTGTTTCTGAAAAACCCATTTTCGAGCTTATATCTCACAAACATAACCTAAGAAAATTACCTTCAAAAACGTCGATCAGACCAAATAATACATATAGTTTTGAAAGTTGGTATAGTTATTCCTTAAGGTGTCCAGATGAATATACTAAAAACCCCCCGAAGGAGGGACACGAGCCGGCCGGGGAGTGGAGGGGGAAAAGATCTAATTTTTTGCTTGTGACTCAAAAAACTATTTATAATATTACTTTAGTGATTTCTATAATAATGATCTACACTAAATTCTCTATAAATTATGTCTAAATATGTTACTGTGCGGTCAATATTTTAGAAGATGAAGAGTATTAAAGGTGATAAAAATAAGAAAAAAAATCGTTATACTTTCATAAAGATGATAAGTGGCGCCACAAAGTTGTTTGCGTCGCCGTATAGCAACCCACGCTCGCTTGTGTGCCGTTTTGTCTGCCCCTCCCGCGTCACGTTACTGCACCCCGCGAACCTCACCGAATATCAGTTATTTGTAAAGAAAGGCTATTTTACAATAAGAAGAGGTGATACTTTTTGGTCTGGAGTTTGGTCAAACATGACTATAGAGCAGACCTTAATGCGCAGCATGAAGAGCTGTGGAGGAATGATCCGAGGAAGGGAATTACGAATTCGTCACTGACAAAATAGCTACAAGCGACGGTAGTAAGCAATGCCATCTGCTCTGCACTTAAGTTATTTAGTGATGTATATTTTTCTTCGGGAGATCAACACGTAGATCTTCTTTTGTCTCGTCAGCGCAGGGGTAAGGAGGACTCCCATTCCCAAAGATAAGAAACCTCATGTCCTTATCAACAGGTATTGTTGGAAATAGCAAAGTTAATTGCCACCTTGCAGAAGAAATCGGTAGAAAGCTCATGGAAAAAACGTTGGAAAATAACTTCGCAGACGTAAAACTACAGCGTAAAGATAAAGTTTTTTCATTGGAAGCCATGCACAGTGCAGTCAAGAATAATGATGAGACAGTAGTTGTCGATCCATTGCTTCTTTTTCAAAGGATTGCTATTGCCAAGAAGGATGATAAACATTTAGCATCACATTTGGAGTACGAATTAGCTCTCTATCCATTGGCTTTATTCAATGGTGGCTTAATGAGAAATCAAAAAAAGCGGCTTTATATGATGTTTTATCGAAATCCGACACTAATGTAAATTTGAAAACTAGTGAGACGGTTATTGATGGAGGCTTTTGCACCGTACCAAGTGGCAATTGGGCTCCTATTACTCAGATATTTGTGATCAGTAAATAAATTATGTAAAATGTAATTACGGGCCACATTCTACAGTCGTGTTTGATGGATACGATGACGTAAGAAACAGTACCAAAACATCTGAACAAAGAAGGACGGCGGTGAAATCGTCTGTTGATATAAACATAAATCTCTCGATGTAGGTCACTGTCCTCAGCAAGAGCATTTTATATCAAATAAAAAAACAAGACCCAGCTGATTAAACTTTTGACAGAAAAAAATGCATGCGGCAAATATAGAAACACAAACAGCTGCAAGTGATGCTGACTGCACAATGATTCGCACTGCAATTGACAAAGCTGTAGACAATCTTGTGGTCACTGTTATTGGAGAAGATGTTGATCTCGTAGTCCTTCTAATGGCTCTTCCTCCTCCAGAAAAAGAAATATTTTTTGTCAAACCGGGAAGAGGGAAAGTGGACACCAAAATATTTTCTTCGCAAGAACTTCAGAAACATTCATTTTGTTGTTCTGTTCTCTTTCTGCATAGTTTCAGCGGGTGTGATACAACTTCAGCTATTTACAGGAAGGGCAAAATATCAATTATCAAGCTTTTTGAATAAAAGCCATTACTAAAAGAAATAGCAACTGTATTTTATGACCCAACGTCAACCCGGATAGTATAGCAGAAGCCGGAGAAAAATGTTTCTTGAAGTATACCGAGCGCCCTGTACTCAGACTGAACTTAACAGATATCGATTCACAGTTTTTTTGGAAATCTTGTACCAAGCTCCAAATCTGATCTTTCTTCCTCCCCCTACCAAAGGGTCAGCGAAATATCACGCTTACAGAGTATTCCATCAAGTACAGGAGTGGCTTGGGAACCAACTGCCTCCCTGAAATATGGAGTTGGAAGCGAGAAGTCGATGGAAACTTAGAACCATCACGACCTAGATCCTCCGGCTCTGACGCGTTGTTAAATTCAATATTTTGCCGATGTAAAAGTGGATGCTCTGAAAATGCAGTTGCCGAAAAGCGGGCATAGTGTATCTGTAACGGCTGCCTATGAGCTTGTACTAATGAGAGCCCCCATCAATTTTGATGATAAAGATGAAGAAAATAAAACACAATTTAATTGATAAATCGTGTAATTTTTTTAAATTATTTTTTAAAATTAAAATTGGTATAACGAGTTTGTTTCTTATTTTTATGAGCCTTAATACTCTTCATCTTCTAAAGTATTGATTGTACAGCAAAAATGTTTAGACATAATTTATAGAGAATTTAGTTTATATATAATTATTATATAAGTCACTAAAGTAATATTATAAATAGTTTTGAGTCACAAACAAAAAAAACTTGAAAAAATAAATCTTTTCTCCTTTCCCCACCGCCGGCTCGTGTCACTCCCTTGGGGGCTTTTATTATATTTATCTGGACACCTTAAGGAATAACTGTACCAAGTTTCAAAAGTATATTAAATATTTGGTCTGATTTAATTAATCTTCTTAGGTTAATATCTATTTTTCCAGTTTGGTCGAGAGGACTAAAATTTACAGCGGGAAAACTCGGAAAACGATTAATTTAAATTGTTGTACCAACACGGCATCGCAAGCTATAGCTAATCAAACAGTTTAAGCTTTTTTGCGATGACGGGGATGGCCCAAGGGGATGGGGATGTTTAGCACGGACTCACTTTTTTCCGTTGCGCAATTATTTTCACCAAACAATTTTGTAACAGTGCTAGTAGTTTCCAGATATTTTAGTGTTATACTGATCGAAGACCATTTTAAGTCTACGTAAATAATATGTGTCGTTTGGTTATTGCCTTAAACTTGAAGGTATACTTGGCGTTTATGGCTCATCGACTGCGACTAAATCCATTCTGGTAGTGTGCTAGGACTTTTTCGGCGTGTGTTTTTAGTCTTTTGTTTACTAGGTTTCTAGTGAATTTTATAGGTTATTGATTTAAAGAAAATTGTAAATTGCGCAAAAACTGTAACACATCGGCATAGGACACCCTTATACCATTCAAAAGAGTACTTTTTTGTCAACGTTATGAATTAATAAAATACAGGCTTTGTTTTATTCAAAATAAGGCTTATATTACACATTGAATGATCTAATATTAACCTGTCAACTTTGGACACCATGTAAAGGAAACCGAATTCGGTTGATTGTGAGAAACGCTGACGATGACTCTAGCTCGGCTTCTACTTCCGTTTAAATAATAGGATCTAATTCTTTCTACCATTTTCTCTTTTGCCTTGGGATGAAAATCGTTTTTCGAACAGATTTAAGAGATCCATTCTTGCCATGTCTTATTATATTTTTGGATGAACCTTTGTACGGTTGACTTGGGTATTTAAACGTTGGCAATTGTCCCCAAAGACATGGATCATTTTCATCACTTTTCCACTTCTGAGTAATCACTTGTATTGATACTGGTGATTATTTAATTTTTTTTCTGACCTAGGTACACGAAAAGATATTTTATTTAATCGAAGTAAATGGTGGACAATTAACGTTAAAATTAAAATATATGTAAAAAATTAAGCGCTACAATTTTGTTAACATTTAAATATTCTTACCCGTACGATAATCTTTGACCGATAAAAATTGATACCCTAATGAAAAATGATTTCCTGTTGCCCCAGTTTTTAATCAGATTTTGAATCTCGCTAGTAAAACTAGACAAAACGCAATCTATAAAAAATCAGCTGATTATTTTACCTTCTGAATTTTAACAACGCAACCTTTAAGGAAAAGTTTAAAGATAATAATTCTTGGTAAAACTAGAAAAATTGGAATAATGCTTTTGAGATACGTATCTTAAATACGTGTATCCAAGCAATCTATAAAAACATGAACATATTTTCCGGAGTTTTCGTTGACATGTTACAGAGATCTTTTCATCGGATAATCTAAGAATTTTCTTTGTTACATTTGATGGTTAATTAATTAATTGGTATGTAAAATATTTCTAAGCACAATTTAAGGTATTTAATTATATATAGAATCAATTTAGGTGCAATTTTTTGCAGATAACACGTTTCAAAACATAATTTAATTTTAATTTTGAAGATATTTGGGGTTTATTGTAAAATTCGAAAAAAAAAATTGATATAACGCTTCAAGATACACATTTTAAATCGGTAGCGATTTCTCCGGACTTCTCTATGAAAAACTTGGATTAATTTGCTTTTTGATCGTTTGTAGAAGTAACATTTATGGTTAATGGTATTAAAAATTAAGAATAACGGTTTTAACCCCTTAGCGACCAAGCAAACTTGTAAGAAAATGTCCCAAAAATACCGTTATTGTTTTAAACTTTAACGAATACCTTGAGACAAATAAAAGTCAAGACCAGTTTTGTTTCATAAAAATACTTTATTTAAAAAAAAATAAAGCAAAAACATACTATTGATACCAAAAACGTAATATTACGTTTGACTACTGACTTTAGGAAATCTTCAGAAAAAATATCTGAATTCACTTCAGGTATGGTAAATTTCGAAACAAAGCGAAACACAGAGTCCTACATCGCACTTGGAGCACTGGTATCTGAATTCTCTTCTAATTTTTTTCCCTCTGTTATCTCTTTTTTTGGAACAAACCATACAAACTCTTGCAGCATTTTTCTTGGATGTAGCTGGCACATAACTGAGAAAGTGGCGTTCGACTAATCTAAGAGATTTGGAAAAGAAAATCGGGCTTTGGGTAGCTCAAGTTCTGTACCATGGATTTGGAAAATTTTTTCAATGACTTGCAACCAAAACTCCAAGTGTCTCAAAATTTCCTCCCGACTTCTGATACAGAATAAATGCATTCCACATACCATACTCGACTAAGTGAAAGAACATTTTCTTATAGTATTTTTTTTCTCTTTTTTGGATAACATGATAGTCAGAAAGATGTTGATCAACTCGATTAACATTGCCCATAGTAAAATTGTAATCGTGTGCAATCACAGGTCGCTTTACTAAATCTCTTTCTCTTCCTGTTGAAATTCTCTCTTTCTCAACTGTGTTTGTAGAATGCACCGTTGATAGCAAGTAAACATCTTGTTTATCTTTCCATTTTAGAACTAGAACTTTCCCGCGCTGAAAAGCAATAATTTCTCCTTTCTTCAACTTCTTGTTCTTCAGTTGCGATGGCATTTCTTTCCTGTTCTGTCTCACTGTGCCAAAAGTATCTGTTTTATGTTTTATGAGAATGTCTGGAGGGCTTAGTTGTCAAAGCATAGTCATCCAGTATGGATCATCAATGTCATCACTATTTGTGTGGAAGAGGGATGATCCTTGAACTCTGAATTGAAATTAGTTCCTTTACTAATATAAATCATAAAATTGCATATATAGCCGGACTCAGACTCGCACAATAAGAAGGACTTGATTTCAAAACAAGCCCGTTTTAAAGGAATGTACTGGCGCCATCTAAGCCTACCTTTGAAAAGCATAAGACTCTCGTCGATAGTTGTCACAATTAGGGGTATACCAATTTTAGAATTTTTTATTGAGTAGATGATAAATGGGCCAGATTTTACAAAATTTGAGGTTGGGGTGTGTATTTCTATCGAATGTTGATTCATCGAAAAAGTGAAAGGGTTTTTTTAGTAACAAAACCTTTTTTTTTCTCATAATTTTAGGAAATATGGGGGTTTCTAAAACACTTCTTTTTGTCCAGTATTGAGTCATGACAGGTTTCTTTACAATGGACATCAGCAGGTTGATAGAAATGAATACTAACATTTCATCACTGTTTGTATCAATCCAATCTTGTTCTTTTCATTTCATTGCTTGCCTATTGGTTTCTCTTACTAAAATTGTCAAAAATTCTTCATCAAAGAAAAGTTTTACAAAATTCATCACGTCATTATCAGGAACTTCAAAATTCATCAAAGAAACCGATGTGAACGGAAATCTGGATGGCGGAGGCTGTGGAGACTCTACACTCATTGGTACCCACGTTCTTGCTGCAGATAAACTGTGCACTTACAGATTCATCAGTGGTAGATATACTTGAGGATAATGAAGAATTACTACTTCCATCTGACTCCCATTCATTGAAATTATCGGAATCTGATTCGCTCATTTTTTGAGCTGGTAAGATACGCGTTTCTTTTATAATTCTGTAAATACAAACGACAATAATAAATACCAACCACTTACGTCGGTAGAATTATTTTCTCTTACCTGGTATCCAAGAACTTGGTACAAACAATTGCCACTATTCTATAAAAAGATATAAGCAGACAATTTTTACTAACAAACAACAACAAATACTTCGTTTCTTATATTGCCAAACACGTGGTCAAACACAAACACGCAGCGACAAGTACGCGAAAGAAACGCTGAAGGCTGATAATTGTAACAAAACTTACCGCCTGAATGATTTCTCCCCACTACCACATATACAACGATTGACAGACAGACACGTACACTCATGAAATTTAAAACTTGGACACCACAATTTCTGTAAACAAAAGTTTGCACATTGTGAAGCGGGCTTAAGGGTATCATTTACAATTCTAACAGCAGGTAGTCTCAGCAGGGGTTATCTTATAGAAGGACTGTAGAATGAATCATTACACTAAGCACGTTTTAGAAAATAGGTAATTTACGTTGCTTACTTAATTTTTTCTTTAAAGAATATATTTGAAGGTATCGCTAATTAAACACCATAGCTCGATTAATTATCGAATCAAAATTTTGTTTAGGAAATGTTTACAAAATAAAAATTAGAAATAATTTTGATTTAAAAACGTCTACAAGCAATAACTTTTAAATTAAATCAAAAACTAAACATGGTTATTTGGGTTGACTGATTATTACTTATTTTTAAATAAATCTAACCTACTAATTATTGTAAGTTATTAAAAAAATCATTAAACTCTCTATTCATAATATTTAGTCCTTACAAAATGTATATTTTATGACGTTTCATTTTTTCTGTAGTTAATATAAAAGTGAAAATAAAAACTAAGGCAATTCTTATTGTCAACGTATATATTTAGTGTTTTTTGACAAGAATTTATTACATAATTATAATTAAGATACCAAGTTATAGTTTAAAATTAAATGAAAACTGTTTTTTTTAAATAAAGGTATTACTATATAAATAAATATAAGAAATCAATAATGGGTGTGACCTCCATTATTATTGATACATTCTTGGAGGCGTCTGCTCATTGACGCTATCAAGGTAACAATATAATTAATATTAATCGTTTCCCATGCGGTATCAATGGCTGCAATTAGTGCATTACGGTTTACTGGTATAAAATTTGGCCCTTGTTGTCTTCGGATAACAGCAAGTATTCGAGCCCAAACATTTTCGATAATGTTAAAATCTGGGCTTTTGCTGGCCAGGGTAACAGCTGCGAAGTATAGGTCATCATATCCCGATAGTTAATTATCGAATGTTCCAAGAAAATATGTGTAAATAGTAAATGGAATCTACTAACGTAACGTTAAGTCGTTAATTATAGTTACATAACTTTCCTTTCATAAGATATAGTTCATATTAATATGCTTATTGTAAAGCTTCGTACACACCTGAACAACAAACCGAGGAACAAACAGAACAACGAACCGAACGGCAATCGGAACATTAATTTGGACGGTGCTACGTACGAATTTTAGAACAGATTCGCAAGTCTTGATTGTTCCACGAACGGCTTGCGGCGTTCCCGCAACTTGTCGGTTTTTTCTCCGACATCAAAGAAAATGCGCGCAAATGCGTTTGCAGGTTTGGACGAATCTAAACAAAACGGCGAACAAACTTATGCGGGAGAATTAAATTATTTATTTTTTGTCCTCCCCTTTGTGGGTTTGTTGTGGTTTTAGCGTGCGTGAAATTTCACGTATGTTAGATATACCAAAAAGCACCGTAAGGCATTACCGAGTAAAATGGAATCTTGAACACACTTTGGAAAGAGCCATCGGAAGTGGTAGACCTAAAGTATCTACACGTGCTCAAGATCTCGAGTTGTTTCATTACGTAACAGAACAACCATTTGCTACATACTCCAGGGCTATAGCAGATACACATTTTCCCGGATGCCGTATAACTGCACAAAAAAGATTAAAGGAGATGGGAATAAAGAAGTATAATGCTGCTGCGAAAGAAGTTCTCAGTGACAAAAATATGAGACGTCGTCTGGAATTTGCAAGGCGATATGTGAACGAACCTTTGGAATTTTGGAATCGAGTGATTTTTAGCGACGAAAAACGTTCAATAGCCGCAACGATGGACCACTAAAAGTTTTTAGAATGGAAGGAACTCGTTACGAAAATAATCACATATGTCCTAAAAACGAAGTGGTTATTTTTCTGTGAATGTGTGGGGTTGGGTTAGCGCGCGGGGTCCAGGAGTTTGTTGGGCTATCGATGGACGTCTTGATTCTGCTGCGTATTTAGATATTTTGGAAACTATTATGAAACCTTCAGTCGAAGTGTTTTATCCAGACGAAGATTATATTTTCCAACAAGTAAGTATTCTTATTTCACTATACTTTCTCCAAAAAATAGTTCGGGATCTGTTGAATTAACATTTTCATAATGTATTTTTGTTGTTAAAGGACAACGCCCCTATTCATACTTCGCGGGTTGTGCGCAATTGATACGAGAAAATAACTTGGAGCTGTTACCCTGGCCAGCAAAAGCCCAGATTTTAACATTATCGAAAATGTTTGGGCTCGAATACTTGCTGTTATCCGAAGACAACAAGGGCCAAATTTTATACCAGTAAACCGTAATGCACTAATTGCAGCCATTGATACCGCATGGGAAACGATTAATATTAATTATATTGATACCTTGATAGCGTCAATGAGCAGACGCCTCCAAGAATGTATCAATAATAATGGAGGTCACACCCATTATTGATTTCTTATATTTATTTATATAGTAATACCTTTATTTAAAAAAAAAGTTTTCATTTAATTTTAAACTATAACTTGGTATCTTAATTATAATTATGTAATAAATTTTGTCAAAAACTAAATATATACGTTGACAATAAGAATTGCCTTAGTTTTTATTTTCACTTTTATATTAACTACAGAAAAAATGAAACGTCATAAAATATACATTTTGTAAGGACTAAATATTATGAATAGAGAGTTTAATGATTTTTTTAATAACTTACAATAATTAGTAGGTTAGATTTATTTAAAAATAAGTAATAATCAGTCAACCCAAATAACCATGTTTAGTTTTTGATTTAATTTAAAAGTTATTGCTTGTAGACGTTTTTTAAATCAAAATTATTTCTAATTTTATTTTGTAAACATTTCCTAAACAAAATTTTGATTCGATAATTAATCGAGCTATGGTGTTTAATTAGCGATACCTTCAAATATATTCTTTAAAGAAAAAATTAAGTAAGCAACGTAAATTACCTATTTTCTAAAACGTGCTTAGTGTAATGATTCATTCTACAGTCCTTCTATAAGATAACCCCTGCTGAGACTACCTGCTGTTAGAATTGTAAATGATACCCTTAAGCCCGCTTCACAATGTGCAAACTTTTGTTTACAGAAATTGTGGTGTCCAAGTTTTAAATTTCATGAGTGTATGTTTATTTTGAATTAGAAACTGTAAAATATGAAGTGGTTGTAATATTATGGGTATGATATTTTTTTTAAGGTAAATGGTGTAAGTAAGAATAAGGGTAAAAAAGTAATATTTTTTTTTATTTTAATATTTGGGTGAAATTTGGTTATTTTTTTTTATTTAATAATTTAGGGAAAATAATTAAAAAATAATAAAATATAAAAATTTTTTTTTTTTTAATTTATTTTTTTTTTAATTTTAATTAAAATTTTTTTAAATTATAATTTTAAGAGGTTTTTTTTTTTTTTTTTTTATAATTTTTAAAAAATAATTTAATTTATTTTTTTTTTTTTTTTTTTTTTTTTTTTTTTTTTTTTATTAATTTAAATTAAAATTTTTTTTTTATTTATAAAAATTTTTAAAAATAATTTAATTTTTTTTTTTTATATATTTAAATTTTTAATTTAAAATAATAATAATATTTTTTTTAATTTTTTTTAATTTAAAAATTTTTTATTAAAATTAATTTTAAAATTTTATTTTTTTTTTTTTATTTTTTTTTTTTATTAATTAATTTTTTTTAAAAATTTTTTTTTTTATTTTTTTTTTTTTTTTTTTAATTTTTTTTTTTATTTTTTTTTTTTTTTTTTTTTTTTACATCTAAGTTTTTTTAATGAACGGATTTTGCCATTTTTTTATTTTTTTTTTTTTTTTTTTATTTATTTTCAATACATTAAAAGGTAAAATTTTTTTTTTTTTTTTTTTTTTTTTTTAAAAAAAAAAAAAGAACATTTTTTTTTTTTTTTTTTTTTTTTTTTTTTTTTTTTTTTTTTTAATTTTTTTATTTTTTTTTTTTTTTTTTTTTTTTTTTTTTTTTTTTTTTTTTTTATTTTAATTTTTATTTTTTTTTTTTTTTTTTTTTTTTTTTTTTTTTTTTTTTTTTTTTTTTTTTTTTTTTTTTTTTTTTTTTTTTTTTTTTTTTTTTTTTTTTTTTTTTTTTTTTTTTTTTTTTTTTTTTTTTTTTTTTTTTTTTTTTTTTTTTTTTTTTTTTTTTTTTTTTTTTATTTTTTTTTTTTTTTTTTTTTTTTTTTTTTTTTTTTTTTTTTTTTTTTTTTTTTTTTTTTTTTTTTTTTTTTTTATTTTTTTTTTTTTTTTTTTTTTTTTTTTTTTTTTTTTTTTTTTTTTTTTTTTTTTTTTTTTTTTTTTTTTTTTTTTTTTTTTTTTTTTTTTTTTATTTTTTTTTTTTTTTTTTTATTTTTTTTTTTTTTAACATTTTTTTTTTTAAAATTTTTTTTTTTTTTTTTTTTTTTTTAATAAGATTCTTGGGTAAAATTTGAAAAAAAAAAATTGAAATACTAATCGGTTTTGAGATATGCGTGAATAGATTTTCAGAGGTTTCCATTTACTTATAAAGATCCTTTCAGAGAATAATATAAGACTTTTTTCTTTATTTCTATCTATTTATATCTGTTGGTTTGTACGCTCTGAATTGGTTTGTAGGAAAATTACAATTTCCAGGTTGAATCAAACATAACTTAATTTTTATTTCAGAAATAACTAGGTTCCTAGATAGAATTAGAAAAACATTTAAATTTGTGTATTAATTTTATGGGCTTACCTATGAAAGCTTGCATTGATTTTTGTTGGGCTTTAATTGTAGACTTTTGTAGGACTAAATTTTATAATTCCAAGGAAAAATTATAAAAAAATTAAAATTATGCTTATATTCTTTAAAATTTTAAAATCTGTGATTCTGAAATCGGAAAAAATTTATAATAGTTTTAGATGGAATACAATGCGCTACCTGGTAGATATAAACAAAGGAGTAACAGTGTCAAATACTTACTTACTATTTACTTATATATTATGTATTTAAATTCCTTAAATTACTTTTAATTAGTTTTTCTTAATACAGCGTAAATGAAGCACTTGTGTTTTCTCATAATATAAGAGAATTGTATAAAAGTAGCAGCAATTAATTTTCGCCAACTGCTAATTAAAATAAAATACTACGTTAATTTCCAACTTCTTACTAAAATAATTGTTAACTCTATAAAGACAAATAGCGATTGAGGCACAAAGCAATTGGAGAAATTCAATTTTCCCAAATTTTTCTATAATTGATTCTTCGCCAAATCAAATAGAAAACCTGAAATTTTCATTATACAGCAGACGGTGTGCGATTCACAGAACTGGAAGGATTAAGAAACCCGGAATCAGCAGCAACTTCCAATTAAATGTGGAATGAAATAACGTGATGGCACAAATGTCGACTTTTCAAGTATTCAGCATTGTTTTATTGAAGTCTTGCGTTTTATAATTGCTTATTCCGCTTTTTAATTGTAGTTGTATACGATAATGAAGCTCTACTACAGCATCTGTCTGTAAAGATGACTTTAGGTGTGATGTTTAGAAGGCAATTGTTGTCTCCAGAATTCTTGACGTGTATTTAAGAAATCGACTGCGTCTTTAATGTAACCAACAACAGTCGAATCGTCTTCTTTGTTTTTGCATTTTAAATCCGGATTGTTAAGCAAACTGTCTAGATATTCTTTATCAGCCCTGAGTTCCCTCAATAACTTGCTGTTGTTGTTTCCGCCGTTTCTGTTTGTCATTGCAGTTAAAGGTCTTAACGTTGTAGGAGTGCTTCTGTGCGTCGATTTCGGCGTTTCTTTTTCAAACTTCGGTTCAGGAGTGTGTTTCATCGACGACAATTTTGAATTTGTCGCTACTCTGCCTCGACTTCTCGAGGAACTTTTCGTCGAGGTGGACGAGCGTTTATGTCTTGGTAGTGCGCCACCGATCGCGTTTTCAATTGCTTTTTGAGCTTTTTGCACTCCCAACTGAAAACCTTCATAGTCGGGTCTTACGCGTAGGCCTCTGTGATGATACATTAAGCTGTGTTCGAAATCTCCAAGCATAATATAACGATTCGGCTTTTTGATAAATTCCTTTCATGAAGTTTTTGTCGACTGCTAAAGCAGATTCGGCGTCTTTTAACCCGTTTTCCGGCTGTCCTAATAATAAATAGCATTTGCTTCGAGCTACTAAGCAATTTTTGTCGGTCGGATTCAGCTCCAGTGCCTGTAACAAAAAATTCTTTTATTTTTGTAATCAACATATAATAAAATTAGTCAACAATTAAAACGAACAGCACAATAAAGTATTTACTCTAACGTATTTTTAAGCAAGTATAACCTACTACGAAAAATGTAGGTATAGTCGATGTAATGTTACATTGTAACTGTTATTTTATCTTTTATTAATTTTCTCTAATACATTAAATGAATTTAATGTACATATTTTGTAGTAGAAATTGTAGATATTTATGTTTGATTTACCCTGTATATGCTTTCTGCATTTATTTATATACAATATGTCCCCCTAAGTTGGAATCATATGAAAAACTTTTTTATTATTAATTTTAGAAAATAAAGTTATTCTTTATAAAAAGTTCTGCATGTTCTACAATCTAAAATACAGTCATCAAATATCAATTTTTTCAGTGGTATACGAGGTTTGTCAAAAAATATGAATTTTACTCAAGAGTAAAGTACCTTCAAATTTTTACAATATCGGAAAATGTTATCAAAAAAAGTTGATCAGAAATAAAAACTAGGTTCAAATATGCAATTGCATCCATTTACATTAAAAATTAAGTTTATTTTGTTTTTAATAATATTTCTATTTTGAATGAACATTTATCTCTTGTGATTATTTATTATTATTTATGATAATTTGACTAAAATATTATAATATACTTTTACGATGCTGTGAGTCATTTTATTTCTACAGGGTGTTGAACTTTTATTTTTCAAAAATGTTTGATAAATATAATAATGTTATCACTTAAATGGTTGCAATTGCATATTTAAATGTAGTTTTTAATTCTGCTCAACTTTTTTTAATAACATTTTCCAATATTGTTAAATTTAAAGGTACTTTACTCTTGAGTAAAATTCATATTTTTTTTTGGACAAACGTCGTATACGACTAAAAAAATTTGATATTTGATGACTGTATTTTAGATTTTAGAACATGCAAAACTTTTTATAAAGAATAACTTTTTCCTAAAATTAATAATAAAAAGTTTTTCATATGATTCCAACTTAGGGGGACATACTGTATATGGATATTTTTGTTAATATTATCTTTGTTTAATTGGGTTATTTTCCTTTAGAGTTTTCTTTTCTTTGAATCTCTGGTTATCTTTATCGTTACCTTACCTTGGGCCATTATCTTACCTTCTGCAAAGTAACTACAAGTAAAACCTCTATTTTCGGCCACTTCTTAAAAGCGGCCACCTCTAAAACCGGCCAAGTTTTCCAAGTCAAAAACGAATTATACGGAAATATCCATATTAATGACACTCCTAATAGCGACCACCTCTCGATAACGGCCACGGCCACTTATTTGTAAACTTTCTTGGTAAAATACATGTAATTCTACCTCCCATTTCCGGCCATTCTTAAGTAAGGTCATTAGTAGACAACAGCTTAGCGTTCATGTTGTGCATAATATATAATTGTTTTATTCTGTGAGGCTTAAGTAATTACCGGTATTTAAGAACGGATTTAAAGAATTTGTTCGATTTACAATAGACAGTCATTACAGAGAAAGTTTAATTAAAAGGCTCATTAAGCTCACCCCAAAAATCGAGTTTTGCGTCCATAGTTTGAGTTAGTATGTTCAACAGTGCTGTTATATATAGACGTACAGAAAAATTACAATGTCGCTAAAAAGAAAACGTTTGTCTCTTAAAGAAAAAATTGATATAATTCTGGAAAGTGAAAAGTTCAATACCAGTGCCTGAAAGTTGGCTGAAAAATTTAGTATTGGAAGAACACAAGTTCAATGTCAATTCAAATATCAAAATGTTTATCAAAATGTGTGTAGTATTAAAATTAAAAGCAGTGAATTTATTACGTGTGATTATAATGTTTAAAAATACAAATAGATGCAGAGGAGGAGGTACGTTACTGGCTATAAAATCAATATACACTACTCTGCAATTGGATTTATCCCAATTATTAAGTGAAATATCTCCAATAGATGTAGTGGGATGTAAATGTACCTTAGGAAGCTTTTGTATAACTGTTTTTGTAGTCTATATTCCTGAAACTCCCAGTTTAAATCTACTTGAAACGTTGCTTGATTACTTTATACAATCCTATTCAAATTCAACAAATTTATTAACCTTAGGGGATTTTAACATTCCTAATTATAATTCCCAAAAGACGTCTGATAACTTAAGCTTATCATTAATAAACTTTAGTAACTTTTAAACATAAAACAATATAATAGTGTATATAATTCTGATAATAGACTACTTGACCTTGTATTTACTAATCTTATGTGCAGTGTAACAAAAAACGAATTCTTTCTTGTAACAGAAGATAAACATCATCCAACTCTTCAGATACATTTAAAATATAATGTCAAATTCCAGTCACACAAGTTTCCCTGGAGTACTTTCAGTGAAGACTCATTCACCGATCAACATCAACATGATCAAACATACATCTGTGATACCAATCAAAATTTGCTAAATATACACGAGGTTCAATTAGAAGAAGTAAAAGTAGCCATATCTAAACTAAAAAATAAGGCAACTGCTGGAGAAGACCAAATACCTAGCTACCTTACACGTGATTCCAAAAATGTTTTTGCAGAACCATTAACCTACATATTTAATTTGTGTATCAAAACATCAACTTTTCCAAATGTTTGGAAAATTGCTCGCGTGTGCCCTATATATAAAAGCGGAGATGCAAGGCATATAGAAAACTACAGGTCAATATCAGTACTAAATAACTTCGCAAAAACATTTGAAATAGTTAAAATTATGAACGTTGCGAATTATCTAAATGTATTATAATATTTCGAAATGTTTTAAATCTTTTAATTAAGTTTGAAAAAAGCAATCTATAGAATTGCGAAACGTCACATCATAAATATTCAATCATGTGTATTGACTTTTGCGAATAGGAGGAAACAAAAATTTTTTTTTTTCTTTTGCAAATTAAATAAATTAAAATTCTTTTGAATTTAAATTCTTTAATTTATCTAATCGTTGCTTAATATCACCATTTTTCGTTAACATTTGAAATAGTGTTACATAATCGGGTCTACAATCATGTAAGACACCAACTGTCGCCTATTCAACATGGGTTTTATAAAAACCGCTCTACAGTTACAAATCTTGTTACACTAACACATTATGTAGCTGATGCATTAAACAATAGAAAACAGGTAGATGTACTATATACGGACCTTTCCAATGCGTTTGACCGAGTAGCACATAGTCTGTTGTTGCAAAAATCAAAAATTTCGGCATAAGCAATAATTTATTAGTGTTTTTTAAATCGTATTTAAATGATAGAATACAATATGTTACATATAACGGTTATCAATCTTACCGCTACGTTGTAAAGTAAGGAGTACCTCAAGGTTCAAACTTGGGGCCTTTACTTTTTCTTTTATACATCGATGCAGATGACATCAATTATATACAACAATTAATAGTGTTATAGACTGTAATATATTACAACGTAGTCTAGATAAGATAGAAAAATGGTCTGAACACCATCAATTATACCTAAATACAAAAAATGCCATGTAGTTATATAGTTATATACGTATACGTATATAAAATAAAGTCTGAAGCGCTATTGCGACAATCCTGTGTTAAAGACCTAGGTGTAACTTTCGATGAAACCCTAAGCTTTCATCAACATATTGCAAATATTTCCTCATCCGCGAACAAAATGGTAGGTTTTGTAATTCGCAATTGTGCCGAGTTTAGAGACATTAATACTTAAAAAAAACTATATTTTACACTAGTTAGGTTTAAACTGGAAAATTGTTCAATTGTGTGGAATCCCGTGTACAATTACTATAAACAACTGCTGGAAAAGGTTCAGAGACGATTTTGAAAATTTCTGTGGATGAAAAAATATGGTTACTACCCCAACAGAGGGTATCTCAACTGTCTGTTACTAAAAAGAATTTGATATGACAACACTAGATTATAGAAGAAAGATTTATGGATTAGTGTTTCTTCATAAACTTACTCATGGTGTTATAGACGAGCAGTGTTTGTTACAAAAATTACAATTTAGGGTACCCACAAGAGCTTTAAGACGTATTACAACTTATCGCATACCAATAGCGAAAAGTAACATGTTGTATAAATCACCTTTAGTAACTCTATGTAGTAATTATAACCGAATATGTCTTGTGGTTTTTTTTTTTTTTTTTTTTTTTTTGGATATGTTTCACAATGAAAGTGATTTCCAAAAATGAAGTTTGTTGCGCAGCAGCAACGACGGGTAATAACATGTTGACTATAATAAGTCTTATGCCAGCCGGCTGGTATCGAAGCTGCGGTCCGTATCTGCATCGGCGCATAATGTGTTGAATGTATTAGGCTAACTTTGTACGGTTTATAAAACCCATCGTTGAAACGCGCGGATGGTGTCTTGTGATTAACAGACGATATCAACACTTATTTCAAATTGGCACAAAAAATGGTGGGCGCAACGATTAAGTAAATTAAGAATTTAAATTCAAAGAACACAATTTATTTAATTTGCAAAGAGAAAAATACGTTTCACTATTGCAAAGTCAATACACGCGCGGTGTATTTATGATGTGACGTTCATGCTCAAGCAATGAAAGATTCACTGTTCAGCTCTTGACCCAGATATTCGCAACGTTCGCGAACACAACATTTCATGTTTTGCGGTTTCATGCTGATATTGACACAATAGAACAGAACACGCGGCATTGATGTTTGACACCGGTAAATATAACCGGAATATCGGTCTCGCCAGCATCACTACGACACGATGTTGGTGCGACATTGAACGTGTTCTTCAATACCGTATTGTTTTTCTAAAATTATATCGATTTTCTTCCCCAACGCGATATGGCTGCTGGCGCTGTTAATAACTCAAACTGGGGCATTAATAACGCTGTGCTGTGACCCCATTTGTCTGACAATTGCTGAAACCGACGGTATAAGCCTCACCGGCAAAGCTGAGCCAGCGCCATGCGCAACATGGCTGTATTGCCAGAATGACGAATGAATAAGCGTCCAGCAGGCAGAGAAATTTTAATGCGTGACGGAAGATGACAACCAGAAGACGTCGTGTATTTCCGTATGGTTCGTTTTTGACGAAACCGGTGAATTATTGCTTTAAGTGATAGAAGGTTTTTTACTGTGGTTACTTTGCGAAAGATGAATAATGACAGGTAGGCGATAAAGGTAACCAGAAGATTCAAGAAAAGAAACTCTGAAAAATAACAGTAAACTAAAAGATATTAATAAACGAATCGGCTTAATACATT
>JALBCR010001020.1:0-191573 GCA_030710515.1 Abscondita cerata
TTTCAGCATACTGAAGCAAAATTGTAAGGAAAAACTTTTGCCAGTGTCGAGCTGATGCGAAAAGGTTCATACCTGCATTAAATTCTCTATTCATAAATTTAGACTAAACTATTTATAATTAATCAATCAAAGTGATGAAAAAGTACAATCCATTAAGGAAATGTATAGTACGGTCACAAATAATGAAGATGAACGATCATGGGATAGATATAAAGCGGTGTCTGGCTGATAGTCGTACCATTGCTGAAGCACATAAAATAATACTTACTCGTAAACTCATAAATAATAATTAAGCTGAAATTGTAGATGAATTGAAGAAAGCAAAAAGTGAAAGGATGATCGAGAAAAGGGCAATAGATATATAAAATAAAAAAGAAGACATCCTAAGTCAGTAAACGCTTTCATTCCAAGTAAAACAAAAGACGAAGCAATCCTACTAGAAAACAAAAAATCACTGCCATCCGGATTACAAACCACAAACACAGCAAAGAAAAATCACGTCAGGAACCTAAAGAAAAACTGAACAAAAAGAATTCTGACAACCGTCTTTAGAGTAAAAGTAAAACCCTGTAATCAACTATTGCCAGCAATAAGCAAAGAATGCAAAAAGATAGAAGGAAGAGAGAGAGAAATTCAAACATAAAGTGAACGAAAACCGGAAAGATAAGAAATCTAATAAAAATGTTTTTTTGTTCTACTGAATCAAGTTTTGATTGGAAAGTTCAAATAATCTATGTGACAGTAAAGGTTCAGGCTACACAAGGTAGAGAAAAAATTACTATTTTTCGTTCCAATTTCAATGCAGCATTACGGAAAAAAATTCACATATTCTGTTATGGCCTTTAAATCACGTTCTGTGTGTATATATCCATGCTGCTTCTTCTATTCTTCTAATAGTATTATTTTAATTTTTTCTGGATCGAACTAATAATATTAGCGCATTAACAAAAAACTTTTTAAATTATTTGGTTTTATATGGTCAGAATTATTTTGGTTTCAGTATGTTGACAGGTCTGTTAAAATATTATCATTATCATTTGACAGTGCCCGTATGAAAGCAACTTTTCTGGCAATTAGAAATTTCTGTGTCCACATTACATAGAAAAACGTCTTCTCAAAAGCGCAGATAACAAACATACGGAAAGCGGAACAAAAATCCGTCAAACTGCTTTCAGTTATTCCCAATATTATAATGGGATTTTTTTGGAAAGTTTGACGCCCTCTGGCGCCCTTATGGTACTCCTTTTGGTTAGCGGTAAATTAGTAAAGTCAAACGGTCCATTTTGAGACAGAGAACTTGGTAAAGCCATGCACACACCTTTTCAGAAACACATTCTACATCAAGGTGGCGATTAAGAAGTTGAACGGGCGGTATTTGTGCAAATAAACAATAAGAAAAAGGTAAACTCATAAATAATGAATAGGAAATTGTAGATGAATTGAAGAAAGCACAAAAAGGAGAGTCTGACTTGAGAAAAAGGTAATAGATATAGTAAATAAAAAGAAGACATCCAAGTCTCAGTAAATCGCTTTCATTCCAAGTGCAAAACAAAAGACGAAGCAATCCGTACTTGAAAAACAAAAAATCACTGCCCATCCGGATTACAAAACCACAAAACACAGCAAAGAAAAATCACGTCAGGAACTGAAGAAAAACCGAACAAAAGAATTCTGACAACCGTCTTTAGAGTGTGCAAACCCCAAAAAACTACTGCCACAATAAGGCAAAGAATGCAAAAGAGTTAGAAGGAAAGAGAGAGAGAACAAACATGAAAGAAGGAAAACCGAAAGATAAGGAGAAATTCTAATAAAAATGCTTTTTGTTCTACTGAATCAAGTTTTGGATTTAAGTTCAAATTAATCTATGTGACAGTAAAGGTTCAGGGCTACACAAGGTAGAGAAAATTAGCTATTTTTCAAGTCTTAATTCAATGCAGCATTACGGAAAAAATTTCACATATTCTCTCGGTTAGGTCTTTAAATCAATACGTTCTGTCGTGTATATCCATGTGCTCTTCTATTCTTCGAGTAATAAATATTCGGCGTCATTGGATTTGACCTATAGATCCGCAAGAAGTACACTTTGTAACATTTTAGTGCGCCATAATGTCACCGGAATTAAAGTAAACGACTGACATAATTTATAGGTTTTCATCAAACGATTTCCGGTTAGTAAAGTGAGTTCATATAATTTTTGTAAGCCATTGTCCTGAAGTACAGAAAAACGAAGACGTTTTGTTTACGATATAAGCAGTTATTTAAGCTTTCCCAACTTTCAAAATAAAATTTCAATACTTTATTCTCATGCAGTAACTAGTAGGATTTGTTGGTAAATTAAATAAAACTTACCATTGTCACCCTAGTTCTGTTGAAAATGCGTTTTTTTTTTCTGATAACGTACCATATAGTAATGGCTAAACCAAAAGAGAACAAGTTGTTATTTTTATTTTTATAGTCCCTGAAATTTGAACTTATTATTTTTGGAAAACTGATTGTTGGAGCATTATTAATAAATTCAGAACTGTGGATATTAGTGCTAAACTAAATGTATTGTTTGTCATAAAATCGTACAAAACATCAGTTGGTACACTTGTTTAACTCCTTTTCGCAATGTGTTTTCGTTTACCTACATTGTAAAACCATAATTTAATTAGCATACGGGTATTTGATAATTCTCATATTTTGAAGTAGATAAAATATTTCTAGATATATTAAGATTTACTCTGGTTTCATTATATTAAGTACCTCTAAAGTACACCCACATACACAGCATATATTTTTAAAATAAACAAAGTTGTTTAATGGGTATATTTCCTGTTTAACATAAATGCGGTGCACTTTACTTCTGTGGTTATTTTCGAAAAACAATTTGTGTAGATAATGTAGCCATTACTTAAATCTTGATGTTATACTATTACAGAGCATAATGCCAAATATCATCTTTGAAATTTGATTATACATTTTTAACATTATTTTAATACTTTTCTGTATTTATAGTAGGTATATAAAAATGTTTATGTATTTATTAGAGTCAACTTTTAAATGAAAATTTCATTCAATTATAAAATAATTTATAAAAAAATAATGCCATTTAAAAATTCTAAAAAGGGAATGTAACAATGTTTAAATTCAGTCTCCAGTATAATCTAAGAGTTTTGTTAAACTTTTCAATAAAGTTTTTAACAATTAAAAGTGAAATTATCTCAAAATTTGTTTTAAACAAACCACACCGGTATTATTCATAAAACACTAAAGTCTTGTTTTACCAAGAAGCCTCGTAATCGGGAGGAATATTATGCGTAAGCAAGTGTTGCGTAATCTATTTTCGTCTCATGTTAACTTAATACGTTATACATATACGACGAGTAAAGATAATAATAGTGTATTTGAAAAGAGTATCAAAACCTAAGAAAGAAATGGTTGATGGCGAATCGAAGCTTCCACGAGTAACAATAACTTCATCCGAGATCGGAACTGTTTTAAAAAATGGTAATCATCGTTGCCACCGTTTGATTGTTTGTGGCAAGCTTCATCAGGACAAAAACTGTAAAATTGATAAATATGGAACTTCAAATAGTTTAGCCAGCATTAACAGAATGTTCGGCAAAATTATTTCTTCAAACGAATAAAATCATCCCCTTACAACATATCGCTCAAATAAAAGATAACTAGGTTGCATTAATAGGGTCGGTTTATTAGAATGATGGAACTTTGAAACTTAAAGAATAAACACAACATCACTTAAATGGCTGCCACGTTAGGCATTCCGGTGGTAGAACTTTATCATGCTCGACCCAATTTTTTCAGTACATTTTCGATTGTCTGGGTCTGTATCTCTTGAATAGCAATTCGATATCGTGTTTCAATGCCTCAATTGTCTCTGGATGGTTCGCGTAACACTTATCCCAACAAATTTCCATAGATAATAGTCCAATGGGCTGTGATTATGCTCCGAGGCGGCCAATTGACATCAGAAATTGGTCTCCAAAAAATTGAGTGAGCATGTCATGATAGCGCTCACCATTGACCGTTTGCTGAAGACTCCACCACTGGAAGTAAGTATTTCCCCAGTTTTCTTCAAGCGTATGGATTACTTCCGCAAAATTCAGATTTTAACTTAACAATCTGTCAATTTGTGTTGACATTTAACATTGATGTACCTCAAATAAATAGTGGTTCAAAATGCAACTGGCTAGATGGTCCCACCCTTTATAAATCAAAAACACAAAGTTTTTTGCTTTTCGATTAATAGTATCATATATAACAATCTACAATATTAAAATTATAACAATTAAACTACGACATATTTAGGTGTGTTATTACTTTACCACAGACAATAGATTGGATAAAAATGTAGCGCGAAATGGATAAGGATATAATCTAATTGATAATAGCTAGAAAATGTCAACCCGTAGTTTCCATTGTAACTTGAAAACAAAAACAACAAACTTTAATCCACTAGATTACGCAGAGATTTTTACAAGCTGCCTTTTGAGGATTTTGTTTCAATAACAACGACATCAATGTCTTAAGATACCATAAGCGATGCTTGACCTGTGGGTTTACCAGAGAGAAAAACAGAAGAAGAAAAACCACGATCTTCTGTCGTATTATTAGGTGCATGATGGAAATAAATCATGCATTTTTTCAGATCAGATTAAATTGGAAATGCACTAAAACAATACAAACTTTTTTGAAAATGAACATGAAACTGTATCGTTTTCTTTGTTTTTGATTTATGTATATATTGTTTCAAATTAATAACACCTTTGATTCCATGAAAAGTTTGATACCTGAAGAAGTACACACCCTTATTTGCTTTTTAATATTTGACTTTGTCATCCATTCTAACTTAGTATTCATACTCCAAAACTACAAAAACATTAAAAATTTTGAAATATGGTTTAATTGATTCTAGTATTGTTATGTGATCATATCCGTACTGTTTCCATGACTGTTACTTGATCGATAACGGCCATGGCTGTGGGTAAAATTTAATCATGGTCGTTATTTTTTAACAACACAGAAATAATTACAATGATTTTGTACATGATTTACTTATTTAACAACATAATAAAAACATTTAGACTATCAACCATATAATAGTTAGTGTGAACAGTTTAGAAAATTAAAAGTGCAATTTTCATTTTCTGAAAAAAACAAATTTCCCAGCACAGTTTTTTTTGAAGTTTTTTTGTTCTTTATTGGCGGCACAATCAAATACTAAGTTTGGCGGTTCTGATTGAAAAAGTTGATTTTCTTACTGACCGACTCTTTTCACATATTGTTTGGCTACCGCTGTAGACCTCCAATTTCCAAATTGTTTTAATGAGCAAAACTGCAAACATAGTAGCACTCCACCTTCAAAATGTGTGCCCAGTATAGTTTGTAGAGTTTTCCAAATTTAAACTTAACTGAAAAAGAATATTTTTTCAAATATTTTTAATATGTTTGATTAAATTTTAGAAATTATTACAAAAACGTTTTCTAGTAGACATTATTATGTTCTGATAGTGGAAATATCCTAAAAACATTTTTGGGAATCGGACTTTTCAAATTCCCCATGTCAAACAGAATGCTTCAGATTATCCAGGACACACGGTATACCACCATCATCGTTTACTCAATGATTAATTAAATTCTAATCCAATTTTCAAATTTACTAAATTATTATTTTCTTACTGTTTTTTTTTAAATCTGCTTCCAGTTCTATTTTTGTATTTCTAACATTTTGTCATACCACATACCCTTTCAGCACACAATTGCTTTCTGGATACGGCTTTCCTTATTCATCATTCGTTTTTGACGTTGTACAAGTTTTATCTTTCGATGTAATTGCTTTCTATTGTTTTTCGTTTAATGTAATTTTTGTGCATTTTCTCTTTTTCTAATTAAGTTTCGTAATACATATTTTATTCGTCTTAATCTCAAATTTCCCATTTCTTTTGTTTGCTCATCGTTTTCAAAAACTTGATTTTTTAATACTTTTCATTTTACCCCTATATTCAGCTGCATTTCCGTTCTTACTAATTTTACACTTATTAGCCTTTCAATTCTACATTCAATCTTTTAATAATTTTTGTTTGTTTTATTTTTTATTTTCCTATTCCTTGTGTACTTATTTTTAACTGAATTGATAACCCAAACCTGTATTAATTTTTTGAATTTGATTTTTATATTTTAATTCTGCTTTATTGTAATTTCTTTGTATTTTTATTTTATACGTTTGCGTTTAATATACAGACTGTCCTAAAGTGACTAAGAGTGTATTAATTGGTATTAATAAAGATACTTAGTTAAATGGGCAAGGATGTACAGTTTTATAATGGTGGTTCAGATTCTACTGAAAAATCCAAATTCCGGAGCAGTTCCGAAGTTATTCTGAAAACTAGAGCATCGAAAATAAAATATTTTCGTTATCGTGAAAGTTATAAGAATTTTTTAAACAATAGTTGTTAATTCTGTTAAATAATTAAAAAAAAAAACAAATTACCTTAATGGTTTACGAGATATTGTTACTAAGTTTATTTAATTGGGCGTCATCTTAGATTTTCAGATTGAGGTAATAAATTACTACTTATTTAAAATTATTATATTACACAAATAGACTTATGGTTTAAATACATTATGTAAATTTTGAGTTATTTATTATGTGTATACATTGATCTTATGTAGATGACATATCACATTGCTCATTTAGTGAGAAACTTGCCATTTTATAATTAATAACTCAAAAATTCACAGCTCATACTTTAATTTAGTTTTCATGGCCAACTAATTGTAATACAATAATTTTTAAATACGCAACAATTTATTATCTGAAACCTAGATTGTAACAATATCATGGAATGCAAAAATGAAATTTTTTAATTGTAAAATCCACTATAGCGCTCATTTAAAAAAATAAAGTTACTATGTCTATGTTACTATCTCGAGAACTGGAATAATTTATTTTAAATGTTTATGATTGTATTATTTAACGAAACAAGCAACTTTTGTTTAAAACTTTCTTTATAACTTTTACGATAGCAAAAATATTGTTGCTTTTTTGAATATCTTCAGAAGTGTTCGTGATTTTCGAGTATTCTTAGTAGAATCTGAACCAGTATAATAAGCTGTACAAAAATATGAATGGACTTGAAAATGTAACCAAAAGAACCGCCTACCTATGACTGATGGTGTTCCCTTGTATTTAGCATTTCTCTGAGTGAATATTATTGAAATTGTATTTTTATTAATAACAAAGATAGTCATATAATCCAACTCAATTTAGGACACACTAATATATGATATGTAATTTGTGGTTATCCAGAAGTATATTCCCTAATCAGCTGATGTGAAATCTCAAATATCGTTAAAAGTTATGAAATGAAAATGACGCAAAACGAAGTATAATCGAAAACTTGAACCTATAGGTAAAGCATTTTTGTAATTTCACTTTTCTTAAATACCATTCCATTCATTTTGGTAATCTAACTGATCAAGGGTCTGACCGAACTCAGGCTACTTCTTTTGTCTACTTAAGATACCTATAACGAATAAAATATTGTGGTGACACATATTACAACATACAATTTAAGCAATGTTTGAAATAATTTAACAACGTTGTAAGCTTTGTATATTTACATCGCGTAAACAGCCTTGCAAAACTCGAAACAACGAAGAAGGTGTTGGTTCTTTAGACATACTTTAACATTACACATAATTTGCACCGGCAGATATTAAGCATCGATATAGCCCCCAGAGAAAGTTCGAAAAAGAAACGAGAATGAACAAATTTGTAACCATGTGTGCGAGAATTGCAAATTCACGGGGTTTGTAACTTAAAACGCGTGATTATCTAATTGATGTAGCTTTCTTCTAATTAAAATATTAAATTGATGCAATCTATAAATAGAAATGCATGTTAGTTTGTATCAGAGGAGTGAAAAATTACTGACCCAATTAGTGAATTTGAATTAGCATGAATCTTGGTCAAAAACCAACTTTTTTGAGCTCATCACGTCAAGGAATGAAAATCTTCGAACAACAATCCAATATACCGAGGGGCAAAGAAGTTATAAACATTTTAATGTACTGAAGTGCTGCTGGTGGCGCCCTCTATAATGTACATCAAAACTGTAACTTTATTGAGGTATTTTTAGCCCCAGAATATGTGGTTTAATTTATGACTTACCTTTTGTTACACCCTGTATTACTTTAATAGATTTTTTTAATGATTGCGGTATATAACAAATTAAATATCATGATCTATGTTCTGCATTAAAATTTGTCAACCTTTGCTTTACTGTGCTGGTTCTTTCAAATTGCAGCGTCATAAACAGATCCAAGATACCTGGCATTTAACGCTAAAATTCTTCTTCTTCTTGTAGATGAGGAGCTAAATCTAATATTAAATTATGCACCAACTGTCATGACATTCTATAAATTGCTTTAAATTGGTTTTCAGGAATTGATAGGGTCGTCGTTTGACTATTATTACTAAAACCTGTTGTGATGTAACAGACTATCACACCTTATTACTTCAAAGACAAAATTCATGTAATCAAATGACTATACCGGGTCCGACACATCGAGCGTGCATTAAAAGTATATGGAGAACTAATTCTATTTATTTTCTGAAAATAGTGCTGTGCTTGTTTTTGACATCACTGAACTCAGACAAAGTATTTTCGTTCATACAGCACTTCCGGTTATACCGGAAGTAGCTGTCTACTTTCTTATTTCAAATAGAACATGCTATTTTTATTTTATTTTCAGATTCTACGTAAAATTTAACGTGTAGTTTAATTACTATACCATACCCAAAAAAATGACTAGTTTTTTACTTATATCGATTTTTTTGGAAAAAAAATTAAAATCATGTTGAATTGTTGTCGTTCATATCTCAAGATGATATCAATATTTTAGTTCCTAATTTGTTGTGGTAATTGTCGATACGTTACAGTAACTCACATATGAATGGAAACTCGAATTGCATGTACAGGGAGATAAAAATTCTCGTGCCGATATGAACAACTTTCGACCTCAAAAACTTGCTTAATTCAAATGGGACACACAGTGTTTTTAATCATCAATCGATGTCTTTGTTAGTTTTCTTTCCGATATACTAACATGTCCTATGTTCAATTTGAGCATAGGACATGTTAGTATGTATCGAAAGAGGTTGTTGTTAGAGTTTTGAAGTTTAGATTTAATTGTTGATATATAAAATGTCGGTTGTTATATAAACAATATTTTAATTAATGTCATAAAATAAATAATGTAAAAAATCATATATAAAATACAGTTCACTTTTAAGTTCGATTTTTCTGTATCTATATAAGAAAGCAAACAATCAACATTTTGGTCCTTCGAGCAAATATTAAGACGTTGGGAGAGCTATATAGGCATAAATAGCAAAAAACAGATATCAGTCAATAGCAGCAGGAAGTAGCAAGCAACGGGCACGAATAATACCTATCATTCCGGTCGGCAAGACAACGAATCGCGAAATAGGGTGTCCCGGGTGTTTCATTCCTGTAAGATCTTTTTATTTATTTCATTATTGTTTCAAATTTGTTTGACAAAACGATTATTCAAAGCAGGTTGATTGCAAAAAAATAGCTTTCTAAATACATTTTAATTTGATTTAGTCCAAGTTACATTTTAAATGGTCAATTTAAAAATATGACAGATTTGAAAGTGCTAGTGCACAGACGGGGGATTTTCAAAATCAAATAAGAAAATTTCAAACATTTTTAGAGAATTTAACGCATAATGAAACCCGAATAGACGAGTTGCAAGTACGTTTAGAAAAGCAGAAGCATTGTTTGACAATTTCATGCAGGTACAGGCAGATATTGAATTAATTGATTCCTCTGAAGCGCAAGTCAATGAATGTTACGATTTTGATAATAAATATTATAGTGTGGTAGCGCAGGCAAGAAAATTGTTACAGACCAGTCAAATCTCAAACACAGTTCGAGATATACGTCCCTTCATCGGCATCGGTTGTAAATTCAACAAATAATAAGGAAATCATTTTACCTGAAATCAAACTACCTGATTTTTCTGGATCGTATGAGAGATGGTGTAATTCTCTTCTATTTCAATTTTGGTTTGTTTTAGTTCGGATTCAAGAGATTTGATCTTATTTTCATAGTACTGAGTAGTCTTGGATAAATTCTCTTTGATAGAGTTGTTTATTATTGAAGTTAGATGCTCTATAAATGCGTTTGAGTTCATTAATTTTTTGACCACTTTTTGTGCGATTAATTCGACATCTATATTTTCACTGCCTCTTGTCACTGACATATTAACACAGTTTTATAATTATTTTAAAATAAAATAATTGCATCAGTTTTAGCAATATTTGATAGCGTTTCAAGGTCGTGATTGATTTTAGCTACAAACTTGATTAATGCCATCTATTGAAAAGCTTGGAAAATCTTTGAAAAAATGATGTATACATAGAAAACAAGGTTGGACTAATCACTGAACCTTGAGGCACCCCCTATGTAAGTGTCAAATATTTTGACTTCATAAGTTGTGATAACAACAGCTTGTTGTCTGTTATTTAAATAGTTATGAAAAAATGTTACAGCCCTTTTTGAGAGCCCACTAAAATGTAGAGCAGCAAGATGTATATTATGGTCTACAGTATCAAAACTTTAGTGAAATCCAGTAGTACAAGTATTACTGTAAGCATTTTATGACTACAGCAACTTATAATGTCGTCAGTTATTTTAAGAGAAGCTGTACTATAACTATAACTCTGAACGAAAACCTGATTGAGTATTCGGTATTAAATTATTATCAAGTATAAAGTAATTCACACCTCGACAACAATTTTATTTAATAGTACAAGTGCTATTTTTAATATTAAATATATCCACATTACTTCCTAATTATGACTAAATAACTGATTTAACATTTAACCCGACTAGACCAAACCAGAAAAATTATCACAAAGAGCGCTAAATAATAATTAATCCCGGTTGTTAGCGATTGGTTTTGAACATACATGTAACTATAATTATGAAATTGAGTTAATTTTTATCCTCCAAAAATTGAAGTTAAAGACTTATATCTTAATATCGAATTCCTTGAAGTGGAGGGAAGAAATTAAATCACTACACTGAATTCAATAGTGCCGACGTTTGGCCCGAACCTATGGGTGATTTTTCAAGACTCCCTGTTTATTTATGTAAAGAAATTACAGAAATAAATTACATTGTACATAAACAACAAACAAGTACGATCGCATACTATTTTTTATATATACATCAAGTAAGTTTTCCTATCCTATTGAATCCAGGGTAGTGATTTAATTTCTTTCCTCCACTTCAAGGAATCCGTATTAAGATATAAGTCTTCAACTTTAATTTTGAAAGATAAAATTAACTCAATTGTAACTTCGCCACCTTCAATGATGACAACCAACAACATATCATGGCACAGGAGTATACTAGAACGGTATGACAATGCAATGCTTTGTCTTATCAAGAGAGCTACATCAGACAGTCTAAAATTAACTAATTTACTTGATAGGAAAACTTACTTAAAAAGATGTA
Source organism: Abscondita cerata (assembly GCA_030710515.1). Taxonomy (NCBI): domain Eukaryota; kingdom Metazoa; phylum Arthropoda; class Insecta; order Coleoptera; family Lampyridae; genus Abscondita; species Abscondita cerata. The sequence continues at coordinate 11,556 of JALBCR010001020.1, forward strand.
TATACAGGGTGGCCTCATTAGTGTGTGGAAGTATAATAACTTACTTAGTATAAAATATTTAAAAGAAAATTTCTAATAAAAGTTGTTTATATGCGCAGATACACATTTCTAAAATATTTTGAGATATACAGGGTGTTGAGCCGAAGCGAGACAGCACGAAGTAAGGTTTTTTTTAATAGAACACTCTGTATATTTGTTTGCTATCGAATTCAGCGTAAAATTATGCATCTAGCTCTGTCTTTTCTTTTCCCATGACCAATTGTGACGTTGTAGCTGACGATAATTGGTGCACTATAAATGCTACCTAGTAAACGTTATTAGTGATAAATAAGTAAACTTATTTGGTATTACGAAGGTAAAGGATGGCTGAAATGTCTGAACGTAGTAGAAGTTTCATTTGGGGTTCGGGGTGTTTTTCAGATAAGCATTAATTCAGAGATTTCAATTAGCCAAAACTCCTTTTTTTTTTTAAATGGAACACTCAGTATATTATTTTACCATCTTATAAAACTATTTTATTCTTTCAAATTATGTCTTTACAATATAGTCTCTAAAATTGACTGTTTTTAAGAAAATTGCATTTTTAGTGTATGATTGAGAAATATTCACGTTTTACAAGTAAACTCTGAATGTGACGTTTAAAAATACTTCTATTTTTGGTAATTTTTTAACCCAATGAAACCAGTAATTTTCACCTTTAAAACTTTAATGAAATAAATAGGTTATCTACAAAACTCAAAATAAACAAAAATAAATTAACAACAAATAAGAAAGAACTAAAACTATTTTATTAAATGTTCAAAATGACCACCATTTACTTCCATGTAATAATGTATGCGATCTTCAAAAGATCTACTAGCACGATGTAACATGTCGACATCAGCAGTTCGTAAAACTTCCCTAATTCTATTCTTCATGTCTTCCTTAGTAGTCGCGGGTGTTTTGTACACTTGTTCTTAGCGTAACTCCACCAAAAAAAAATACATTTTGTAAAGTTCTGGTGAACGAGGTGGCCATTTATGGGGTCCTCCTCTACCTATCCGGTCCGGGAAATGCATTATTAAATGTTCCTGTCATGTAGGTACCACATTCGCTGCCTAACATGAACAGGTAAATGTTGAAGTAGTTGAGGTAATTCGTTTTGTAAGAAATTTAAATAAACTCTCCCATTAACAGTTTCTGTCAAAGAAATATGGTCCTATGATATGATTCCCAATTATTCCACCCCATACATTTAATGACCACCTTGTTTGACTGGTAGTCCGTATACAATGCGGTTGATCTGTTGCATAATAATGGAAATTGTGTTTATTACAAACCCATTTTTATGAAAAGTTGATTCATCGGCAAATAACACAAAATTGAAAAATCTCTGTTTTGCTGAATTTGTTCTTGAGTCCACTCACAGAAGGTTAACCGCTTTTCATAATCATCATCCAGTAGTTCCTGCATTCGCTGTATATGGTAAGGATGCATTTTGTTATGAGACAGAATTTTTGGACGACAGTACGACTTATGTCGGTTTGTTTTGATATTTCCCGTGTCGAGATATGAGGATCTTCCGTACTTTTTAACATTACCGTCATCTCGTTGTCCTGTGACATTGCATTCTTCAACCTTTCGCTTTTCTCGTACGCTACATTACCAGTTCTGGTAATGTTGAAGCACATTTTCCAATGTTTCTTTTCTGGGCTGTCCTTCTATCTGGAAATTTCTGTTTATAAATCCTTTGTGCGAGTAAACAGTTTTTATTATTGGCACTCAGTACAAAAATCATATCTGTCAATTCTTGTATCAAAAAATTCATGATTTCAATTGTTTTCTCGTTCTTTACAACTAATACGTCTAGATAATAACTAATCACTCTGACTTAAAATGTGAAACTGTCAAATTCACAGGTTACTTGATAAAACTATGGATATTTTTATTTTATTTGTTGGTAAGATGATTATTGCTTATTTTGAGTTTTGTAGATAACCTATTTATTTCATTAAAGTTTTTAAAGGTAGAAAATTACTGGTTTCATTTGTTACAAAAATTACCGAAAATAGAAGTATTTTAAACGTCACATTCAGAGTTTACTTGTAAAAAACGTGAATATTTTCAATCATACACTAAAATGCAATTTTCTTAAAAACAGGCAATTTTAGAGACTATATTGTAAATACATAATTTGAAGGAATAAAATAGTTTTATAAAATGGTAAATACTATACCGGGTGTTCCATTTAAAAAGAAAGGAGTTTTGGCTAATTGAAATCTCCTGAATTAATGCTTATCTGAAAAACACCCCGAAAAATGAAACTTCTACTACGTTCAGACATTTCAGCCATCCTTACCTTCGTAATTACCAAATAAGTTTACTTACTTATCACTAATAACGTTTATTAGGTAGCATTTATAGTGCACCAATTATCGTCAAATCTTCATATTTATCGCTACAACTTGGCAACGTCACAATTTATGGGAAAAGAAAAGACAGGGCTAGATGCATAATTTTACGCTGAATTCGATAGCAAACAAATATACAGGGTGTTCTATTTAAAAAACCTTACTTCGTGCTGTCTCACTTAGGCTCAACACCCTGTATATCTCAAAATATTTTTGAAATGTGTATCTGCGCATATAACAACTTTTATTTGAAAATTTTTTTAAATATTTTATACTAAGTAAGTTATTGCACCTTCCACACATTAATGGGCCACCCTATATACTAAGTGACATAGAAAGAAGAACACCCAGTAATAATGAATATTTCGAAAATTTTTTGGAAATATATTTGTTTATATTAAGATAAAAAACGATCAGTTTTTCAGCCATATTGCCCAGCGGTTGTTCCGCTAACCTCATTCAAAACACACTCTACGAATAAGTAGCCCTAAACAATGAATTGGAAGCATTTGTAACTTGTAGTTGTTATTTAAGCGACTCCAATGCATTTCAAAGAGCTTTAATTCAACTGGCCAATGCCTCCAGTGCGAAGACGCATAATTTTCGACAATTAAGCGAGCTTGACAGGGGTAGAATTGTGGGATTGCGTGAAGCCGGTTATGTCCATGAAAGATATAGCCGCTAGAACGCCAACGGAGTTTAAACACTAGTGGCAGTCTCGGGTTCGGGCATGGAACCAAGAGGGCTGTACACGAAGAGCGAGACGTACAGGACGTCGTCGAAGAACCACAGAACGCAAAGATCGCCGTCTTAGACTATTGGCTTTACGGGACCGCTTTCGTTTCTTCATTTTCTCCGTTTAACGCACGACCTCATATTGCTAGGAAAGGTTTGTTTGGCCTCATTTGATGCCAATCAAATTGCTTTGTTGTGTTGGCCACCAAGATCTCCTGATCTTTCGCCCACGAGCCACGTCTGGGATATTATAGGAAGAAGATTACTCAATTTACTTCACCCTGCACAAACTCTAGTAGGATTGTCAGCATCAGTTACAGATAGCATGGATAAGATACCTCAAGAAGAAATAGATCACCTCATTAGAAGCAAAGTGCCCGATGTGTTAATGAGTGCACAAGACATCGTGGTGGAGCCAACACATTATTAAGTTTCTTGAAGAAGTTAACAGTTTAATTTTTTATCAAATTGTGATCGCTTATTTAATCTTAATTCAGCATACACTAGTATACAAAATTGTTCAAATAAATTCAATATTACGTAGCTCTTCTTTCTCATGTCACTTAGTATATAAAAATGATATGCGATCGTACTTGTTCATGTGCGTGTATTTATTTCTGTAAATTTTACATGAATAAACAGAAGCTTTAAAAAAGCCCGCTTAGGTCGGGCAAAACGTCGGCATATTGAATACAGGGTAGTGATTTAATTTCTTCCACTCCACTAAGGAATCCGTATTAAGATACATATAAGTCTTCATAATTATGAAAGTTCTCAATAACAATCGCGTGTGAAAACATATCTTATTCAAAATTAGTGGATGTCAACGATGGCGAAAGAAGAAGAAACGAAGACCATAAACTGACTGATTCCAAAGGAGATAGACTGACGTCATAGTCGAAAGTCACCAGCTTATTAATAATTTGCAACAGTTCCGATGTTTCCAGTGGCGCCTACCGAAATAAATGGTCCGGAATTTTTCACTGATCTGTTGCTCTAAGCAACGACTATCTGTAGTTAAGCTGCCTGTACACCCAAGCGTAGAACAGAGCAAAAAACGAATTTATTAAACAAAGTTCTGAGGAAAAGAAAAAAACCGCCCACAACCTCCACCTTGAAGGCAGGACACTTATAATTCCTATGCACATGACCTTTTGAGGAGAATAATACTTCAACCTGAAAAAACTAAGTTAGGTATCTAGGTCTGAATTCAATTTTAATTTATATCAATAAGGATGCAGTTTACAAAAAATTAGGTTAAAATTTTGACAAATAACTCAACTTTTGATTTTTTTTCGGGAAAATTAATTAAAATTCTGACATACGTAATGTATCGCGTAATCCAGTTTGATTTCTGGTCTGAATTGGATGAGAAAACACGCCAGCGTAGAATAAATAAATTAAAGTAAATTACGAATAAAGTTTTTAATAAAAAATCCCTCTGGCGGATCCGAACTGGTCATGTATAGTATAAATACTTTTAGCCAAGCTACTTGGTCCAGAAACAGGGACCTGCAGTCCCTTCAGTTTTAAATCAAGGAAATTGAACTTATATATTGTTTCAAAGCTACTATTTTAACCTAAGAAAAACGATTATTTATTAATTGTATGAAATTCATAGTGAACGTTAAACACATTCCCTATGCGAAATCCATTTTAAAGATTCTGTCATCTTTTTAGATAGATTTTTCAATACAGAACGTATTTTACGAAAAAAAACATGGCAAAATCAAATGTTCTTGCTAGCCATTATTAACAGATTGTGGTGGACTGTGGGGTCATTTTACATAAAAAATTGTAATCGTTGCTAACCAATTATTACTCAACGTATAATTTGGCTCGATTGATTCTTCTACTCAAATTTTAAATTTATGAACAGCTTTAGCATCAATCATCTCTGACAATAAACAGACAGAGTAATGTCGATAAATTAATTGAAAGTTTGTTCAATACAAATAATGGTCGATATTGACGAGCATTTTAATCAAAGGAGAATCGTAAAAAAAGATTTAGGTGCTTATGTGACTAAGTTGTTTTTAAAAGTGTGTTTTATTTTTCTTTATTCATTATTTCATATTTAGAGATACGCTTCGAATGAAGCGATTGTGCTAGATAAAACCCCTGTCAGTTAAGTACGAGTATACAATATGTATTAATTGAAGGCTTGAAATAACTAGTCAAACAGCGACAAAAGATTTACAAGATTTCGTGATTGACCTGACCCAAACTGTTTGAAACATGTATTACTGAGCTACCGTAACAGCAAGCGATAAAAATTATAGTCGCGGGAGTGTCCATTACTCTTCCGACGATGTCCGTAAGCTGGTCCGATAAATGCTCCTCTTCCACCGACCTTATTCTCTTATGACAGAGAATCCATTACAGCGGCATTCATCGCCTCCGTATCAAATTATATCCTATAAGAACAATTTTATGGAGAGGCAATTACAATATGAGTACAATTACAATGTTCTTTTGTTTCCTGTTCATACAAATTCTTCGGTATTCTATTTTATGATGTTAACATCTGGGTATTTTTGTTCGTCGTAAAATGTCAAAAATACTTTCAAGAACTTTTTTATCCAGTACGAATGTTTCTATCTACGAATACATTAAAGAAAATTACGCGAGGTATCGATTTCTGAAAATTTTCCAAACACTATACTTCCTTACTACAAATTGCATTTAGTACAACAGTTAGACACATGTATATGTATATAATCCTGGTCGTTAAATATTCTTAATTTTGCATCTGCTTAATTATTATTATTCAAGATTGTTCTGTATCTCCTAACAACTGTACACTTATAAATTTTGGAACCCTTGTTTATAAATTAGTTACAACTCTAGAAGGTCGACACTAGTTCTCAACTCCTGTTTTATATAAAAGAAGTAAATTTTTCATGCAGGTTCTTGCGACAAAGTTTTTAGTAGTAGTAAAAGACTTATTACTGCCCACTTTTTTTGAACTGGTTTTGAGATTAACTATACGTTCAATAGTATACGTACATAATTAAGACTTACAAGCATTATGTTATTATTTTCCTAAACAAATGAAATAATAATTTAATTGATTGTCTAGTAAAATATTTCAGTAATAAACCTAGAAAAGAAAAATAATAATGTAATGATGAACAAGATCATTATTGTGTTAATTTAGTGTACAAAAGCCCCGTTAAGCTCCTCCTAAAAGAACTTTATCTTGGTACTATCCACGCTGTAATAAAAAACATCTTCATCAGCCACATTAACCCAACACCGGAAATTCACTAAGAGTTAAAATCACTATTGACTTATTTTCCGGGAGAGGTAACGCAGGACCACGCTAAATTACTTTTGAAGATTGATTCAGTTAAAACAGCGTAAAAAATAACAATAATAAAGTTACGAAAACAGTGCAAAGAAATTTATTAAGTATTGGTTTATTATACAATGAGATAAACCGAAACAGCTCAACCCAGCTCTACATTTGGATTTTCTAAAATTGCGTTCTATGCTTGAAAAATATACTAACATGTAGTAAATTATGTCCCAGTAACTACTTCTGTTATTTATTGACTTGTCTATGTTAATTTTATAGATAAAGTCTCTTATTGTTTCTCACTTTGTAAATGCATACAAATGACAATGCATTTAAATATTTTACAATGGTCAGGTAGTGCAGCCATTTTAACTATTTTTCTATTTCAGGTAACCTTAAATACACAAAATACCAGGTGGGGTAAAATGTCGCCTCACATTTTTTCTTATTGTATTAAGGCATGAAGACAATTAATCCAAAATTGCAAAATTTAGTTTATTTAAATCATATTGATTTAAGATATTTAAGAAAGTAAAAAAAAAGTTTCAGTTTATTTAATTCAATATGTCTTCAATATGCAATTCAGAGAAAAGTTGCATTCGAGCAATTAAACTTCGAACAATTGATTTCGGAGTAATTGTTTTCGAGAATTTCCTACCTAGAACCATAATACATACGAACCATGTCCTGAAACTGCGCAAACTGTTCAAAAAACCATTGTCGACCGTTCTTCGGTTCTTGACTGCAAAAATCAAATTCATTTGGAATGTATCGGCTTGTCCGCAACTGATCGCATTACAAGGCAAAAAATTCGCGGGTTTAGCATTTTATGCAATTCCTGCCTAACAATCTTACAGGTTTTCGAACTAAAGCAACTTATCACCGACTTTAAAACTGATATGCTGGAAAAAATCGAATATAATTCAAAAACTCATACTAAGAGCGAAATGAGCATCAGATGTACTTGACTTTATCGACTCGAGTGTTTATTGTATTCCAAGTTATCGCTTAGATAACGATTTACATTTAAAAAATTCAACCGTCGTTACAGTTATCTGTTGGCATTGCTTAGTTTGTTATTATTCTTACATGTGTCCCTGGATTACACGAGTTATTTGTTATACAATATTTCACTTATAATTCAAAACTTTTCGCCAAATTAACCGTTAAAAAACAAAATTGAACAAGTTGAAGCAATAAATTTAACCATAAAATAACCGACAAAATTGCAAACAAAGCAGTTGAACGCATGTCATGCAGCAAGAATATTTTAATCAAAGGCACACCTGAATCAGGATGGTGATCCAATTAAAAAAAAATCCTGCGACAAAAGCAAAATTTCGGAGACCTTAGAAGCAGTTTTATCTCAGCCACGCCAATATGTTCTTATCGAGTAGGCAAACCAAGCCAACGCCTACCTCGCATGGTAAAAGTAATCTGAATCAAAAGCCAAATATATACTAAAAAACAAGAAAAAACTTTTAAAGCGTGCATCAACTACTGAAGTTAGTATCATTGATGATAAAACACCAATTCAACAACATTTTCAAGGCCTAAAGAAAGAAACTCAAAATGGCAAAAACAACCTGACCATTAAATATGTACACGGTTCTCAAGAATTCTAACATTTCGTCACTAACACTTCTCCTGCACCCTTCTTCATTGAGTGGAAATTACTATATACTTATCTTGACTCTCTGTGCGCTAAATTTAATGAGCTTGTTTCAACAGTACAACCACTAAAGCCAAACTTCATTCTTAAAAGTGAAACTTGGCTAAATACCTCAACCCCCTGACTCTATCATTAAAATTGAGGACTATTGTCTTTTCAGAACTGACAGACAAAACCGAGTCGGCGATGGTGTATGTATATATCTGTCAAGTGAAATAACTAATACATTCTCAGTGACTACAGTTGATATATGCATCCCACTATAGATATTATCTGCTTAAAATCACAAAAGGCTCTACATCAATTCACCTGATATGTGTATACAGACCTAGGATTCACCTCTAGCCAACAATAGTTTAATCTCTTCGATAAACTTAATGAATTGTTCTATGTTAAATCATGTGACATTATTGGTGACTTTAATTTCCCAGAAGTAAAGCCCATAACTACTTTACCAGACGGTCTATCAGCAAAAACCTCTTTATAAATTTTGTACTCAATTCAACTTAACCCGACTAATACACGAGCCCACCCGCTTCCGAATAAACAATGTCCCATTTATTTTAGACTTACTCTCACAAATGACAATCAGCTAATATCCTCTGTTGAAGTTGACTCGCCTATTGGTAAATACCGACCATGCTGTTATTATTACCCACCTCCAGTTCAACCTACCAGTTTCTACCGTCAAAAAAAAAGGCAAGACCTACGAGTAACAGATTTTGATAAGGTCAATCAGGCTTTGTCCGAAACAAAATGGGATAATTTACTCGTAACTGCAATGAAATGTGGAAATTATTCATAATATCACAAACCAATAAAACAACAAAAAATCAAAACAAACAAAACCATGGATTACTTTAAAGATCTTGACAATGATAAAACACAAACAAAATCTGTGGAAAAAACGCACAAACAATGCAAACGACTTCATACTACATATAGAAATTTCTCAAGTAGAATGAAAGAAGAACATTTATGGTCACGTCAATATTACGAAGAAAAACATCATTAATAGTACGAATACTAAAAATTTTACAAATACTTGCGCCCAGCCTCTCTTCAAAAGTAAGCACACCGCTACTTAAAAACACTGACGGCTCTGCATGTTCTTCGGACTTCGAAACGGGGAACTTTATCCTTATCTTTCTCTCGCCTTCTCCTCCGAACCACCTAATTCTACTCTTTCGCCACTTTTTTGTGACCGTCCCTGAAATCTTTTGCAACGTTAGCTTTTCGGAAACTAAAATAGATAAACGTCTCTCAAACCTTAAAACCAATTCTTCTCCTGGACCTGACTCCCTATCTTCCCTTTTCTTGAAAAGTGCGCTAAATCTGTTTCATATCCTCTTTCAAAAATAATGAATAAATCATTTTCACAATCATCTGTCCCTCATGAATGGAAACTAGTAACGGTCACCCCTGTCTTCAAAACTGGATCCAAATAACTACCGTCCAATAAGCCTGATATCTGTCAAATCAAAATCAAATCAAATTAAATTTATTTGTTCTATTTAAAATAACAAATTGATTCGGTTCCCTTATATAACATGGATAATTTTACATATTAAAAAAATTAATACAAGAACATATCTCTCTAAATTTTTATAACTTATCTTATTCTAACTTTAACAATTTTCTTAATGCTTTTTTCTCTTTAGATAATTGCACTTAATGTACATTCGTTGCTGTTATTAAACACATTTTATGTAAACTGAAGCTTTAGTTATCGATGTATGAAATTAATTAAATAATCACCATAAATTCGACGATACAAATTAAATCTTTAACTCTTTTGAAATTAGAAACTCACACAGTCAATCATTAGAGGAAGGAATTTCAATTAATATACCACGTGGTATGAATACTGATAACTAAAATTGATAATTTGCATAAAAGAAGCATCAGTTTTTCTTAATTCTTGCATTAATTGTTTTCCAAATGATCGGTACTATTATACTATAAAAGTAAGGTTAGAAAGCAAATATGATGTGTCCATAAACCGTTGAGAGGAGAATAAAGAAGATAGGAAAATTGTAAAATTGATACACTAAAATCGATATGATGCTAAGATGGGAACATTCTAAAATTCCATTAAGTTTCTGGAAAAACACCATATCCAAAAAAGAAATGAAGGTAATTTAAAAAAAATGAATGAATGAAGTAATTTCAGCTTTATCTGCCAAAAATCTAAGAAATCTATGTTGAATAATATGGTGACCAAATTTGAGATTATCCAGATATAGTCAAACTTTATGGACTTAATATAATACAATGAAATGTAATCGACACTTAATCAAATTTCATTAAAATTAATTAAAAATTAAAAGAACACCATTTAGAAAAACATTATCGTCTTGTGGAAGCTGAAAACAGTTACCTACAGATCTGATTATTATGTCATCAGCAAAAATGAAAATCTGGGAATGTTTAAAAATATTTTTAATGCGGTTAATAAAGATTAAGAATAGTAATGGAGCCAGATGAGCGCCTTGTGCTACTCCCGAATGGACTAACACATGATCAGACTAAAATTTTTTGTACTAGATATTTGACGTCTGTTAGAAATGTAGCTACCAATCCAACAATTCGAGAAAGTAGAGTACCACTAATACCTACTTTTCGACTTCCTTAAATACAATTTTATGGTCAACACTATGAAATGCTTTTGAAAAATCTGTACAAATGACATGCAGCTGAGCATATTCATCAGATATATAAAACTATGAAACTTGAAGTAGTCGAAAATTTGAGTAAAATCCATGTTGATCTTCAATGATGTTTTGTTTTAATAACATATTATTAACAATAATGTTTTCAAACGGTTTTATTATTTTGATATCTTTGAGATAGGTCTATCTTAGTGATATTGCCTTTTTCTTTGTTTTGTGAACTGATACAACAAGGTTAATTCCCATGTATCGGAAAAAATTTCACTTTTAAAAGGTTTAGACAACAATATTTGAATTGGATGTGTTAACATGCAGCAACAAGTTTCTTAAGAGAGAAGCAGGAATACCATCGACATCATGATTAATTTTCTCGGATAAATATCTATTGATTCTTCTTGGTAATAATTTTTATTATATATTTTATAAACATAACCAAATACTTTCTTTGACGCAGAGATTTACAGTTTATGCCCTTTTGTTCTTACTGACGAACTAAGGCTCGTTTCAGATGGTAAATGATTGTCTGTCAATTGATATTTTATAAATAACTAGAAGCACTTAGGATCGTTCATGTATATAAAAACTCAAAAGATATATTTAATGATATTTACCGTAAAAACTCAGTCTAGCATTATATTATCACAGTTCTTAACACAATTAAATTGAAACATGTTATACATATTTAAATTTTCACAAAAACTTTCAACACTGATTAAGTTTTGCAATTCATAGAGAATCTTGTCTTTGGAAGTATTCCAAACTAAGTGTGGCAAATTCAGTCACCCACTAATAAAGGTCGGCGTTTAAATATGATTTCATGCATGGTACTATTTCATTTGTTATAATAATATGTATTACTGTTAGGCGGAGAGTATAAACAACCAAGAATAATATTTTTTATCCAGCGTTGCATAGAACTCATGTATGCAATCCTAATTCGGAATCGAATATTTCGGAAACAAGCCACGTTTCAGTAAACATTATTGCATGAAATCCGTTAGATAAATTAGCAGTTTGAAGTTTAGTTAGTTTTGTTATATATGTAATTATAATTATTAGTATTATTATCTCCATTATACATTTTTAAAAGATAAATTGAGAATAGTATAATAATTTTTTTACTTTAATTGAAGCTGAATAGTGCGATAAACAATGTAAATCAGTATGTTAGTGTAACAATAAAACAAAAGTAGAAATATGGGACGATTGTTTGTCCCATCTGGGGTCAGAAATGTTAATAACCGTGCAATCTGCTTTTCATACAAAACAAATGTTCATTAAGCAGAGATAGTCGGTGTCATCACGTCATTGACAGTTGACATGCACTCAGATTCATCAAATGTAGTGTTTGTAGAAATCTGTAGAATGTGAGATGTCCGCTGTGAACTTTTCAATATTGCGAAAAATCTAAGCGCGCATTTTAACGTAATAGTTCAAATTCTTACCAACCGAATAAAACGGTAGCTAGTGATAATTACAGAATTACGAACGGTACCTACATACACTTGTTTTGCCTTATTTGAGGCTGATCAGTGTAGAGTAGCTCGAACGCAAGTCTACAAAAATCACCGGCGTAAAATAATGCGCCTGCTTATTAAGCACAGTGGACAGTTGCCATGTAGTCAGATTCATCAAAAAGTAATATTTGTAGAATTCTGTAGAACGTAAGATGTCAACTGTGAACTTTTTCAACATTGCGTTCCTGCTAATTTGATGAGCCTCAAATACACGTGTGTGTAGGTGCCGTTCGTAATTCTGCAATTATCCTGGACATTGTTTTATTCGGTTGGCAATAATTTGAAATATTGCGTTAAAAATGCGCTTAGCTTTTTTAGCAATATTGAAAAGTTCACAACAGGCATCTTACCTACTACACATTTCTACCTTGAAATTATTAATAAAAATGAGATAATTTTTTTATGAAAACAAAATTATCTAACATTACAACTGTTACATTAATCCTCACATTGCGTTTTTTAAATGTCACTATAAGACTCAGAATTTGCAAGTCATAGAGATACGAGATTTGGCATGTATACAGGGTGTCCAGAAACTCTCCTGACAAACGAAGACCGGAGATTCCTCAGACAACTTTAAGACAATTTAACCCAATTCACCTAGCCCGAAAATATTTCCTAAGGGAGCTAGAGCTCTTTGAAGATGGCGCCTTGTAAATAGTTTTTTTTAAATACCTTCAGAACGCTTCTACTTAGGAAAGCAAAAACTGGTATGCTTGTTTAGCCTTTAGAGATGAATCGATTCCATCAATTGCGAATTTCTAGTACCGGTCATAGGCGTCTGTTTTGGGTAGGTCAACGGTTATTTTAACGCATAACTTTTTGTCTTTAACTTTTAAACATTTATGACACTAGATTATTAAATTTTCAGGTATTCTAGTACTAAAAGGTACTTTTACTTTAAGTCATTAGGACACACCATTTTCTAGAAAAATGGATTTGAAAATTTTTCGTTTTTCATCATTAAAGTTTAAAAGTTTGAGTTAAAGATTTTTAAAAACAAAGTATTTATTACAATGGACCGAAGGTAACAAAAAAAAGTATTTAAGGTAGATAGTTACAAAAGATGCTCGATGTGATGACCATTAGTCTCTATGCATAAATTTACCCTATTGCTTAGAGAACGCCGAATTCTTGCAAAAATTCCAAAGTTATTTCTAAATTCCTCGCAAGCATCTTGTATCCTTTGCCAGAGCTGTGCACGATTTTGTATCAGAACGGAATAAACAAATGCTTTTATGTATCCCCAAACACAATAATCGCAAGGATTCAAATCCGGCGACCTTGCTGGTCAAGCAACTGGACCTCCTCTTCCAATCCAATGGTCTTCGTAGTTATTATCTAGAAAGTCCCGTACATTCCTGCTGAAGTGGGCCGGACAGCTGTCGTCTAGAAACCATAAGTTTTGCCGAATATTTAAGCGCACCTCATCTAACAAATTAAGTAAAATATTTTGCAGGAAATGTAAATAATCAGCACCATTTAAACAAGCAGGTAATTGCACAGGTCCAAGTAGATAATCGTCAACTACTCCTATCCAGACGTTTATGCTAAACCTATGCTGATGCTTAAATTTTTGAACAACGTGGGGATTGTCACCAACGAACGAATAATAATGTGCATTATGTACATTAAAAATTCCATTTTTTGTGAATGTGGCTTCGTCACCAAACAAAATGTACCTGAAAAAATTTTCATCTTGATTTTTCTGATTTTGTAACCATCTAGTGAATTCTACACGAGCAGGAAAATCTCCTTTTAGCAGTGCTTGCACCTTTGTAAAATGAAAAGGATATAAATTTTCTTTCTGTAAGATATTTCCTACGGAAGATTTTGAAATTGTGGGGTACATGGCAGATAGTCTTCGAACGCTAATTTCTTGATTTTCATCAACTTTCATTAAAATAAGATCTTCATGTTCTGCTGTTACATCATTATGTCTCCCTGTTTCATTATTTTTGGGACCACTGAACCTGTTTCTCTTATTCGTTGATGAAGAGCTGTAAATGTTGAGTGAGTGGGATGCTCACGATTGGGAAATTTTTCAGCGTATCTACGTTGCGATGCTCGAGAGTTACACCTCATTTCGCCATAAACTAAATGCATAGCGGCGTATTCCTCATTAGTAAAACGATTTTAAAAAAATTGCTTAAGAAATTGGTGTAGATTTTCATGTTTGATTGGACCTTGGTCCTGGTAAGTTTCCCATTAATGGCTGAGAGATTTTTGATTTGTATGTAATGCATACAACGCATTTGTTTATAAAGTTGCTAACTGCTTTCTTTTCATTGGTTATTCAATATTTTCTTCTTATGTATGCCAGTGTTGTCTGATTGGTTGAGTGAAGAGTGTGGTGAGCATCTCTGATAATAAGTAACGCATGATTACTTGAATGTGGCAGTATTACTGGGTGTTTTTGTCGTATGCTACTAATGAATTAGATAGTCTTCCTCCAACCCGAACAATGTTATTTTTGTAGAAAAACGGCGAGATGCTGAGTAGTGTGCTGTTTGTGTTCATTTGACCATGTCGGTGGAGGTTTTGTATTTCTGCTTTGAAGTAGATATTTTGATTATTTTGTATGACTGTTGCTAATGTTGTTTTCCATTTCTTGTACTGATAGTCGATTGGTTTGTTTTGTGGAGTTTCTAAAGTTTCTTAGTAGGAATGAATAACGTTTTATTAGCTCTTTATCGTTTTTCCTCTTTGTTTTCTATCATGTGGCAGGATATTTTCACGTCTTCTAGCGTAAGTTTTGTTTCTTCTTGTGATGACCATTGTTCTTTCTTTGTAATCCAACCGGGGCCGTATTATCTTCAGGGCGTACGTGGCGCCAGTTTATTACAGGTAACAGCTGTTTCGAACAATGATTGAGTCGGTCCAGGTATAGATAGGGATATTTGAAATACCTATAACTGCGGTTGTTTTCTTCATTAGTTTTGCAAGCAATTCTGCTGCACGTAGTTCTAGATGGGGTAACGTCACCCGGGATATTGCTGGAGCAACGTTTGACTTAGCGACTAATAATGCTATTTTTGATTCTTGCTTCTTGTTAGCTGTTTTTACATACGAGGTCTGGCTATTAAATAACGAGACTGCTTACGAAAAGGGTATATACCACCTGACTGGAATACTAACAATGAAATGTCATTGGAACCTTATCTGTCGTATCAGAGGAGTTCTGTAGGACCTCGGGGTCAGAGAATGACTCGTATTTCTAATCATCATGCTTCTTGTCCCGAAATATCTGCCACAATGCAATTGTCTAATGGTAACTGTAGTCATTTAATCAAGTAGCTGCTACTAGTTTACCAATTTCTGCAGTCACTTACAATAAGTGCTCGAAATGCATTCCTCTAGCCTCAATACATTTATTGCAATGTAATTGTAATGGGATCATTTCTTAAGGTGTTACAGGCGTTCTGTATTCTTTCAATCAATTGTTTATTGGTGTTGCATAAATCATATCATTTTGACTTTAGACAGTTTACGCTACGATGTGTTTTGTTCTCCAAGGCATGTTACTATATTTAAGTAACATTTTCCAACGCAGCTGAGCTATGTCCAGAATATTGTGGAATATCTCAAAAACTAAGCGACATATGAAAGAATCTCAAGAACGAAAAAAGTTACTAACAGGATGGAACGTATCGGAAAACAATATTAATTTATCCAGCGGCGTCCGACAAAAAGTTTACAAGGTTCCTTGGAGTTGACACCCACAATAACAACACCCTGAATATCAATTAATTTAGCATTTAACCAAAGACTTAAGTATTTAAATCCCCTGGCTTACGAGCAATAAAATAATAACAAAAAAATAATTCAAATTATGGCGCCATTTTACTCCAAGCGGAAGCGTTTTGGAGTATGGTTTATAATACAAACTATTATTATTTCGGTTAGTTCTATCGATACCTAAAGTTATTCTAGTAAAACCTGAAACACTCAGTATATTATATTTTGAATAAATGTTTTGGTTTTATGTTTTAGTAATCTGTAGTATCACATATACTTGTTACGTGTCCTTTTATTACCCGTTACATATTTTTTACAAAATACAGAGATATTCAACGAAAACAAGAGTGTCAAAGATGTGACATTTATAATTAATTGTTGTCCTTGTTATTAAATGTCACAATTATATATTAACTGCTTTATTATACTACACTTGTCGCCGTACTGAAATATTAATTGGAATTAAAATTAAACATCTGACGGAATAAAACAGAAATTAATTTATAAAATAAAGAGTCCAGGAAGATAATTAACAAGTTGATATTTATTTATGAATATTTAGAAAATCGCTTATTTCACAACATAAACAGACGTTAAAGAAGTGTATCACGAAATTTAAAAATATATTTTTAGTATATTGTCTAATAGCCTATTCAAGATAAAAGTGCTATTGTAAATAATGTTAAAATATAAACGAAATTAATTATTCCCGAAAGTACTTTAGTTTGCAAATACACTTCTAACATTTGATATCGACAAAAAATTATTAAGAAAACTTATAAAGGCTAGAAAAATAATCGAGGGTATCAAAATTTTCATTCAGAAAGCCAGTTTTCAAATTTATTAAGATACAGATAGGAATTTTATCTTTGTGGAAAAGAAAAAACATTTGAACCTCCTAATGAGTTAGCTAATATCTCTTCATCCCTCAAGGCGGTTCCTCATTAATCTCTCACCTACAAGTTCTTTACGACAAAACATTTATTTCTTTTATCGACTAGCAAAAATACACAACTCGAAAATGTTAAAACGTAATAGAAGAAACATTAGGAATAATTAGTTACTCGTTTATCGTTTATACAGTACAAAAAAAACTGTGTAATGTTTTCATTAAAATTTCTAGATCAATACTCTTATTTTCGTTTTTCTTACTCTATTTTATCTTCGAAATGAATACAGTTTCTTAAAATGTATACCACGAGAAACCTGGAGCATTTACAACTATAATTTATGTGTAAACTTTGGTTGCTTTCAGTGGCGCTGTGTTTAGTTTTAACATTAATCCTTCATTAATTATAACTAAAATGCAAAAGTCTACCGAAAAATAAGAATTTAAATATACCGCTGTACTGTTGTTGACGGCTTATCGTAAATGTTTGACGTTATTAATTACCTCCTATTTTGAATAATTGTTTGGACCGTATTTAAGAAAGTTAATTGAACGGATTAAAAGAGCGCAAGACACAAATTTCCATTTTAAGCAGAACAGCATAAATATGATAAGCTGTAGAATTTATTTTCTAGACATTTTAAAATAAATAAGACGACAAACAACGGTAAGTACAAAGTATTACCGGAATAGAGCAAGTATAAATATTTTACAAAATATTTAATTTTTTAATTTTAATCGTCGTCCGTCCGTATGTAAAAAGAATTTCTAAGAAACCACCCATTTTATGAAAATAGGTATATAGATTTACTTATAATACCGGGGTCTAATTCGTTTTTTTGGGTATAATACGTCAAGCCAAAATTCTCGTAATCTACAAAGAATTTTCTAAACTTACAAAAATATTTATTTCAGACATATTTTGTACAAATAAAAGTTGTTTATAATGTAATAACAGATAACTTTTGTTTAAACTATTTTTATACCATAAGTAACTACTGAGATACAACAAATAAAGTACCACTAATGGTTTTAAAAATATCTCTAAGAATGTTAATTATACAAAAAAAAGTTAAGGAGAAAAGTTGGAAATTTTGTTATCTATAACTTTTGTTTGAATAACTTTTGTTTCTAAAACGCATTTTTCTTTTTTCAGCAAAATACTTTAGAACAAGTATGTATAAGGACTCGTATGACCTGTATATTATTGTTGGAGCAAGATGTTATTATTACTTTACAGCTTTACAGTCGCACATGTTCTTTACTTCTATCAAAAATAATTATTAATATTGCTTGTAAACCGAAATGCTTTCAATTGCAGCGATTTGTATGCAAACATCATTTAGGCATAATTACTTTTTTACCTGGATTAATGGCAACATCTACAGTGACCGGCAAAGAATGTGCATCAAACGGGAAAAAATTTTGTAATTGAGATATTCGAACATTTTTTTGGCAATTGAATTCAGCATATCGAATGACAAAAAAAAAAAGCACTTTGACAAATGTTATGTGACCACTGTCATGGCGGCAAATTTAAAAAATATCCCTTAAATATGTAAAAAGTGAAGTTAGATGACAAGATATTGAAAAATGCCTAAGAAAAAATTGTTTAAAATTAGATTATACGTCTATGTGCAAATTTTTAAAGAAAATAACGATTTTTAAAAATATTAGTTTTCCGGCGTTTTTCCGGAAATATTGAGAAAACAAATTTGTTTGCGTTTGATTTGCATAAAACACAATGAAACCAACAAATAAACTTTACAATCCAGTAATTTATATTTATTAGTCTACCAATTGACGGTAAAGAACAAAAAACATTGTTTTTTTAGGACGGACTTTTGTTGCAATGGCCTACAGAAAACAAAAGGTTAAAATTACAAATTTAGAATTATTAAAAATCGGAAGATATACTTGAAATCAGTTTGGAAAAAATAAAAGCAGCAATTGGAGAGATGAAGAATAACAGATCACCAGGAGACGATGAAATAGTTAGTGAGGCGATCAAAGAAGGCGGACTAGCAGTTTTAAAAAACTTTGAAATCTCTAGTTAACGAATGTCTCATAGAGCAAAAATACACCCACTCGATGGGACAAGGCCATCATCACTCTTATACATAAAAAGAGACGCTACAAATCTGACCAACTACAGACCTATTAGTTTGCTACAACACATATATAAGTTCTTTACGAGAATACTATCAAAACGTATAAGTGTAAAATTTGACCTATACAAACCAAGAGAAAGGCTGGTTTTAGAATAGGATTTAGGTCGAATGATCACTTAACAGTACTTAAACTACTAATTGAAAAATGCGTAGAATATAAGAAGCCTCTAATGCTGATATTTGTAGATTATGAAAAGGCATTTGATTTGATATATCAGCGACAACTTTTCCATGCTCTTTCGCAATGCCGAATAGACTCCAGATACACAGGTTTACTAAAATACACATATAACCACGCAACCGCATCAGTAAGATTACACAAAGACACCAACACATTTTGAATAGAAAAAGGGGGTTAAGACAGAGATATGTCATATCCCCTAAATTATTCACGATCACTCTTAGAATATATGTACAAAAACCTAGATTGGGAACAGTGTGGAATTAACATCAATGGTGAACTACTAAACCATCTAAGATTTGCCGATGATCTAGTCCTAATCACTGATAAGATAGACAAAGCAAATAAAATGCTACAAGAACTCAAAGCTACCTCAAAGAAAGTCGGGCTGGACATAAACTATAGAAAGACAAAATATATGACAAACCTGGTCTTGAGCGATAACATTTCGGTAGATGATATAAAATCGAAACAAGTATACTCATAAATACCTGGGACACGAGTTAACCAATGGGGGAGATAACCAAACCCACGAACTGAAGAGGAGGATCTATTTAATATGGGCAGCCTACGGTAAGCTCAGCAACATCTTTAAATCAGATATCCCAATATGCCTGAAGAGGAAAACGTTCGATCAGTGCACTATTCCTGTTCTCACTTATGGGACTGAAACAGTAACATTGACCAAGAAAACCATAAAGAAAATATGAGTAACCTCAGACGGCGATGGAAAGGTCAATGATAGGAATAACACTTAGGGACAAAATACCAAACATTCAGAAGCACAGGACAGAAACAAATGGAGGAGTTTGAGGGAGGCCTATGTCCAGCAGTGGACGACCTAGGCTGGAGAAGAAGAAGAAGAAGATTGTATACTACGGTTCGATCGATAGGCGTGTGCACGACTGCAAAGCAGGAGTGAAATAAATCACGCGAAAACAAAATGTTTACTGCTGGAATTATGTACAATAATTTTTCACGTGCCCAAATAAAAAAGAAGTGCATAAAGTTATTTTAAACTCTACAAAGAAATATATTACGTCAGATAAAGTCAAACTATCAAACAAGCCACACAGATATCCAGGATCGATAAAATACATTAGATTATTTCTTTGATATTTGTGTAAGAATATAGCAGATATTTTTGGTTTTATAGGAGACGCACTGTAAAGATAAAGAAACTATAACTATAAAGTATCAAAACAGTAGAATTTATGTAGAGTATAGACTAAATACAAAATAGAAATAGAAATTTCAATTTCAAATATAATAAATAGTGTATAGTTATAGAAATAGCAGACCTACCTTCTTTAATAGCTTGACCATAACATCTTAGTGCGGTTTTTCCTATCTATATCGGACAGTACAGTTGTCACAATTCTTTATGAGACTATAAAAGTAGTAATATATTTGAGGTGGCATTAAAATGTTGAGTAAACTTTTACAATAGTTGATGTAAAACGTTTTATTTAGGATGCTATAATATCAGAAGATTTTGTAAGATGTAAACTTGGACTATGACCATTACAAACTGGAATTTAAATTATCGGTTACCTTCTTATTATCAAAATTTTTGAACGGGGTCACATTCAATTGGACGACTCAGTTAAGTATTGTTTAAATAAATTCATGTATGTCGCTTTCATAATTGCTTCATTTTTAACATTGTAAGATAATAAGACATTTAATTCGAGGAAAACCAACAAAATTTTAAGTATACTTTCTTAAAAACGGAACGAAAAGAAAATGCTTTAGTTTGATTGTTTCAATTGGCCAAAACGTTGACAACTACAGTTGCCATTTTGACGCGGCCCAATTCCGGAAGACGTTTTGGTTATATAAAAACTCCGGCTGTGGAAACCTGAATTGGGTGTTTTCATAAAATTTATATTTAAAAAAATTGCTTTATTGTATAGTCATAAACATGAAAGGAAACCCCAGTACTACAAAAAATATATAATGTGCTCAGTATTAAATATTTTCATTTTAAAAATTTTTAAATAATTTTTTAAACACATTGGCATTGGTCGTGACGTCAATACTCGTACAATTCAAATATAAATGGTGGTTTGTTTTTGTAAAACAGTACTAATTTATTACTTGAAAAAACAATTGCAAACAAATCAAACAACCCATATTATGTTATTTATACAATCATTGACGTCACGATCCTCCGTAATTAAAAAAATTTTTACAACTGACGAACGTCTTTTTATGTGTATGGGCTTCAATTTTACACATTTTATAAAAAGTTGGAAAATACCGAATTCTCACATACTCTGACCAACTCTTAATTCATAAATATTCAAGAAAATAGCTTCCTATCGTTAATCGATGTAGCCATATAAGATTATCAAAATATATGGGATCAATGTCTATTACTAGCACTGCACCAATGCTATAAAGTATCATTGAAACAGCTTTTTAATGTTAAGTGGTTGAAGTAATACATAATTTTTTATGAAAGACAAAACTTAGAGACTCGGACACTGTAGTAGTGCTTTTTTAAATGCTTACTTTTTGTTATTTAAGCTTCAATTTGTACATTTTATAGGTACAATTTCAATAGAAATATCTATTCTTATATGTGCCAATTTAAATAAAAAAATAAATTGGTGATAACTTAAAAAATTTGAGCCAAACACATTAAAATTCTTAGTATGGTATACCGATGGTGCACTGCTAGAACATATTGCTCTTAAAACAAATAAGAACAAAAAATATAACTACAGTTGCATGATTTCTTTGACATTACGTTCTAAAAATGTGCAATTTAAATTTTATAACCTTATGAGAGTGTAATTGAATCGCTAATAATCAATATAAATTTTGTTACAAACATTAAAATTGAAATACTTCATACAGTAATTCCATAAATTTAATTATAACGAAAAACATACACTATAGAATTCTACATAAATGTCTAGTAATCATTTAGCAGCATAAAAGTTAACTTCGTCTACAGACAGTTGGGCAGCTTTTTAACTTTGAGGTCAGTGCAATAAATGCTCGAGTTAAGCAAATAGTGGTTATTTGTGTATAAAGGTGGTGACGTCAACTTTAATTTAAAATTACACGAAGTGTGCTGAAAATGCTTTAGATGAATTTTCAAAAACACCAAACCGCGTTTATTCAGACGATTTCAAGTTTTTAGGAATGACAAAATCCTCAAAAACGTAAGAGAAATAGTATGCACTTTGAAGGAAATTTCCATCAATTATACCAAATAAGACCAATATCACCATATTGTTGACATTATAGTTTAATGATTACGCACAAATTTTCTAGAAAACTGTTCAAGCCGATTTCGAGTAATTCAATTTGGTTTAATCGAATTTGAAGGTTGTAATTCGCCAAAAATTTATGGTATTTGTAGGGTAGTTTATTGTCCAAGAACTAACTTTCAGAAAAAATTGTTCACGTCGTTTTTGAAAAAAAATATTAAGTGGGTGATATTTTCTCTAATTGAATTTTTCTGTAGAGACGATGTCAGCCATTTTGTAAACATTGTAATCTACTATAACGTGAATAAATTTTTAAAGAAAATCGTATAGTTGTTTTTTCAAAATCTATTTAATCAATTTTGCACTGTTAATTTTGAAGGTAGGAAAAAAAGTATCTCTGAGAGATTTCATGAAAATACAAAATTTGAATTAAAGTGATCTATCGCATAAATGAGTTACAAATAAAAAACAATTTTAAAGAATTTAGACGGAAAGTTGCTATCTGAAAATTAGCAAACGAATAAAACACTAGGCCAGTGATAATTACATAAATAATAACTATATATTGTGTCCAAGATACGAATAGAGTAGCGTAGGAATCTTGAAACTGTAGCAGTTAAACTGGTTAAATAAGAATTTACATAATGTTTAACCGATTTCGATATTTTTTAAAAAAAATATTTCTTACGATATTAGTTTTTACTTATTTCTGACATATTATGCATGAGTAGTAAAGTCAGCATCATATGGGATTTTTTATAAGAGCTTGGCTTCAACTTATGCTTAAAACAAGATAAAAATTGATCAAAAAATATTGGCCACTTGTTACCCATTACACAACTACACCATCTCACGTATAACCGATCATTATAAAAATGATATTATTTTGGGTACATTTTCGATACCAGTGTGGAATCATGTATATCATCCTGGCTTTAAACTATCATCGGTGATCTTCCTCATAAGTGCGATGCAAAAATTGTTTCAACGGCCCGTATAAAAAAACAAAGCCGGTTAGGACCTATGTTCATACAAAGTTTTTGTCTTAAAGTTGAGTAGGAAACCACCCTTGAAACATTTTTATGGCATCTCGATTACAATGAAACTATCATGGCAACTTGATTAATTTGGGGCGTCATTTAATATTATTCTTGGATTTTTTTAATTTTTTATACAATCGCATAAAAAAAGGGTCTCCCCTCGTCTGGTAATAATAGAACTCGTCCGAGATATTTCATTTTTCGTTCTTATAACATAAAATACTATATTTTGACTTATTTTACATCCAACCATTATCTTAATCATTCTGGGCATATTTAGGTGTGCATTTATCCATATATTAGCAATGTGTGTGGAATCACCAACTATCTACCATAGCGGCAAACGAAACTCTTTGTTATTTTGCCAGGATAGTATGGTACATCTGAGCTCTTTTTTAATAGAAGATTTCAAGTAGGTGAGTAAAAGAAAACACAAGATCCAGTATATGACAGAATCCACGAAGAAGCCGACACCACAATTATTCATTATATTTGTAAAATAGAGAATAGAGCGAATATTCTTATGTGATGTTCTGATACACATGTTCATTCACAAAATGATGATTTAAATATTTGAATGAACGTCAATATTGAAATAACCAATGTTATATAAAATTAAACAAAATACAACTTCCGGCAAAAAAAACTGATTAAATTTATTTCTTTGGTTAAAAAATAATCCGTAGAGGAATCTACGTGCAATTTACGGACATGAAAGAGAAGCCTTGGCAAATTTTTGTTCATAATGTCATAATTGTCAAAAATGGTGCGTTGGTCGACACAACCCAGTTTTCTGCGTTGAAGAATTTGCTGAACTGAAATTAGGAATGGTAACCTTCCTTGGCCTGCAAGATCTTCCTGATGTAGCTATTCTGGACTTTCTTTTCTGTGGCTGTTTAAAAAGTAAGGTGTATGTGAATATTCCAAAGAAACTTAGAAGACCTGAAAACAAACATAAGAAACGAAATAAACGTGATTCCATGTCAGATTGTAAACGCCGTTATGATCAATTTCAACACGCGGATAGAAGAGTGTATTGAGAATTGCGGTCATCTACGCGGCACTATTTTTAAAGTATAAATTTGCAATCCTTTTAGTACGTGTTCATTGTTTTGTAATTTGAGTTAATAAATTTCTATAAAAGAATCTCGTTGATCAGTTTTTGTTGAATTTACCTCCAGCATATCACGCCTTCACTGGATAGAATTATAATCCTTCATTTTTATAGAAAAGGAAAAATCAACCCATTCAAGATATTATAAAAAAAACACATGTCAGGATGCATTTATCAAACTATAAATATAAATGACAATATAAGGAATTAAATATTCTTTCGAAAATAGAAAAATATGTATACGAAATATATAAATTAAAACATTGAGAGAACATAAATAGTAGAAGATTTTCAACCTTCTTTCAAAAAAAATTCACGTTCTTAATGATTTCAGAAAAAAATTGATTCAGTTAAGTGTACCCAGCGACTGGTTCACCTTATCCTAATTGCACTAAAGTCAAATAGCAATATCCGTGTCGGTATGGATTCTAGAAACTTAAATATTTATATAAAACGCGAAAAGTTACAAATAGCTATTCGGAAAACTTAACCCTTCAAAATATTTTACACTGTTAGACGTTTTCCAGGCATTTTTACAAATGCCCCTTGTTCTAAACTATGTACTATTGCAACAGATTGGGGTAGATACAGATTTCGGCGCTTACCCTATGGTATTAATTCTGCTCCTGAAATATTCCAATGCTTTTCTACTACATATGAGAAAGTGTGCGTGGTGCCATATCGTATTTTGACAATGTACTTGTGTTTGGAAAAACTATCAAAGAACACTTGTAACGTGTAACGAAAACAACGTATTTGTGCAAGATCTGTAAGATTTGTGAATTTTAGTTAATTACTGGTGTTATTGGTATGAAACTTATATCAATGGGTTACCTGAATTTTGTGTTTTTGAGTGAGTTACTAAAAGTTATCAAAACGTTTTTGCAATTACCTAATTGTACTATCTTTGTTGTAAATAATTATCAAGGCAAATTTGTGTGTGAGGTGTTGAACTGATAATGATAAATCTGCATTAAATTGAGCCGCTAAATTGTGACCATTTTGGGTCACGCCCTATAACACTATTGGTGAATGATAAATATCCGCCATTCTAAATATTAACATGATCTGTTATATTTGTAACGAAGCGTTTTCCTCAAAATCGCCAGGGCTTTCATGCAAAGGTGTATGTAATAAAAATTTTCATTTCCATTGCGTAAACCTGCCGTATGACTTAAGCAACTATTTGAAATCCGTGCCTGGTTTGATATGGCGATGTGAAGAATGTTTACTTGTTGAATCTAGTCGCGTTACATCAACTATAAAATCTGAGATCTCTAAAATCACAGCATCAATACTCACTGAGTTTGAAAACAAATTTTCCCTCTTTAAAAAGGAAATCACGGATAACTTATGCTCTTCTATTGCGCAACTAAAGCATGATGCCCTTGAAAGTATCACTAAAAATTAAACGAAACTGTTTTACCTTTCAAAACTCTTACTCCACCAACTCCAGCTACCTCATATGCAGCCATCGCTTCTTCGGCTTCTCAGGCAAAAGTTATTATAAAACCTGTAAATGCAAACCAATCAACTGCTAAAACCAAGTGCGAAATTTGAAAAAAGTTGACCTTTTGGCTTCAGGTATAGAAATTAAGCAAGTCAAACCCATAAAAGATGGTGGAATTGTAGTAAGCTGCTCTAACGAAAACCACTCAAAAAATTACAACAAGCTGCCGAAGACAATCTACCCGGATCGTATAATATACATCAATTAAAGCCGACCCAAATCAAAATAAGAATTGTTGGTCTTTCTGAACGCCTTCACCCTGATGCGTTCTTAAATTTTATGAAATGTCAGAATGCCGAATTTTTAACGAAGATACATTGTGCAATGTGATTTCAATCATCCCGCTTAAAAATAATGCAGCTGTTTTTCAAGCAATTATTAGTACTGATGCAATATTGTATAATAAACTTCTAGAAGCTGGACATATTCTAATTGGTTTAGACGGGTGTACAGTGTTTGACGGTATGGAATTACGCAGATGCTACAATTGTAATAGTTACAATCACTCTACTATTCGCTGTCCTGACAAGGGTAAGCCAGTATGTCCTTTGTGTGCCAAATCACATGGTTAGAGAATGTAAAGCTGCTTCATATGACTATAATTGTGTAAATTGTGTAAATTTTAATAGTAAAAAAAAACATCACGTGTAACAGTAATCATGCGGCCTGGGACCGGGATAAATGCACCGCTTACAAATTAACCCTTGAGAAAAGTAAAGAAAGTTTATTTGGAATGTCAATAACTGTGGGTTCAAAAAACCCAGAGCACCCGGACTCCTCAAGTCGGAAGTAATATAAAAACGTCGTATTTTACATGGTACTATCAAAATGTAAGAGGTCTGCGCTCTAAATTAGATACTTTCTTTCTAAACGTATCTGATTCACACTAAGATGTAATCTGTTTGACTGAAACTTGGTTAAATAATGACGTCGATAGTAATGAACTCTTTCCTTTGAATAATTACTTAGTTTTTCGATCAGATAGGAATTTTACAGTCACTGCTCGTTCCAAAGGTGGTGGAGTACTAATTGCCACCAAACACACAAATATTACATCCTTGAATTTAGATCACTTTACTTCAGTTGCCTTAGTCGATATATTAGGCTGTAAAATTTCTCTCAGCCTTTGTTGTAGTAAATATTTTCGTAATTTACATTCCCCCTAATTTGTCCTTAAATGATTTTCGCCATTTTTAAATTACTTGAAGAATATACGTCATGGTTGGACAATGTAATTATTGTTGGAAACTTTAATGTACCGGACTTTGTTGCGTCTACCAATGATACCAAAAGCGTGTTATTAAATAATACAATAAATTATCTACACTTAGTCCAGATTAACAATGTCAAAAATAGTACAGATAGGCTATTAGATCTTGTATTGAACAATCCAATATATCTCAATTTTGAAGTTGAACAAGAATCATTTTCAGGAAAAAGTATCTAACATTTTCCTTTTAGCGATGGTTCAAAACTTTATAACTTTCGTAAAGCTAATTTTATGAATTTATATCAAGAACTGGGTTTTACTGATTGGTCTTTCTTATATGATAATAAGTTTGATGATGTAAATGATATGTGTCGGGCTTTTTACGATAAGCGTTACCTATTACTTGATAAATTTGTTCCAACTTTAAAATTCTCTACCGGTGTTTATCCGTGTTGGTTTTCTTCTAATTTAAAACGCAAAATTAAAGATAAGAATCGTTCTTACAGATTGTATAAAAAGTTTAGATCACCTTATTATTACAATAAGTTTTCAATAATATCTAATTTTGCGACGATTTTTGAGAGCATTATCTATAGTCAATTATATCCATCGTTGAGGCATATTATTACAGACAAGCAACATGGATTTATGAAAGGCAGATCTACTTTAACAAACTTGTCTTGTTTGACCCAATATGTATCAAATTACTTTGATAAACGTGGTCAAGTTGATGTTGTGTACATGGATATCCCTAAAGCTTTCGACAAGATAATACACAGTATATTACTTTCTAAGCTAAATTCTCTTGGTTGCTCGGTAAAAACTCTACACTTTTTCAAGTCGTACTTAACTAATAGGCAGCAAGTTGTCTTGCATAATGGTTTTAAATCATTTGCATTTGTGCAATCGTGTGGCGTTCCTTAAGGTTCTAACTTGGGGCCGCTTTTGTTTTTAGTATACATTAATGACATCTCTAACTGCATCAATAATAGCAAGTTTCTTTTATACGCTGATGATATAAAACTCTATAGAAGCATAGATTCCACCAGGACTGCAGCTTATTGCAGAGTGATTTGATTAATATATCTGCATGGTGCGTAAATAATGGATTGGAACTTAATATTTCTAAATGTAATGTAATGTCTTTCTCAAAATGTTATAATGTACTGCAATTTCCCTATAAAATCAATGGTATTACATTAGATAAATTGGAATCAGTGAAAGATCTAGGTATCATATTTGATCACAAACTTAACTTCAATGCCCATATTAATTCTATTGTTCGAACATCTTTAAAATGTTTTGGGTTTCTAATACGTAATACATGGCAGTTTACTAGTATCATTACGCTTAGGAGTTTATACTTTTCGTTAGTACGTTCTCGTCTTGAGTACTGCTCTTCTGTTTGGTCTCCTGTCTTTAATTGTCAATCTTTTCATCTTGAAAGTGCGCAGAGACGTTTTGCAAAATATTTGTATTAAAAGGTGCAATCCATTTATCCACCTCGTGAAATCGATCAAAGTTTTTAAATAGCCAGTTCAGTCTTGATACACTCGTTGCCAGAAGAAATAGATCTGACTTAATGTTTATTGGTAGACTGGTCATGAATTTAATTGACAGCTCATATTTATTATCATGCATACAATGACATGTACCTACAGTGTATACCAGAAACAAACCCACCTTTCACCTTAATACTATTAGAACAAACGTTGGTGCTAATGCGCCTATAAACAGGATGATGCGAAATTTCAACAGAATTGTTAACGATTTTGATTTATTCTTTTATCGTTTTGTGAATTTATTAACACAATTGGTCAAACAAAGGTTAACTAGTAGTTTTGTAATTTTTATTCAATTCTTTTTATTTTGACAATTTTATTCTTTCACATTTTTATTATTGTTTTCATTCTAGTATTATTTTGACATTGTTAACCATTAGCATTATTTTATTACAATTAATTTTTCAATACAACGATTATGTCTTGTTTGTTGTTGATATAATACATTTGTAGTACTATTATTATTATTTATTTGTTTTATGATATATGTCTAATTTGTCCTGTAATTGGGGATTAATTTTCCTGTTGGGCAATAAAGGATTATTATTAACACTTTGAGAATTTGGACATCGTTTTAACAAAAATAGAAAAAGTGTTTTTAACACTGAACTGGGAGAAATCGAAATTTTGCCAAAAGTGTTAAATTTCTCGAACATTTAATTAGCGAAGATGGCATTATTCGGACAAAAATAAAATTGACATAATCCAGAATATGAAACCCTCAGAATGCCGAAAAGAGTTACAACGATTTCGTAGTATGATAGTTTACGTAACCAAATTTGTACCAAATTTATCACAAAAAACCGCTTCTCTTAGGAAGCTCCTTAGCGACAAAAATGAATGGTTATGGACAGAAAATAAAAATGTATGTCTAATTATAACTTCAACTCCAATACTTACTTTGACTTGTCAAAGGAATTTGTGCTATCTGTTGAAGCCACTCCTTTTGAAATAGAAATGGTAATTTTACAAGAAGACCACCAGTTGAGTATGCATCCGTCTCTCTCACACCTACTTAACAAAGATATAACCACATTGAAAAGGAACTCCTTGCATTGGTTGTCAACTGCGAACGACTTCATTTCTACCTCTATGAAAAAGTTTCAAGATAAAACAGATCACAGACCTCTCGTAGGTTTATTCAAAAATCATTAGATGAATTATCTCTAAGGTTGCAAAGACTTGCGATAATACTTCTCAGATACCAATTTAATCTCGAGTACGTTCCTAGAAAGAAGATGCAATGCTAATGCTCTTAGTAGATACCCAAAATCTGACACCATTGATACGAAGTACTTAGAACTAAATTTAATGGTATATTCAGTAATAACAACGGAAGAAAACAAAAGTCATCTCAAATAGGCCATTTCCACGATCCGAACCTGCAACAAGTGATAAATTATGTGCTCCAGGGTTGGCGCAAACACATAAGTAACGTTCAAGCTGAACTTAAAAATTACTGGAATATTAAAAATGAAATTTATCTGCACAAATACTCCTATATTTTTACTCTAAAAATGTGTTCGAAATAAAAGAAGAATTAATTAGAAATCTTCTCCTACAACGGACCTCCATTCAATTCACCGGAATTTGAAAATTTTGCTAAGTATGACATTCAATTGAATACATTTAGTCCATTATACCCAAAAAGCAACGGAATGGTGGAGAGATCTATCCAAACTGTGAAGTATTTACTAACAAAATCTATGAAAGATGGCGAAGATCTGTTTTTAGCAATTCTAAACTACATGTGACTACCAAGCAAGATATTACTGCACCCAGCGATCTACTGATAGGACAAAAGTTGTTTACTACTTTAGCAGTCCAACGTGAATTTTCAAAACCAAAATATCCAATCAGTGGTGTAAAGGAAAAATTAGAACTTAAGCAGAAACAACAAGCTGCTTATTACAGTCAATCTTCAAAGAGATTAACAAAACTGACACCACAACAAAATGTTTTAATCCAGCAAGAACTTAAAAACTGAAACCAGCTGTTGTCAGTCATCAATGTGCACCCAATGACTATATAGTTCGCACACCAGACAATGGCAAACATAGAAGAAATAGAGTTCACTTAAAGCAAACAAATGATCCAGTTATGTTAACTGAAAAGGAAGACAACGTTAAATCAATCGCCAACTCCAACGGAGACGAAGAAAACCCAAATGTCACAAGTGACCGAAAAATAGAACCCTAATTTGATCAACAAAACAGACGATAATCTGTGTATAAGGTTTAGATATACCAGTGGCAAAACCGTCGAAAACAAAAACCGATTAATCGTTACTTCTCAAAAATCGTATAATAATATCGATTTTTTAAATCGGTTTTCCGGTCGATTTTTAAAATTGTTTTCAAAATCGATTTTTAAAATCGGTTTTAAAATCAATTTTAAAACCGTTTTCTAAATTGATTTTTAAAACAATTTTTAAAGTCGATTTTTAGACATTTATTTCAAAAGAATTTGTATATAATTGTTTATCAAAATGTACAGTAATAATTTTGTCATGAATTTTTATAAACAATATGGGTTTTTATGAGAACTTTAATAAATGTGTCGCGGTTGCTACTGGAAGTAACTATTAACTTTCTTATTTTAAATAGAAACCCCTATTTTTTATTTGATTCTATCTAACCCAATTTTGGCAAAATTTAAATCCAGATCCATTTTAAAATGTTCAACCTCTACCCTTTGAGAAGCAGACCTCTCAGTAATTAATATACATATATTGAGTGGTTGCATAAGAAGTATTAAAAACGGTACTATTTTAACAAAATAATTCCAAAATATTCCAGGTTATACGTATACGTATTTTATAAAGCAATAGATATTTGTTAAGTTTATGTGAAAACGTGGTTTATAAGTTTTAAGCCCCCAAAAGGCTTATGATGATTTGATTATTTCCTCAAATAATGCCCCAGGAGTCAGAATTACTCGTTCGGTCTCTGCCCTAAGCTATCAAAAGTTCGATTGTTTGGTCGCTTAAAATGACATTTAGACATTGACCTCAGGCCATTTTTTTTCGGCCAGCTGGTTTTCTTTTCTCCTGCTTTTTATGCGAGTATTATATTCTGACAGTTTTTTATTCCACGTTTTTTTACATTTTTTTAAAATCAATTAATATTAGTAACAGCCATTACGATTGATACAAAAAACACCATTTTAAAAACCGGTTTAAAAAATCGACTCAAAAATCTTATTTATAAAGTCGACTTTAAAAACCGTTTTTAAATCGACTTTAAGAAACGATTTTAAAAATCGACTTAAAACCGATTTTAAAAGTCGACTTCAACCGATTAATCGGTTTTCAATTTTCTAAAAACCGCGATCAATCGAAAATGAAAATTGCCGAAACACGTCAATTTTTTAACGTGATTATTTTAACCCTGCCGTAAACTGTTCATAGATACATATAGATTTGAATGATACCTATTGTAATGTCCAATCAAATGTGTCCGACATTCCCTAGAAACAAAAACCTGGTATGATTGAACCGTAAAAAATGAAATAAAAATATGCATTAATACAAACTTATCAGATATATTTTTAGATTACATAAATAGTTTTAAGTCCACTTTAAGAGGAATACGTACTAGCAGTGCGCTGTCGATAAATCGTGCCCTATAAGTAAGCATTTTAATGTTTCCAATGGTCTTAAAGAACCTATAAAATTGGCTCAAATTTTTGAATTATTAGCAATATTCTGTTTTTAAATTGGTAGATACAAGAAGGAACTTTGTCGTGGTTGTGGTAGAATTTTGATTTTGAACTTATTTCTATTAAAATTATGGATTGTTAAATATGCTATAAAATGTACAAATTCAAACATGCAAAAACAAAATTTTGAAAAAAAAGTGATACTACAGTGACAAAGCCCCAAGTTTTGTCTTTCAGAAAATATTAAGTTTACTTCAAACATTTAAAATTAAAAGCTGTTTTAAAGGTACTTATAGTAGTGCATAGTTTAGCGATTTCGCGCTGCTAGTATGTATTCCTCTTAAGAACCCGATTATTCAATTTTTTTAATTTATCGGCTTTTTAGAAAATATTAGTCGGTTTTGTCGATTTTACCAGCACTGAATTGCGCTAAAGTAATATCCCAAGAAATGGCACCTGAAAAAGTCAAGTGTTTAATTTATACCTAAAGTGTAGTATTTTATAAATACGAAATTCATTGATTGTTATTTACATCTTGCTAATATAAATTCGTTAAATTATTGGTGCCACGCGAAAATTTTGTAGATCTAAGCTGCTAACAACGCATATTTGGTTAGAATAACGCCGACAAACAAAGTGTTTGAAAGGCCTTTAGGGACCAGGATCAGCGTTTAAGCAAAAACATGGCAATAAAGCAAAATAATCAACTACTACTTAATTTGCCATTTTGCAGTATCGCTGAGTTTCAGCCCCAATCACGAAATAAGCAGTAATGATCTGCCAGACAAGCTTAAATATAGCTTGGAGCAAGTTTAGTCAATCCTTGTATAATTATACCTATACTACGCTGCATTTAATTCTACATGGTTTATTATGTTAGACGCCCGATAAAATTTTGGTTATTCAAAGTTTGTTGGTGCTAAATTGCAAAACGTATATTGTGGTTATATAAAAGTGAAAACTACATAATAGAAGGTACCATAAAATTGCGTTTATAGAATAGCCAAATTCATATACAATCAAACCCATTGACGTATCGAATTCCAATATGACAATATTTAATGGGACGTGTCAGTAAAAATATATTTTATCGCATTCTTTTTATTTATACCTAAATTATAAAACACCACATATTTCATAACGTAAAATATCCCATCAATCACTTTTAACAGAGAAAGGTCGTAAAATTAAGCGTTATAGACATTAAACATCTCCTATACAATTAATTTACCAGTACTAACTACGTACATTCATTACCCATATTAACGTCGTCTTTGTTTTTGTTTGATTTTATATTAGTTTCTATTCAATCTCGAGTTTGCTTACTTTTCTTTTCTTTTCTGATCTCATGTGATATTAAATATACCAGAGATAATTTTATATAAAGCAAAAATGAATCAAGTTCAGCATTTACAATAGTCAACCAAACATAAGAAAGTCGACCGAAGAAATCAATACAGATAAAGCTAAACGTAATCCTTTTACACAAATTAAAAAAGAAAAATCTACATTTGGAAGGAACTGTAACATAATAACTAGAAATACAGTTAACAGTACGTTGCAAAATATTACTCATTTTTGATGTGCAACATTTAAAATATTGATATTTTTTTTATTAGCCATTATCACGTTGCTATTATGTATAGCATTGTAGACAAAGAAATTGTGTATTTATTTACAAACCTTCTTTTATTCCTATTATCGTTCTGACCTTATTTCCATCGTTTTACGGTAAATAAAAACATTACCGATGTATAAAACGTAAAAGATCTAATTAAAATGTATGAATCTTTAGGGGTAAAAAGCTTTTCTACCTTACTGTAATCAAATGGCACATTAATATAAATTCGTCTAAATACAAAATTAATATTTAAAACAAATATCAAATATACTATAATTATTTATATTAAAAACTAAACCTAATAAAGTGGTAATTTTAAATCAGCAATCACTATTTTTACGAATAACTTATTCAATTATTGATTTCCATTGATACTAATCTATACTTAGATCCTTTCTACATCAAATACTTTCTAAATAATTCGCTATTTGTAGCTGCTATATTATTGAGATTAACTAAATATAGTATATTCAAGAAAATACAAACCACCCTTGAGTATATCCGGGACATATAACGTAGGGGGGAGACAAATTTAATGTAATGATTTTTCAAAAAAGTATTGTCTAGTTTTTGTTGAAATTTATAACAGGGTCATACGCTTGTGACAAAGTCTTGTTATTCTTTCTTTATTTGTAAAAGGAACTATACTGACTTCCAAAAAAATTGCAACACCTAGAAGTTGTTGAACGATTTTAATGAAATTTTCAGGAAAAGTCTATTTCCATTAAACGAAGTGATGATTAAAATTCAAAACAAAGAACAAAAGCTTAAAAAGTTTTTCAATAATGAGTTGCTCCGCCACTATTTGTAATGCACTTATCTAGACGGCTTGGCATGCTATCAATCAAGTGATCTATAGCTGCTTGTGGTATATCATCCCAAGCTTCTTGAATTCGTTGCTGAAGATCGTGTAAATTATCTGGAGAGTGCGGTAAATGACCCAGTCGCCTACCAATCATATCCCATACATGTTCAATTGGCGACAAATCAGGCGACCGAGCAGGCCATGGGAGGACGGCAATGTTAGATTCTTCCAAAAGCCGTGTTGTAGCCCTTGCCGTATGAGGGTGCGCATTATCCTGCTGGAAAATGGGGTATTGCAGCCCCTGAAGATATGGAAGGCCAACTGGTGATCTGCTACCATAACATATTGCACCCCATATCATAACTCCTTGAATGAGGGCTGTGTTGCGTTCCACAAAAAATGTAGGATTTTTTACGTTCTCCACGCATCCGTCTGACCCTTCTACGACTATCGCGGGCCCACAAGCAAAATCGGGACTCGTTACTAA
Source organism: Abscondita cerata (assembly GCA_030710515.1). Lineage (NCBI taxonomy): Eukaryota > Metazoa > Arthropoda > Insecta > Coleoptera > Lampyridae > Abscondita > Abscondita cerata. Next base: position 47,055 of record JALBCR010001020.1, read on the forward strand.
ACACAATTTGATGCCATTCTTGCGCCCAATTAACGTTTTCGTTGCTTCACTCTAGTCTGCGTAGACGGTGAAGTGGTGTAAGAGGAAGACATAAAAATGGACGATATGAACGCAACCCATAAGATCTTATCCGGCGATAAACAGATGACATTGACATCCTAAGTCCTGTACCTCTCATCCAATCATTTGCAATTGATCGAGTTGTTGAAAATCTATCTCTTGTGGCCAAAACTCTTAAGCGACGTTCTTCGCGATCTGTAGTCCTTCGAGGACGTCCAGATCCACGGCGCCGATGTTGAACCCCTTCCTCGGACTATTTGGACCAACATCTCAATACCGATGAAACATTTTGTGTACACAACGAGCAATTTCTCTTAGCGAAAGTTCGGCCTCTCTCATACCAATAATACGGCTACGTTCAAAATCGGGGCACAAAATCCGGGTTCAATTCCAATTATCATATGTTTTTTATTAATAGGATTATTACCGATGTCACTATTAATACAATTTTTTTAATAAAAAAACAAAAACCAACCAATTCGGCCGCTTAATAAATGAAAATTCATTCTTTTTAATAAGTAAAATTTTGTCATCTAATTCTTTATTAGGACTGACAGTCCCCATAACATTTCTTGTTTTTTTTCAGCAGTTCCAAACCTTTGTCACACTTTCTATACCTATACAAATTTTATGACAAATATTTATTGAATTATGGATTTACTTAGAACATGTAACCCTTTGTGAGCTTTATTTATGTAGAATAATTTACAAAATATTACCTGCACACATTTTTTTAAAATAAAAATTGTTTCCAATTTAATAATATTTTTCAAGTCGATAAAGAATTTGGGAGGTACGGTGATTATATGGCACTTTTTATTTCAACAAAATCTTCAAGATTATTGTTCAATACTATTGTTAAGATTAAGCTAAGTTAGTCCGGCGCCTTCACTTAAAAGCTTCTAGGAAGAGTGTTATTGTGTCCCTTTACTGGAAGTGTGAGTAAGCATTAGTTTTTCCTTTGTTGTGTGTAGATGATTTTGTGTAAATATGCTTTTGTGTAATGTATCAGTAGATGACAAACCTTTAAGCAGTAAACATCGTTTTTCGTAAACATACAGCATTTTATTTCACGATAAGAGAAAACACTAAGAAAAGGAGTTTTAATTCTTTTCAACCGCGGTTAATTTAAATTATATTTAATTTGCCGCAAAACATTGGTCCTTCGAACCGAATATTAACAGTGCGTCCACAAATATATAAAAAAAAAAAATAATAACGTGTTTACATTCGTGCTTAAGAAAAAAAAAATCCGTCTACTCAAGAATCCTTCGCTCATCCGTCGTAGTACTAGCAATTCAAGCAAACGGAAGTAGCAACATCATTCAACGGTTAAGGTAGGCCAGCAACTTTCCATATTCTAATCCTGCATGCTTCACGTTTATTTTTAATTGCGTATACATTTCGATAATTTTGTGACAAGCATTTGGGATTATTACTATCAATTAATTATCATTTTAATCGAACGCGCAAAATGACCAGTAACGAAAGTAACGATAAATTAACAAGCTTAATTAGAGAGCGCGGTCACATTAAAGCCAACCTAACAAGATTTAAAAATTATGCTCAAGCAATTAACTCAAACAGTAGTAAAATTCAAGCGAAATTTCGCCTTAAAAAATTTGAGAGCATTTGGGATGAATTTAAAATAATTCAAAATCAAATTGAAGACTGTGATCAATCAGATAAACAAATCAATGAACGCGAGTGTTTTGAAAATCAATTTTTCGAATTGTGCGAATTAGTAGAAAACTTTATTACTGACACTTCAGATACCGCTAGCAATTTAAGTTCTGCAAAATCATGCGAAAATATTAACCAAAATCAAATTCAGGTTAAATTACCAGAAATCTCTATACCGCAATTTGCGGGAAGTTATACAAAATGGACTTCCTTCTTTCAAAATTTTAACTCGTTGATTCATAAAAATAACACATTAACAAATATTCAAAAATTCCACTATTTAAAGTCATCCGTAAAGGACGAAGCAGCCTTACTAATTGAAACGCTAGAAATTACTGAAGATAATTACTTAATCGCTCTTCAATCATTAAAAGATAGATTTGACAATAAACGCTTAATCATCAAAACTCACATAAAAACTTGCTCAATCTATCAAATGTAGCCAAAAAATTCGGCCAATTCATTAAGAAATTTAATTAATACGGTTACCTTAAATTTAGAAGCACTGAAAAATTTCGAACAAGCAGTAGAGCAATGGGATTTACTTCTAATTGAAATAATCACATCTAAATTAGATTTTTCAACCGTACGTGAATGGGAAATGTTCAAAATAAAGGGAGTATACCCAACTTATAAAGAATTATACGACTTTCTATCAAATAAATGCAAGACGTTAGAAGCGTTAGAACAAAACACTCACGAATCTCATTATCTTAATACTAAATCTACAAAAAATACCCAAAAACAAACGAGTCATGTGGCAATAAATAATCCAATTTGTAAATTTTGCAAACAAGGCCACTACTTAAATACTTGCGAAACGCTATTAAAACTATCACCAGAAAATAGAATGATAGAAATTAAAAATTTAAGATTATGTTCTAACTGCCTACGAGGAGGACACGGTAGTAGTAATTGCCAATCAAGGTTCAATTGTCAATATTGTCATAAAAGACATCACTCTATATTGCATAGGCCAATTATCGATAAAACTATTTCATCAGAAATTCCTGCTTCAAAATTTGAAGCATTGTCACCCCCTCAACCAAACATTATTGACGCATCAAACACGGTAGCATCTACCAGTAATCATTGCAAGGTTAGCGCTTATTCACAAATATTGCTCTCTACAGCAAAGGTACAAGTAGGCGACAAAAATGGCAGTTACATCACTTTACGGTGCCTGCTTGATCAAGGGAGTCAATCCAATCTCATTACCCAACGCGCTTGCGATTTGCTTCAATTAAAAATAAATAATATTAATATTCCCATTAGTGGAATCAACAACGTCGTAACAAACATATCAAAATCGGTTAACATTACGCTAAAATCTCTATACAACTCATTTACTGTTTCTCTGACGTGTTTAATCCTACCAGAAATCACTGCTAATTTGCCATTAATCTCTTTCAACAAAGCCAACATAAACATTCCAAACGGCATCAAATTGGCGGACAATGATTTCAATAAAACTTCTCCGATTGACTTATTAGTCGGATCGGAAATCTTCTGGCACCTGTTGTGTGTCGGACAAATAAATAACGGTATTAACCAACCAATCTTCCAAAAACTCATTTAGGTTGGATTGCTGCGGGAAAAATACAAACTCGACCATTTACATCCAAAGTAACATGCAACTTATCATTAAACGGGATTGATGCAGAGTTGCGCAAATTATGGGAAATAAATGAATTTGAAGATGAACAAATACCCGCTGTACATAGCAATCAATCTGAATGCGAAAAATTCTATGCTAACACATTTTCACGCGATAAAACTGGTAGATATATAGTTAAGCTTCCATTTAAGGAAAATATTTCAAAATTAGGCGAGTCCAAAACTCAAGCATTGCAGCGTTTATATGCAATAGAAAGAAAATTCAAAACAAACTTAAACTTAAGAAATTCTTATGTAAGCTTTATGAAGGAATATTTACAATTAGGTCATATGCAGCCGGTTCTTGAAAACAAAAATCATCTTGACGAAAGGAATATATTTTATTTACCGCACCATGCTGTTTTTAAAGAATCGAGCATTACCACGAAAATAAGGGTTGTATTTGACGGGTCGGCTAAGTCGTCGTCCGGTGTCAGTCTCAACGACACTTTACTTGCCGGTCCAACTATTCAACAAGACCTCTTTTCTATTCTTCTCAGATTCAGAACCCATAAATACGCAATAACCGCTGACATAAGTAAAATGTATCGACAAATCTTAATTGCAGACGAAGATCGCAATTATCAAGGAATATTATGGAGAGAATCGTCATCTCAACCTGTACAATCTTACGTGCTTAATACAGTCACATACGGTATTACGTCTTCTGCGTTTCTTGCAATCAGAACTCTTTTTCAATTAGCTCACGACGAAAAATCAAACTTTCCGCAGGCTCACCCTGTCATTTTATCAGATTTTTACGTCGACGATTTATTGTCCGGGAGAAACAACTTAAATGAAGCTTTAGAATTAAAAACACAACTAACCAATGCTTTGTCTAAAGGCGGTTTTGAATTAACAAAATGGAGATCAAATCATCCAAAATTAATGGCAAATAGCACTGCCAACAATCAAATTGTTACCGTAGATTTAGATAAACAAGGAGATACGAAAATACTAGGGCTTTCTTGGAATTATCAAACGGATAAAATAAATTATTTGTATAACAATCACAATTTTAAACAAATAAAGACAACAAAGAGATCAATTCTTTCAGTGATTGCGCGTTTATTCGATCCTTTGGGACTGATTGGTCCAGTTTTAGTTTCCGCAAAAATTGTGTTGCAAAAAATTATGGTTACTCAACTTAAAATGGGACGAATCCGTTCCTGTAGATGTTGACACCAAATTCAAGGAATTTCTGCATGAACTCCCATCATTAAACAACTTACAAATTAATCGCGAAATCATCAAAAACTATAACTCAATTCGGTATGAATTGCACGCATTTTGCGATGCATCTCAAGCGGCTTATGGTACTTGCATTTACCTGCGAAGTACTAACGATAATAAAAATTATCACATCAATTTAATATGCGCAAAAAGTAAAGTAGCTCCAATCAAAGTCATATCTATTCCTAGATTAGAATTATGTAGTGCCTTATTATTAGCCAAACTGATTAAACGGGTTAGGGAATCATTGAATATTGTTATTGACAAGCAATACTGTTGGTCGGACTCAACGGTCGTGTTAGCTTGGATTAATTCACAACCTATAAACTTAAAAACATTTGTCGCTAATCGAATTTCCAAAATTCATTCCCTTACTAACCCATTAGATTGGTATCATATTGACGGTAAATCAAACCCCGCTGATCTTATATCAAGAGGAACTAATCCGGTATATTTAATAAATTCGAAATTGTGGTGGAATGGTCCCGATTTCTTAAAAGCTGAAAAATTTCCTACGCAAACTGCTAACTACAGCGATTACAATCAAATACCAGAATTGAAATCGGTCGTAACACTTACGACAAAAATAAACGTTTTACCAATTCTCATAAATATTTCTAATTTTCTAAAATTACAACGCATTATTGCATTCTGTTTGCGTTTCATAAACAATTCTAAGGTCAAAACGATAAGTACCACGGCAAATTACGCTGCTCCGAAATGCAAGGAGCAACAATTACAATAATATGGATGGTACAACAAGTTGAATTTCAAAACGACATCATTTCTTTAAAACACACAATCAAGTAGACAATAATAGCAAACTATTATCATTAAACCCGTTCATTGACGATTTAGGTTTAATACGAGTAGGTGGACGTTTGAGAAATGCTCCTGTTCAGTATGACGTAAAACACCCTTTATTGCTCCCTGCAAACAATCATATTACAAACTTAATAATTAAAGCAGAGCACGAAAGGTTACTACACGCGGGACAAACTCTTACATTATCTTCATTGCGTCAAACCTACTGGCCACTAAACGGAAAAGGTACGGTTCGAAATATAATTCATAAATGTGTCAAGTGCTTTAGGGCAAGACCCAAAGGTATTACCCCATTGATGGGTGATTTGCCTCATTTTCGAGTCCAACAAACTAGACCTTTCTTGAATTGCGGAATAGATTTTGCTGGACCAATTAACTTAAAACAACCTAGAGGTAGAAACTATAGCACGATTAAATCTTACATAGCATTATTTGTTTGTCTGTCAACTAAGGCAGTCCATTTAGAATTAGTAAGTAATCTTAGTTCCGAATGCTTCTTAAATTGTTTAAAGCGAATGATCGCACGGAGAGGTAATATTGCCAACATTTACTCAGATAACGCTACTAATTTCATCGGTGCTGATAATGAGTTACAAAAAATGCAAAAATCAATTAGTGATGGTTTAAATGACACCGAGTTGACTAACTACATAACGAAACAAAGCATAACTTGGCATTACATTCCTCCCAGATCCCCACACTTTGGTGGAATTTGGGAGGCGGGAATCAAATCTGTCAAATATCACTTACATCGCATTACAACCAATGCTTTACTAAATTATGAAGAAATGTATACGTTATTAACACGCATAGAAGCAGTCCTTAACTCCCGACCACTAATATCTCTTTCCGACGATCCAAATGATTTACAAATTCTTACACCCGGCCACTTCTTAATCGGCGAACCCTTAACGGCGCCCATTGAACACGAATTGCTAGACGTCCAAATTAATCGACTATCTCGATGGCAACACGTTGAGCATTTACGTCAACATTTCTGGAAACGCTGGTCCCAAGAATATTTAACCACCCTGCAACAACGTCAAAATGGAAAACAAACGCAAAATTTAATATCAAGGAAGGGCAAATGGTATTAATCCGAGAAGAAAACCAACCTCCTTTGAAATGGTGCCTAGGTAGAATCGTTCAACTGCATCTCGGCAAGGATGACATTGCTCGTGTCGCAAGTGTCAAAACCGAAAGTGGTGTAATCAAACGTCCAATTATTAAATTGGCGTTACTACCAAACAACATTTAAGTATCTCAAAACACATTGTGCATAGAGTTATATTCTTAGTTTTAGTATTTACTATGTTATGTAATCATCCTCTAATTTCTCTAGATGCAACTCATTTGAATTTTATTACTATTGTATACTTTTATAAAACGTTTTCCGGAACCTTTATAGGCGGCGGTTTATGTTCAATACTATTGTTAAGATTAAGCTAAGTTAGTCCGGCGCCTTCACTTAAAAGCTTCTAGAAGAGTGTTATTGTTTCCTTTACTGGAAGTGTGAGTAAGCATTAGTTTTTCCTTTGTTGTGTGTAGATGATTTTGTGTAAATATGCTTTTGTGTAATGTACCAGTAGATGACAAACCTTTAAGCAGTAAACATCGTTTTCGTAAACATACAGCATTTTATTTCACGATAAGAGAAAACACTAAGAAAAGGAGTTTTAATTCTTTTCAACCGCGGTTAATTTAAATTATATTTAATTTGCCGTAAAACAATTATATTATATTATATTATTTTAGCTTTTATTTGAACAATGTATTTTCTAGAACTCGTTCTTTTCTTATTCATTCTGTTGAGTTAATGAAGTAAGTCAGGGCCCTTTCTTCACACTCTTAGGTGTTTATTAGTATTGAGGCGACGTGTAACGCTTGCAGAACGCCAATGAAAAAAAAAGAGGGTACCCTTTGTAAATTTCTTGTTGTTTTAAAAAGTTTAAAATAATACCGTTTTATACTAGATTTTCTAAGATTATTTTCAAAAATAAGGAATTATTGGTTTGATCGGATGTGATTATGTTTCATTTTTTAAATCGAACACTTGAAATTTCTTGATTCAGGAATATTATTTTATGAACGGTGGTACGTTAAATATATACTATTTTTTTAAAAGGCAGTTGTGGTAGTAATAAATTAAATTAAATTATGAAAAACCTATGACAAACTAGAAATTACTTTTATTTGTTTGTTGTTATTTTCGTTTAAATATTTTTTTCCAATCTATTTTTTGTGTTATAGATTATTTGAATTTAATTATTTAAGATTACGAAAGTTAGCAAAATCCGTACATACATAAAATATATGTTTTAGATGACTGGTAGTTTTGTTTTAAAAAACAAATACAAATATTTTCCCAATGTTAAAAATTTTTATTTTTATAAAAAAATAGTTACAAGGCGTAACCATCTGTATAGTATAAGTAACAAGCAACCAATAAGTATAGAACTTTTACTCTACTCTTTTTGTACAACTTGGGAGAGTTTTAAAGTAATTAGAATTTAGGTAAACCTGATATTAAAAAAAAAAAATTGATAGAACTAAAAGGCCACATTTTCAAAAAACTTTGTACTCATTTATAAATTATCAAATAAAGATCGTTTCTTGTACAGTTTGACACAAACCTTTACTTCTACTATGTCTTTAATGATATTAATTTTACAAAAGTAGAGCTTTTGATTCAACTTTTTTATTTTTAAAACATATCATTTGTTATGTGTTTGTCATTGGCCCACAGAAACATTTTTGGTTTATGTCGGATTTATACACAAAAACTTTTCGTAAACTATATATATTCGGCTAAAAATTGTCAAGAGTGAACCATTTGTACGTAACCTAACAAAATAATATAAAAATTACTTAAAAGATTGTTGAGGTTTTCTTATGATCTATTTTTTGATGTATTTTTAAAGTGCAGTTAATTAAAATTACGTGGAAAATTTATGTAATTAAGTGTAACAAATAGAAGTGTAAGAATAATAATATTAATTTTGCAACACATTGAGACTACTTTTTATTAAAAAAAAAAAAAAAAATATTTGAGAAATGTTAAATATGTTGCAAAAAAAATGTCTTTTCTAAAGTGTCCTTTAATATACGAATTATGGCCAAAATGGAATCATATTTCTGGTATTATGGTAAATTTGCTAATTTGTACAGGTGGTCATCAAAATGAGTGTGCTTAAAATTAGAAACGAATCCATGATACAAAATGGTTGAAATAAAAGCTGTAGAAAACGTAGTTTAAATTTATATGATTAGCTGATTATTATTTGAACTTAAACTGTTTTTTATTGACCATTAACACTCGACAACGAAAGCGATTCGATGTAGAGAGTTTTACAAAGTTAATTTAAAATCTTTTAAAAATTTCAAAAGTGATGTCAAATCCAGGGTGTTATATTAATCAACCGCACTTTACTGAGCCGACGTGTACCTATATTTTAAATTATATAAAAACCAAAACTCTTTCATTTGATATTCTTTGCCAAAACTGTACCTATACAACCACACTTTTTGATGATAATAATAGCTAGAGCTCTGGAATACGTATCGGGTGATTTATTTAGAAGTACTTTTTATGATGGGGATTTAATTACAGATCGCGCATGCGTGGGGTCAACTGAGATGGCATTCTTCCTTAGTAGTGTTTGACATTTTATAAAGAAAAAGACTTAGTCCGGCACAGCGCCTACAGCCTGTGGAAAAAATCGGTCCATATTTCTTCAAAACAGATCCCACCGGAATGTTACTGTAAATGGTGAATGTTATCGTGCCATGATAACAGACTATTTGATACCTAAAATTGAAGCCCGTGATCTCGACGAAATTTAGTTCATACAACCCGGAAACCATGGTTTTACTGCAAATACGATTCGGTGAACAGATCATTTCACGCTTAGGAGCAGTGAATTGGCCGGCTAGATCATGTGACATAACGCCTCCTGACTTTTTTCTTTGGAGCTATGTAAACTCTAAAGTATACATGGATAAGCCGGCTACGATTGAGGCATTACCCAAGCAACATTGTAACGTTGATTCAGCGTTGTAAAAACGTTACCTTAGAGGTTGAAGTAACGTAGACTTCCCCTGTTGATATGACGTGAAAGTAACGTAACAATGTCACAGTGGAATCTACGTAGACTAGTAACGTGAAGTTGACGTTAACCAAGACGTTGAAGTAACGTTGATCTCAACGTAGAAATCACGTGGACGTAAAGTAGTTTGTCTACGTAGTTTTTGAAACGGTTAATCGACGTTGCTAATCAATTTGCAATGTTGAATTGACCTTCTTATAAAGCTACTATAGATGTTAACGAGTATACGGTAGCTAATTGCATGAGTATGAACATGAACTGATTACCTTGATACTTCGCATAAAATCAAGGGTCGCTTAAATCACTGCATTTTTAGAACTACCAAAATAGAGAATTATTATTTTATTTCCATATATAAAAGCCGACATGAATAATAGCGATTACAATAAGTAGGTTAAAATAGGAACTTAATAAAAATAGATTTACATAAGTGCATGTAACAATGGAAACGAAGCAAATGTACCACCAGTGACATCATCAAGAGGAAAAACAATACATTTTCCTACAATATTATGTATTGTATTAACTTCCAAATCTGAATTTAGTTGACTCACAATGAAAATACTTAATGATTTTGATTCAATGGGGTAAGTGTAAAGCGATTTATAAGATAAGAATTTCCTTCCAAAAATAAAAATATTATTTTTCGAATCTACTAAAACATTACCTATCTTCATTACAATGTTACCCTTAAGAAGACAGTAACAATTCTTACTGGAAAATGAAGAAGTTGTGAATAAAACATCATTGTAAATTAATTTTTTAAATTGTTTCATATTAGAAAAACCAAAAGGAATTGGCCCATCAAAATGTTCAATAGAATATTCTAAGTTTTTAATAATTTCAAATTCTAATGGAGTATTATTAGCTTCTTTTAGACGACAATAAACTTGCTGCAATGGTTTATTAGGAGATCTGACAATTTTTTTAATTTTTCCAAGATAATTTTCAAAAGGGAAGGCTGATATGTTATCCAAAGGTCCATACATATTTGCATCGTCAGGTAGATGAATCAATGAATGAATATTATAAACAAAAAAATCAAGTGTATATAAAATTTCACAATGATTTACGAATACACTCAATATCTCTTTTATAACATTTGTTCCAATATTTTTTAAATGAAATTTCGACAACAAAACGGAAGCGGCAAAATGTAATAGTAAAAATGTTCGTATGTAGCTATATCAACATTATTCCTTAGAACGATAGGACCAAGGTATAAAAGAAAGGTTCTGAATTCCGTGGCTTTAAATCGAGCAAGATCGTTAAGAGCTCTTGGTCTTCGGTTAAAATCAGTAGTGAGATATGAGGCAAAAGTAATCATGCATTGTGATATTTGATTTATAGATCTGGCCGGTAGACGAACATTAATAATTTTACCGCTAGTCCAAGTTAAAAGTAATTTCCTCATTACCCCCAAGCACAGACAATGCATATAATCCGTTGGGAAGGTAGTGATCATATCAATTTTAAGTCTAACAAGGGCGAATTGCCAATATGATGATCTTCATCTATTTGTGTTACAAATGATTCATTAGTTCTTTTGGGAGCCGAAATATCTTTAAAAATTACTTTATTATTTAGATAGTTTCCTTCTACTGTGCATTTATCGCAACTAGAATATCCACTATGAGATTTTATGCATTTAATAAATGCGCGAGCTGGTGCGTCGCACACAAAACTATGAACGATAATATCATATTTTCTTTCCTTATAAACAAAACCATTGATAATTAAGATTCTTAATTCAGTAACAAAATCATCGAGAAACTTATTTATCGGTGATGGTTTTCCTTACCACAAAACACACCAATTGCAAATGGTGTTGGTTTAACTACATCAAAATTAACAATCAAACCTAAAATTGGCCATAAATTTATAGATGAACTAGTAAACAGAGGCAATCCGTCAATATTAAAAGATATGCTGATTGATTTTGATAACATCAAATGGGAATATTTTGAACAAAACTTTGTTAAGTAATCGTTTAAACCAAAATAAATATAACTACCAGTATCTAGCCGAATCTGGTTACTAATTTGAGTAGGTGTACGCAATACTGTTCTTGAAGACAAAGGTAATTCTGGATGAAATGGAGCCAAAATATGAAGCAAACTGGTAAAAGATGAATGAGTGATGTTATTTTCAAGTGCCCATTGTCTTAATTTGTCAAGTAAACTAATTCTAGTCTCATTTGGAGAAACAGTTACACAGTTATTTTGATTAGATTCTGAATCCAAATCGTTTTCTAAAAATGTGTTTGTTGATAAAAATTCATTAGAATCAGTGGTGCATTCAAATTCACAATTTACGTTAATTGAATTACTTTGCTCTTCAGATGCGTTTTCATGAACGTTTGTAAGGATATTACAATTTTCTTGTATATTGGGAAAACTTACACGATCTGCATTATGTGATGAATTTTGCAATGTTTTAGATATTTCATAAACCTCTTGTGCCACTCGTCGGTACACTTGTCGTTTACTTACACATTCTTTGTAATATTTCGGCATGTTTTATATTTATATTTACATAAAAAAAAATAACCTACACAAGAATACTAAACGTAATTCTAATTATACAATAGAAAGTAGTGGTTTATTTCAAATTTTTTAAACGTTTTGGCGCATGTTTTAGCCAATTTTTAATAGGCAGCGCTACTTGATCATCTGTGAAATCAGTATTGAATTTAACAGCATCTGAAGATAAACAAAAGTTTAATAAACAATAAAGCTATTAAGTGAATTGAGTTTAATTATTACTAGAAATATATACAACTATTTCTGGTTTAGAATTACATATTTAGTAAAAGTCGTGAACTCGACACTAAAAAATTAAAAAATGAAATTAAGAATACTTACATATAACGACTTCATTCAAAATAAGTTTTGAAAACGCCTTTTTATGCGAGTCCCTTTTATTTTGGCCACAATAATTGTAGGAAACTGCTACTTCATCATTTAATAAAGATCTCAGAACTTTGTTGGTTTTCGGAACAATATCTTTGCCGCCTACTAATGATGAACAATAAGATTTCTGAAAAAAATTAATGTAATGAAGTAGAAGACTATAAGTGGTAAATCATTGAAAGGTAATTGCAGCTATTAATTACATTTTAATAACCTTCTACTCTACCATAGTTTGCAAAATAGAAAGTATTTACAAAATTTTTAATTTAAATATAATGATAAAACTGTCTTGATTGTTTATAGAAACTTAAATAAAATACATAAACCACACTTACAAAATTCTTTAAATGAGTAGAATTCTGCAAATAGATTTCAAATTGCTCAACTTCTTCAACATTCTTTAGAGGTAAAGAAACAGGCAAATTCTCCACAGTACTCAGGTTTTGATCTTTTGATGTTGGATTTTTACGTAAATCTTCCAGTAGGTTTAATATGTACTTGTTTTGTTCTTTTATTTTAAGAATTTCATTTAAGAGTACCTGAAATTCTTTAAGAAGATTGGAAATAGGAAACTAGATAATGTTAGTACATCTATTTACTACCTCTTGTGTTTCTATTCTCGGTATCGATATTTCCGGTACTTATTGTACTTGGTGACTGGACTCCGATTGTACACGATGAAGCAGTTAAAATGTTATTCTCAATATCAGCTAGAAATCATATTATTTATAATACTTAAGTACACATGACCATCAACTTACATAATGAATTAGAAGGCTGAATTTTGTTCAAACTTGATACCTTTGGAGGGCGACGTGAAGTACTTGGAGTTTCTTCATCATCAGTGCTACAGTTTAAAAACGTTTAGGTGGACATCTCTTCCGTTTAAGAATATTATCATTATCATCCGTGTCACTAGTTTGTACATCGGAAACCACTTGGGCCTTCTTACATTTTCTATATGCAATAGCGTAATCATCTAAAATTATGCACCACAATAGTATGTTATACATTACAATCTATTAATCATACTTGTTTCATAATAACATTTTTTAACAGCATGTAATTGCCATGTGTCAGGGTCACATAAGTCACCTCGTTTCAATATCCTTACAAATTTTTCAGGATCTTTCTCTGGTGGCCAAAAAATTTCTCTTTTGCGGGGAGTAAACCATTGAGACCTGACAATACTAACACTTCCTTCTTCGCTATCTGCGAATTCTACCACAGAAAACATTACTACAAAATTCATGTAAGTTTACGCTTACCAGCATTAATTAAAATAATGTTCTTTTACCAGTGTTTGATTCCCAATTAAGGCAACTCTCAAGCGATAAAGAACATAGAAATATATACGACGCCACGAATGTCGAATACCGCCAAATTACATAACCTACAAAAGGAAATTAAGTGGGTGTTTGTCTACCGTCAATGGATTAGATAATATCGTACCTGATCTGCATAGATAGAAGCACAGCAGTTCAAACAGGACTAAAATAGATATTATAAAATATTTTATTTTCGACCACTTTGAAAGTTGTGTTCAAAACACACACGTACAAAGTGAGTGACCACTACACCCACTCACGCGTGCGCAAAATGGCAAAGGCGGGAAAATAGTTCTCGTATAAATAATATTATCCGAACAGTTATTTATAGCGTCTAAAAGACGATTATACAGCTACTTCAGACAGCAGAAAAAGCATTTTTATCAGGAAAACTAATTTATTTATTTCAGTTTAATTTAATTTAATTTTTGTAGTAGGTATATATAATATCAAAAAAATTAATCACACTACTGTGTGTTTTCATGGTAAAATGAAACATTATGAAAACCCATATACTGAAAACCGTTTTACGCCCAATAAATACCTTTATGAATTCTTTGTGTGTACGTTTTAAGTCTACGTATCAATTGCGTTGAAGTTACGTTACGGTGATTTTTAATAGAAATTTCACGATACTTCAACGTCGATTTAAGGTATTAATACAACGTAGATAAAAAGTATTTACGTGACGTTGACTTAACGTTGACATAAGGTAGATTCTACGTAGTCGTAGTTAATCTATCAAATTTCGACGTTCCATCAACGACACCATGTTGCTTGGGTAGAGGCCAATACTACCGAGTCATTGGTTAAATACCACTCAAAATACTCAAATAATTGAGAATAATTGAAAATAATGGTTCTTTTGTATGATATAAAAAATTATAAATTACATTTGTTTTTATTCATTTATTTTTAATTTCATTTCACCCATTACAACTTTTAAAATTGTTATAGTAAATTGATGTTTTCTTCATATTCATAAAACAACATTATAAATTTATTTAAACACGTATTTTACATTACATTATGTAATAATTAAATTAATGGTATAAAATCGATTAAAATTTTGCGAATTGCATGTATATTTGAAATACTATGTGACGTTTAGGTTCATTTAAATTTATACATTTTGATTTGCCAATCTTATCAATATTTCAATAGTATTTGACACATTATTAATGAATCTATTGTAACTTTAATAAACTTAACTGATAAACAGAAATGTCGATACGCTATGACACTGATCTAGTTTCCTCGACTTTTACTCCAAACACCAATATATAATTTCCGCTCGCTTATTAACTTTGTAAAAGTTATTATTTCCATATTTCAAAGCTTTACTTCCGTAAATATTGAGTTTAACTGCAAGTTATTTATTTTCCCTGATAGTAATTTTGAATATTGCTTTCGATATTGTGTTTATGTATTCGCACATTCCTTTAAAAAATGTGATATAGAAGTTTGTTTTAGTTGTTACCGACGAAGAAAATATTAGGAAAGTTTTTGTTAAACATAGTAAACTGTACTTTAATGCACTTTCAAATATAAAATTAAAAGCCACAGACTAAATGAATATATTTGAATAACTATCAACATTGATCAGAAAAAAATAAGAGAGCATCCGTTTCTCAAAAATAGGAACTCTTATTAATAATAATAATGTAGTGGTGGCAAAGAAATCCGATTTACAATTCATCGATAAACCGGTTTACGATTAATCGAGGTTCTTACAAAAATCGAAAACCGGTTTACCAATTAATCGGCAAACCAGTTTATAAAATCGGTTTGTTGAACCGTTTTAAAATTTGGTTTGTTGAACCGGTTTGAAAATCGGGTTGTTGAACCAGTTTAAACAATGGTTTTGTTGAACCGGTTTAAAAATCGGATTCTGAAACCGTTGTACAAAAATCGGTTCGTTGAAACGGTGTATAAAATCGGTTTGTTACGCTATTTAATAAAATTGTATCATTGAACCGCCTTAAAAAAAGCGGTTTGTTGAACCATGTTGAAATTATTAAATATGATTGTGTTTGACTTTTTGTCTTGATTAGAAAAAATGCGTTCTAAGTACCTACAAAGTTATATTTGTTAACGTTTCAGTATTTTGTTTAGTTTTAATAATATTGCATTCCATTGCATAAAAAAGGAATACCCATGTAAAGCGTTTTTTAATGAAGTTGAAACTGGTTTGTTGAATTGGTTTAAAAACGTTGGTTTTGAATCGGATTGGAATCCACCGCGGTTTATTGAACCGGTTTATCGATAAATCGTCTTTTGTAAAACCGATTAGCCGGTTTTCTTTTTCGACGGTTTTTGGCACCACTAATAATAATAATAATAATAATAACACGCAAACTGCAGGAGTCTGTAAATAAGATAATTAAAAATGGAGAAAACCTAGGCATTATATTTTCTGAAGAAAAAACTAGCTCCATGCACTTATGTAGGCTTAGAGTTTAGATACTGTACACCACCTGGGACTGCGTTATTGTATAGGAGCTGTACCATATATTTTCATTTTCCCTTGTAAAGCATCATCTTCCATAAAGATTGCAAAACTCCCTTTTTTGACGTATCTTCCTACATCATAATCAATGGAAAGATACAAAATCTTCAAGTTTACATAAAATTTATATTCAAATCTAGAACCGACTACAGCAAATTTGCTTAATTATGTTTCAAAAACCGATACGAAACAAACAGTTTGATACTGGTGTTATTTTCAACAGTTCAAAACCTCGAAATCAGAAAAATATTGCATATAAAAGACCTGGGGCACTTGACACTCTGTTGTCAATACATAACGTACTGTTATTTTTAGACCGCGTCAGTGCACTAACCGTAACTAACGTCAGTTTTGTAAAATACATCATCAGGAAGAATAGTTCGCAATTTTTTTTAACCCGGATATTACTTTTTCGGTTTAGTAGAAACACGACTACTGCAAATAAAAGTTGTAATTTTATTGTACTACACAGCATTTGTTTAAATAGGTTATTGGTTCGATAAAGAATGACCACGATACGTGCCACTTTTTCCTTTTAACAATATCTTTAAGAATATTAATTATACAAAAAAGTCTTTCAAGTCAACGATATTGTTAAATAATAGTCTTGGATGGTTTATTATAAAAATATCTAAATAATTTTGTCTGAATTTTGAATGTTTTATTTATTATTTAAAAATTGACATTTTATGTATAATATTATTTACGAGCTTATTTTTCACATTTGCAATGATTCTTGAACCATCAGAAGCTTTTGTATCTAGAATGCAAAATTGTTGTTAATTAATGCCACATTAAACAAAGCGTGTTCTAAAAGTGTATCACAAATTTCAGCATCGAGCAATTTTCGGAACTATTAGAGATAAGTACATAGTGCAAACGAATAAAATATGCAGAAAAGATTGAAAAAGTTTTTGTGAAAGAATTCTCACCTTGTTTTCTTGGTATAAAACATACGATTTTTTATGTACGGCTAATGGATCACGAAATAATAATTAATAAAAGTAAAAACAATGAAGCGGTCACGATCGCCAATTCATATGAAAGGTAATACTTATATTATATTTAGGTTTAAACTATATGGCTTGTGCATATTATGTCAAAAAAATTTCATATGAAACCGTCCAAAAACTAACGAAACAAGGATACGTAGATTGTTTCTTGTCGAAAAATCCAGTATATCATGCTCAATGCCGAAGAAACTACACAAGAAAGCATTATAAATCGAAAGAACATGCTGTGATCGTGTCGAAAAATGGCAAATTAAGTTCATGCGCAAGGGGATTTACGATAACAAAGTTTCTTGTTTAGTATGCCAAAAGATAGAGGACTTAAAGGACAACCAAAAGCTCATTTTAGTTTTAACTCTATCGCCCAAAGCGAAATTTGGCTGAAAGCAAAAGAACTGAATAAAAAATATCAGGTTTTGGTGATTCGTGCATGACATGATATCAATTGATTTTAAATATCACAACGCTTGTGTTACCAGATATTTAAAACAAAAATAAAACCTTCAATATCATCACAGAAAAGCACACATTTTTGATATTGAAGGTTTTACTTTATGTTTTAAATATCTGGTAATACAAGCGCTATGATATCTGAAATCATTTGCTAATGTCGGTGCACGAATCATTAAAACATTTTTGTTAACATATTCACTATATTCAGTTTTGTTGCTTTCCTCGAAATTTCATTTTGTCGCTATAGAGTTGAAACTAAAATGAGCTTTCGGTTGCCTTTAAAGTCTCTGTCTTTTGGCATACAAAACAAGAATCTTTCTTTGTTGTAAATCCCCCCTTGCACGAGAACTTAGTTTTTCGACATAGATCACCGCATGTTCTTTCGATTTATAATACTTTCTTGTGTAGTTTCTTTGGAATTGAGCATGATATACTGGATTTTTGTATAAGAAATAATCTAAGTTTGCTAACTGGCTCTTTAGTGTCACAGAAATATTGTCATAATTTTCTGCGACTGCATTCATTAACGCAGGGGTATCCTTGTTTCGTTAGTTTTTGGACGGTTTCATATGAAATTTCTTCACATATAAATATTACATTTCATATGAGTTTGCGATCATGAAGGTTTTTTACTTTTATTAATAATAATTTTTTGATTCAAGAATGTTTTAGACCCACTAGCCACCTTACTCTGAACGGGAATTATAATATTTTCCCGCTGTCGGTAATGTAAATAATTCATACATGCTTTTCTTTGACGACGGAATGTGATTTACGTTACTAGGAAAACAAAATAGTAAATCAAGTTGACTTATTCGCACATACAGGCAACTTAGGTGAGAGTGATGACCGTCCAAACTAAAGAAAACATTTTATTTCTTGAGGAATTTTGAAGAAATTTTCAAAGGCAGCGGGAAAAATTTAATAAGTAACACGGACTGCAAGTGACTAGCCTCGGTTATCGTCTCGGCTCGTACTCACTCGCCTTGAATGTTAACATGTCTTTACATTCCTTGTTACTTAAATAACTATTATGCTCCCTATTCGAGGCTTTTGGTCCAAGAATAATCGGTTAATTAGCACGGAGAGAACAAACAAAATATATACCGACAATAAAAAATTGACGGCGCGCTGTACATAAAAAATCGTATCTTTTATACCAAGAAAGCAATTTTTCAGAAATTCTTTGAATCTTATCTACATATTTTATTCACACTATCTATTTAATAAGCTTTCTGATGGTTCAAGAATCATTGCAAAATGTTAAAAAACAAGCTCGTAAATGCAATTTATACGCAAAATGTCAATTTTGAAATAATAAAAAACATCAAAACTTTTTATTTGTACCTTTTTTAATCCCGGATCGCTGGCGTCCTTTCGATTCGGATGCGCAAGGACATTTTACATATTATTTATATTTTTCAAAAGTATATCTTCGAATGTACACCCCATCGTGTTAAAAGCATGTTTTTAGTAATTTCATTCCCGACTATATCTGAATGACACTATCTGTATCAATAGTTTATCGCTCCTTTGTAGGAACATCGCCTACCTATATTAGGGGAGTTTACTAGTCCGGTAGAGAGCCTATATTTTGAAACGGGATTAATGTCGTTGAACCAGAGAAGGTACCTCAATTGCGAGTTACATGTCAGGGATACGGGCAAACCCCGATCATTCAAACTATAGATTTCTCTTCAAGGCTTGAAACGAATATTCCCTGAGACTGACCTAGTGGTGTACGTTTTGTATGAACTTGCTAGGATATACATATTCCTAAATTAATTAATAAGGGCCCAAACGAAATACAACCGTGGACAATGCCCTAAAACATCTGCCAGAAACGTCATGCCACCAGCCTTTTAATGAACTCTGCTACAAATATCGGGAGGCAACTTTTATTTATACAGACGATTCCAAAACTGAAGAGGGTGTGGGCTGTGCCTTCTTTAAAATTAATATATCTCATTCGTGGACGCTGGACAAGCACACATCTATATATACGGCAGAACAGTACGCCATCTGACAAGCTTTCCTCTACTGTTTAATATGTGTAAATGCTGGGAGATGTGTCGTAGTCACAGACTCGATGAGTGTTTTGTTAGAATTGAGAGATATTTATACCATGGAATCTACAACTCAGAGGATACAGGCACTACTTAAACATGTACAAGAGAAATGCCGAATAACGTGTATATGGACACCAAGTCACATATGTGTGATGGGTAATGAAAAGGCCGATAAAGCTGGCCGCTGTGCAACGACACAACTAGTAGTAGATGTAAAGTTTATAAAACGAAAAGACCTAAACCATACTATCAAGCACAAGATTATGGATAATTGGCAAGAACGATGGTCTAGAACTAATACCCAATTCACCGCGATAAAACCATACGTGAGATCTGCTTATCCTATACTTAAACTCTCCAGGCAAGAAACAGTGATTACTCACAGGTTGCGCATCGGCCATACAGCTATTACACGTAAGCACCTGTTGAAAAAAAGAAAATTTGCCTAAATGCCATATGTGTAATATAAATATTCCCGTTACATGCATACTTTGTGATTGTCGCTAGTTCAATGTTTAACGCAGACTGTACGATATAAAGCCAGAAATTAAAGAAAATTTATCTAACCTACAAAGAATACGAAATACAGTGACATTCCTAAAAAGCATGAATATGTACAAAAATATGTATAGTGTACCTATCTACATTATAATATTACCTTGATACCGTAGATGTACACAATTGGATGGATATTCAGCGTGTCGCTGTTCTGCCACTCCAACCAAACTAACATTTTATGAGTATTAAGCACATAGGTATTAACAGTTGTGAGTTATATAAATAAGTAATAACAAGCAATACTTTAGTAAGTGAAATTAAATGCTAATAGAACAGGAAGTATTTGGCACGAATTTCCGAATACTGTTTACGCACAAGTTGCGTATGCTATTTTTTGCACGATTTTTTTCTATAATTGCATTTTCAAATCTCTATCATTGTGATATGTAAATCACAAAATTTAATTAGTAAGCTGTGACTATACGCATATGCGCATAATGTGTCCATTTGTCATCTAACATCTAGTTAACCTATTTAATTGTTAAACTTTTATTTGAAGATTTGCATTATTTTACAACAAATGAAATGTACGAAAATTGCATTGTAGATAACGAACAATTTAAGTAAATTAACAAATTGTTCATGGAAAGCTTCTAAAGTAGAGTGTTTTTGGTAGTTTTTGAAACACATGTTCGGGATAACTGCGTTTCGGTGCCTGCTTTACGTGCGCTCTTGATTGTTTCATAGGTAAGTAGTGCAAAAAGTATATTTAAGTTCAGGGTCAATATTAATGCCTAGACTTTTGATGATATCCACAATCGGCAAAACACTATTATTTAAAACTACATTAGTATCAAGTTTTCCGGAGCCTTTTTACGTTGCTTCTTAAGGTCACAACACATAACACACGATTTTAAGATTTTAATTTCACATCATTGTCCACACACCACTTATGAATATCACAAAGACTACATTAATCGGTTAATTTCCCCAGGTCTCTCAGAAATATATAACTGAAATTTATAATAATAATAATAATAATAGATTTATTGTTCAACAGATTAAAAATCCATTAACAGAACAATTTACAAGTAATTAATTAATTAATAACATAAAAATAAGGATGTTAGCTTAATAGAAAGAAAAACAAATAATTATTACATAACATATTAATATGCTAACTAAAAAATTAAACTTTGATTAATTGTCTTCTATCACTATTAGGTTAACTAGCGATTTAAGCGAACAGTTGTTGATATCACACGCAGTACAGTACTGATTGAAATTACGGGACATGATATGACTGGGTGATCTTAGGAGTAAATTAGTTTTTGGTGTTTTATAAGTGAAAGTAGTAGATGACCGAAAAGAACGATTAGGGACAGCAAAGTTCAGCGAAGATACCAGTAAAGGACTGTTAACATTGTTATGTAAAAGACCATGTAAAATTGCATACTACATTGAATTCTTCTGCAGTGTAGGAATGGAACTTAAAATCGAGTTAACAGTAATATTTGAGAAAAACCTCTTTCTGGGTAAATACCATCCATTTTAAAAGAAAGAAATTTTAAAAACCTTCTTTGAAAGTTTTCAATACAATCAATGTAGCGGTAATATAAGGGAAACCATATTAGGCCACAATAATCAAATTTTGATGTAACTAGTGAGGTGTAAAGAGAAATTAAGGATTCGGAGTTTTGAAATGACTTGCAGTTGCGGATAATAAAGCCAGGCGATTTATTGGCTGAAGCACATATATGGTCAATCGTTCTGTAAAATTAGACAATCGTGTAAAGATGAAATAGAGTAATGCATTTTGAGATCGTCGGCGAAAAATAAATGGTTGCAAGTTATGATATTAGAGAGATAGTTGATAAAAATAAGGAATAACAGGGGTTCCAAATGCGACCTTTGGGGAACACCAGAGGTAGCAATGAACTTTCTAAAAGATAATTATTGAAAGATGAAAATTGAACCCTGTTATGTAAATAAGAAGCAAAAATGCAAGCAAGGAATTACTGAACCTAAACTCACGAGTTTCATAATTATTGTGGAATGCTGGATAGTATCGAAAGGTTTACGAAAGTCAGTGTAGATTACATCGACTTGACCCTGATTATCAAGTATGCTTTTAGTAAATTGTGAAAAGCAAGCTAAGTTTGTTAAGGTAGAGCGTTGTTTCATAAAACCGTGCTGATGAAGAGATATATAGTTTTTGACAGACGGATATATGTGATTACAAATTACCAATTTAAAAATTTTAGAAAAACTGCTTAGGATACTAATCGGTCTATAATTCGAGATAAGATATGGATCGCCTGATTTAAGGACTGGGCAAATTCGCGCTACTTTCCATACGTTTGGAAAACAACATGTAGTGAGTGCTAAATTAAAGATAATACAGAGTGGTTCAGTAAATATGTTAGCACAATCCTTTAGAAGAAAACTCGGAATTTGATCAAGATCGGAAGTTGCCGAAGATTTCATCAGAATACAGTTAGATTGCCATTTCTGAAGGAATACTTTAACCAAGTTTGCCGTAAAGATGATAAAAAGTAGCTGTCTTAAGATACTACCTTAGGGTATTCCTTAAAATGTTTGCATTTCGGGCGAATATTGGTTGTTTAACTTTACTTTGTACATACGGTAAGACAAATAATTTTTAACCCAATTTATAGTCTTTTGGGAAAATTTGTAGTAGAAATTTGGCAAGTAGCAACTCATGGTTAATTAGGTCAAAAGCTGTACTGAAATCTAATGGAACTAAATTTTGTTATGTCATTAGTAACTTTTAACAGAGTTGTGCTAGCGCTGTAACGTAGTCTAAAACCAGATTGCTTATTAGGTAATATATTGTTGTTTACCAAGCTATAACTGGTAGTAAACTAATAGGTCGAAGATCACTGATTTCTTTTGGGTGTTCAGCTTTGGAATAGGAATGACTATCGGTTTTTTCCATATTTGCGGCACACGTGCAGTTTTTAATGAATAGTTTATTATATATGTTAGACTTGATGGTACATACGGAAGTACTACTTTAATAGATTTTAAACAAACGTTTTCAATTCCTTGTGCGTTAGATTTTAAGCCACTTCCTACAAGAGATTGTACAATAACAAAAATCACTGAGAACCACTCGACAGTTGTTTCGTTATTTTGGGACTTCTCAGGAGTGAGAAAACTTTAGTATAAATTTACTATTGTACAAATGCTTGCTGTCGACTGTATTCCCTACTGGAGGGCACATCATATAATGTCGTCTTCTGTTAACGTAACACGTCCAAAAATGCATTCGCATTAAAACAACTTTGTCGGCAGACGTGTGGCTGGTACTAACTTTATTAAGTTTATTAAGTTAAGCATGTTTATTCATAACGCATATAGTAAATCTTCCCTCTTTATTCTGCACATATTTGTCTTACTCATACAATGACTGATACGATATTTTGTACATCAGAAAATAATGACGCAAGTATCTTCTTTGTTGGCACTATGTTTAACATTGGTTTGGTGACCATCTAAGGAAAGTTTCCAATTTAAAGCCAATAATAAAATAAAGAAAAATTCTAGAATTTAAGTTTAAAAGTTGTAGAAGGTGTTAATACTTTAATAATGTTAAATGTGTGTAGAAATGAACGTGAAATTAAAGTGAACAAAAATAGCAGTTTTGGATATGAATGCAAAATAAATAATAATAACCGTCGTGTCTAAATATATTTTGGCGTGTTAATCTATCAAGACAACTCAAAGCAAAATTGAGACTTTAGGGTTGTGTTGAAAGGGTTAGTTTGCCGATGAAAGTGAACTTTTTCAATGAGTTGGCATGAAATTACACACTACGTCAGATTGGGTTCCCATACTTTTTTTTCTCATAGACCACTTTAAACATTTTGCTGGATCTGGTGGACCCCTGCAGCTATTACATTTACTAACTTACTTCCAAAACCCGAAAAAGTATATGTCTATGTAAATCTGTGTTGTGGCTATTTTTCAATCAACTATGAGTTGAAAGTTTTCGAAAAAAAAGGTGAGATTTTATATTGCTTTGATTATGCTGTGAGTATTGTCATTCAAGCTAAGTTTCAAAGCCAGTCTAAAAAAGCGTCTTCATCCAACAGTTGGATTCCTACTTTACTTTTTGTATTCTAAGATTGACTCACAGTACAAGAAACCAATAATCTCCCACTTCGGAGTGGTAAAAGTAAAATAAATATTTTCTTGTTTTGTAGCTATTTATTCAAACACAAAAATTACTACACTTTTAATTATGTTGTTATAACAGTCTTAGTAGAATCAAAACTTTGATTATATTGCGACTGTTTTTAAAATAATAATCATTAATAGTTTGATGTTAACTTTTATCTCAGATTACCATTGTAATCTGAGATAAAAGTTATAATTTTAATGGGAGGGATGTACTTGGTGAATTGACAGCAAATTATCAATATTTGGCTTGAGTTTAGTTAAGTATAACCGTAAATCTCCTCGCTCTGTAATATTTAATCTGCTCCGTTTTTTGTCAACAAGTTTGTTACGGCACTAAAACTGCGTTCGACAAGATATGACGAAGGAAACGCTATGAGAAATTTTTGCACAATTCCCCACAGTCCTGGATATTTTTCAGGTATTTGTGCCTGCAGCCAAAATGATTGATACCCTCTTTTGAATGCTACTTTGAGCTCCTCATTAGTGCTAAGCTCGAGTAGCTCTTCTTGCAGTACCACATTTTCCACTTCAGTTTCATCATATGGATTTATTATCCATGATGGTATATCCATCGACAGAATGTCTTCAAATCTGATTTTAAAATCATCATACAGGGCAATCAAATGTTGAACATACGTCTGAATATCTTCGTCGAGGCATTCTACCTGCGATAAATTTGGAAACTGGGAAAATTCACGTCGACCAATATTTTGCTTCATAAGTTTCAGTTTACCAAGAAAATCTGAAATTTCACTCTTTGTTTTTATCAAATTGAGGCTGTCCCCTTGTAACTGTAGGTTGAGGTCATTGAATTTTTGAACAAATCTGTCAAATACGCAATGTCTGCTTTGAAATTCATGAGGTTTTCTTTTAAAACAGGATCTTTAGTGTTCAGAAACTCTAAAACAGAGTCGAAAAGCAAATAGAATCTTGATAGACATGCACCTTTCGACAACCAGCGTACTTCGGTATGTAGCAGCAATCGTTGGAAGTCCTCATCATTTTCTTCGCACAACTGTGCAAATAAGCGCGTATTTAATGCATTGATTCTTATTTTGTTAACTGCATTAATCACAAATTGAAGCGCTTGGTGCAATCTATCACTCAATTTTTTCGCTACTAGATGTTGTCGGTGGATGACACAGTGAATTGCAATTACCTCTGGTATAATCCTTTTAAGATGACTTATAAACCCACGATATCGCCCGACCATGGCAGGAGCTCCATCTGTTGCCACCGAAATAATGTTTGTGAATGCAATTGATTTTTCCGTAAAAAATCATTCAGAACATTAAAAATTGATTCACCTTTAGTGTCAGTCTTCAAAGTTTTCGCGAATAGTAACTCTTCAAACATTTGTTCGCCTTTGATAAATCGAACATATGCCAATAATAATGCTTCATTGCCAGGTAAAGTTGACTCGTCCAGTTGAATAGAAAAATGAGTTGTTTGCAGATAATTACACAATAAACTTTCAACATCAGAGCTCATTTCATCAATACGTCTTTGTACAGTGTTGTTACTCAAAGGAATTCTTTTAAGTATGTCAAATGAAGATTTGTGCAGGACAGTTTTTAAGACCTCTTCAACAGCAGGCAAAATTAACTCCTCTCCAATGGTATGCGGTTTCCCAGATTTTGCTATAAGTAATGAGATATTGTAAGATGCCCGCAAGCCATCGTCGTTGCTTTCAGACGTTGAAGCGAACATACTATGCACGGTGGGTCTCTTTTCATACTTTTCCTTCAATGTTTGGAAATATTTCAAATCCTTACCTATTTTGTCAGGATGACACCTTCTTAGATGATCTTCCAGCTTCGATGGTTTCATAGAGTCATTGCTCAAGACTTTGTTGCATAAAAGACACATGGGCAATCGCTTGTCTGTATTTGATGGAAGAAAACCAAATTTCAAATATTCAACACTGTACTGTCGACACTTCTTCTTAGATTCAGCCATGTTTCGTATCAATTACTTACCTGTAAATATGAAAAATGTTTGTTAAGTAATCTTAAAATGATTTAACAAACATAATAGAAGTGGCTTTTTAAGATACAAGTTGCTAACAAATAGATAGGTAGGTACTTACTTTTCCAACACTGGCAAACAATAATATCAATTCACTTTAATTTTCAAAAATCTGAAAACTACTTCCGTCACTGGTGAACACTTATATAGGTACACTTTCTTTTTTGAAATTCCGGAAACAACTGAGTAATGTTTATCATTCGCATTCGTATTTATATTAAAGAAAAATCCAACAAGTTCATTCAAGTTCAGACACGACTTTAACTAGGCGGGCGGGCGGCGTGGCATCGGCGAGTCTTGACACGCTCTTTCTGAATATGGAATATGCAAGTTCTTACAAAAACAATTGCACAATTCTTATAATATTGTCTTCCTATATTCATAGGAGAAGTCAAGCTTCTTATAATATTGTCTGCCTATATATATTATTGTCTCCTTATTCATAGGAGAAGTCAAGTCGGGTCACCTAATACATTTTTTATAGACCCCGTTAACGAGTTGTGGACCCCCATTTTTTCCACGCAAGCGTAGACCCCTATCGGGCTCCCGTGGACCCCAGGGGTCCACCTGGACCACTTTGGGAATCTAGGGTTAGACTCAACGCCCTTAGTTTCCATAACAAGCAGATCCTAAGTTTTTAATTTTTACGTTGTTACAGTTAAATTGTTATTGATACTTTTTTATAGTAGCATCAGTTAGCTAATAGTTTTATTTACACAAAATCTATCAATTCATTTAACAGTGTCTATTCAACTGAGCTAATTAGGCAACTAAACTAAAACTAATAACAAAATTAGGTGTGTTCAGAACTTTAAAAATTTATTTAAACAAAAATTTAGATATTAATTACTACCGTACTACAATTATTAGATTTTAAAAAATGTATAGGAAGTAAAGAAATTTATACAAGCTTAAATTAATTAATTGAACAAGATTACGAATTCATAAAGTTTGTTTAGGTTTGTTAAAATTTAAATATCAAGATTTATTTAATGATCATTACTAGTAAAATGCAAATTTGTACGATGCACATTCGTTCATTTTCCTTCAACGATACTTGAGAAAAATGCTGCGGAACGAAAGTCCTTAAAACTTAAAAAGCGATGATGATTACGTGTGGGTAAATGTAGTTATTGAATGTGAGGAACAGAATGTCAATTTTGTACCAATTAAC
Organism: Abscondita cerata; assembly: GCA_030710515.1. Lineage (NCBI taxonomy): Eukaryota > Metazoa > Arthropoda > Insecta > Coleoptera > Lampyridae > Abscondita > Abscondita cerata. Next base: position 74,805 of record JALBCR010001020.1, read on the forward strand.
GAGAAAATAGAATCGAAGTTGAAGTTATTGTGCGGTTAAGGTTAGTTCGGCTATGGTTAAGTTAAATTAGAGCGAAAGTGCTTTCTAGACTAGGTAATTGCAATCAAATTATTACCAAACCGAGATTCTAGGAACGTATACGATTGCTTTAGCGAGTAGTTTATTTCCGTTAGTATATATTGTTTAACAAATACGTTGAAGAACATTTTGACGAAACGGATTTTGCAGCATAATTTCGTTTTAATATACGCTCATTTAAAATTACATATATAAGGAGGAAATGGGAATTTTTGTAAAGTGTGTTGTTAGAATCTAGCCGGTCAAAACAAAGGAGTGAGAACTGTCCAAAACACCTGCAGCAAGGGTAGAGGGTGGAAAGTTCCTTATACTGACGTTCGTATGGCACGCGGGGTCACGTTTTGTAGCATGTGCTTTTTATAAAATGCGAATTTACAATACAGACATGGAAAGAAGTTTACTAAAGTTATTGGTAAATTGCTGAATACGTTGAATACAAGGCTTACGCTTATGGAACGATTTAATATGAAAGTATAACACCATTTTGGTTCGTCTACAATTTTTCCACTGTTTTGTATTTTAGAATTTTCTAGATAAGTAACTAGTGAAGACATTAACATAGGTGTATACAAAGGCAACAAGTCGTTCAAGACGATATATTTTCCCTTCGTTGGTTCTCACGAGATATATCTGTGATTTTTGCACAGCGGGAACGAAAATAAGGCCATCTCGGAGTCGACGCACAACACGAATTAAGCTCAATGTTTTGGTACATGTGTACGATTTGTGCATCTTTACTAGGTTGCCTGTGTGTTTGATAGATGCTTTATATTAAAGATCTCGTGTTGTGTTACATAACGTCGTAATACCTAATCGATATCATTAAATTTCGATCAAGATAGCAAGGAGCATTAGATACATTGGCAGTCTACGATACAGAGAATAAATTATCTTGCATGAGTAAACTGCGTTGTGTTGCGGCTGCAATACTCAAGGAACGAAGTGACTTAGGGAAAATGAGATCTCGGCAAACGCTCCCTCCTGTTGGATTGCTGTTTTACCTCCGGCACTTCCTTTATTTCACATCTTCCTTCAATAACGCCCGCTTCCCAATTCTGCTTCGCAATTCAATGGCATTTATACGGGCTTCTGATTTATTGCAATAACAGGGACGGTTTTCACCGAACTACTGTCTCAACAGTTGACTAAACCGCAACATTTTTCTTAATAATTTATTGGTAGGTGTATTATATAAAATCTCGAAGAAAACTATAAACCCTATTAGCGTTTTAAGCGGTTAACCTGCAAGATTATGCTGAATAACACGAGCTAGGGATGCACGAAATAGCCATCTGTATTCTCGAGGGTTTTGACTGCAAAATGAGAGCCATAGGGCAAGAATCAATACAAATCTGCCGTTCTAATGCGCCAATATATCTGCTCAACGTGCTGCTGATTACTTTTCCTTTCCTAACTCACTTTTCTAATGCGAGTAGTTTTCCTTCTTTCAAACTTCAACTTGCTACTTTTCTCGTGTTTTATTATATTGCTTTCATTTCTATAATCTGTTTATCTGGTCCACTGTCTCTAGTCTGTCATTTGTTGTTATTGTTGGTATTATTTCTGCGTCACGAATAAAATACCTAAATTATTTTAAATGTGCAACAAGCATGCAAGTAAACTTATTTAATTAAATTTTCTTTATACTCCTTTCTCCCTACATTCATCTACTTTTCAATACATTTACGTAAATTGAAATTTACATATTTATTTCGACAAATCGTAGTTAATACCTCAGATAATATTTAATCAAAAATAGTATCTTGTGCACTAAAACCGCCTGTACATATGTAACAAATATCTCGAAAAACCAACATTAAATTTTGACAATAATTTTGGATTTAATTGATTTTTTAGACAACTTGGGGAATAAGTGTTATTGGTTTGCAGCGGTTATGTTTAATAATCTAATGCCTGCATTTGAAATGCGCGGTCAACTAAATTTTATTTTATTATTTTTTTTATTTATTTATTTTACAGGCAAGGCCCTATATACAGGAAATGTGTGTACATACAAGTAATTTAGTTTAAAGTAAAATTATAATTACTATATTAGATAATAATAAATAAAAGAATAATTCAAATTACAGAAATCAATATAACAATAAATTAATTTAACTAAACACTCTAAAATGGTACAAAAGTTATAACAAAATCAATAATTAGCATAAAAAGAAGCATCAATTTTATTTAACTTATTTTGAGTTGCTTTTTAAACTGTCGGCACTAGTACTGAAAAGTTAAGGTTAAAATGCAAATTTGCTGATTCCATAAACCGTTGGAGAGGAGAATTAAGAAGATAGGAAGTTTTACAGAACCTTACTGAAAATTGTGAAGTGTTACGAAGAGTTTTGATCGGTACATTAAAATCGATTTGATGCAGAAGATGAGAACAATCTAAAACGCCATTAACCAGTTTCTGAAAAAATACCATATCCAAAAGTATTCTGCGAGAGTTTAAAGTATTTATATTTAAAAATGAAAGTATTTCAGAGTAGTTTGAAAATGTAATTCCAGCTTTATATGCAATAAATCTAAGAAATCTATGTTGAACTTTTTTCTAATTTTAATATATATGTTGAATGATAAGGTGACCAAACTTGAGAACAATACTCCAAATGTGAACGTACTAATGAAACAAATAAAACTTTTAGAGTATCAACATTAGAGAACGTTTTTGTGCAACGAAAAATGAAACCCAATTATTTAGTTGCTTTTAATCTAATGTGATTTATGTGTTCTTTGAATGACAAATCTCGAGAAAATATAACTCGAAATCAGTAACAGAAACGCAATTTTGTAATGAGTGATTATCCAGAATATAGTCAAACTTTATGGGTTTAATAATGCGATGAAATGTAATTGACAAACACTTACTCAAATTTAGTTCCATGAAATAAAAGAACACCAATTAGAAAAAGCATTAAGGTCTTCTTGAAGCTGAAAACAGTCACCTACAGATCTGATTGTTTAAAGATTTTCATGTCATCAGCGAAAAGAAGAATCTGGGAGTGTTTAAAAATATTTTTAATGTCGTTAATAAAGATTAAGAATAGCAAAGGAGCCAGATGAGCACCTTGTGGTACTCCTGAATGGACTAAAACATGATCAGAATAAAAATTTTTGTACTGGACTATTTGACGTCTGTTGGAAATGTAGCTATCAATCCAAGAAAGTAAAGTACCACCAATACCTACGTTTTCGATTTTCTTAATTAAAATTTTATGGTTAACGCTGTCAAAAGCTTTTGAAAAGTCAGTATATATGACATCCAGCTGAGTATATTCATCAAAAGCTTGATATATAAAATTTTGAAAAACTAAGAGATTCGAGGTAGTCGAGCGATTTGGATAAAATCCATGCTGTTCTTCAATGATTGTTTGTTTTAATAACGGAAACATATTATTAGCAATAATTTTTCAAACAGTTTTGGAATTTCAGATATCTTTGAGATAGGTCTGTGGTTAGTGATATCGGTTTATCTTTACTCTTGTGAACTGGTACAACATAGGTTAATTTCCATGTATCCGGAAAAATTCCACTTTAAAGATTTAGAGAACAATATTTGAATTGGATATGCTAACACGTAGCAACAATTTCTTAAGAGAAGAGCAGGAATACCATCAGGACCATGATTTATTTTTTCGGGTAAATAACTTTTAATTTCATCATAATTCGATATTAATTTAAGTTAAATTAACATTGTTTTCGGGGAAATAATTTCTTTTTGGTAATAATTTCTTATTATTTGTCTATAAACAGAACCAAAATGTTTGGCAAAGAGATTTACAGTTTCCTGCTCATTAGTACTGACTGACAGAACCAAGGCTCATTTCAGAGGGTAAATGATTACATCTTTCTTTTGATATTTTATGTATGACCAAAAGTACTTAGGATCGTTTTGATTTTTGATTGTACATCATTAATATGTAATTTAAAGCACTGATTAGAAAGGGGTTTTGCATTGACTTCATAATTTTGAAAATTTATTATAATAAGTGAGACAATTTGTAGATTTGTATAACTTATGGTAGATATGTTTAGTTTTAATTAGATTTCGCAGAACACTAGAGTACCAGGGAGGAAAACTTTTATTATAATTTGATGTACGTTTTATGGGTATGTAATAGCTAGAACCTAAATTTAAGATATATTATAAGAGAGTTTACAGCATCATTAATGCTTAACGGTAGAAGAAATTCCCAGTTTATAGTGGACAAAGTAGATTCAATCTATATATCTAAGTAATAGTGCCGTTACGGAAGTTATAATAATAATGATCAAAATTTAAAAATGAAGATGTAAATAAAAATTCAAATGATATAGTTAACGGTGGATGATATTTATCTTCCAAAACGAATGCTTCCAACTACGCTCACAAAGGTGGAGGTGTTAGTACTAAAACTAAGTCTAGCATTCTATCATCACAGTTCTTAATAGAATTAAATTGAAACATATTATACAGATTTAAATTTTCACAAAACTTTTCAACACAGATTAAGTTTTTTGCCATTCACTGAGAGGATGTTGTCTTCAGAAGTATTCCAAACTAAGTGTGGCAAATTCCAGTCACCCATTTAAGAGGATCGGCATTTAAATATGATTTCATGATATCATCCATCGTACTACTTAATTTGTCGTAATAGTCTGTACTGCTGTTTGGCGGAGAGTAGAAGCAACCAAGAATATTTTTTATAACCAACGTTGCATAGAACAAATAATTGCTCAACTTCATTGAAAGATGGGAATTATTTTAGAAAAATACTTATTATTGACGGCAATTAGAACACCGCCACCTCTTTTAACGATATCACACGGTCTATCTTTCCTATGTACACTCATGTTATGTAATCCTAATTCGGAATCAAATATTTCAGTGAACAAGCCACGTTTCAGTAAGCATTATTACATGAAAATCATTAGATAAATTTGCCGTTTTCTTGGCGTTGTTTCAAATTTGCACGCAAGTTCGAGAAATGTTTTAATTGCATTGGAGTTTGGTCATTTTTGATGTTAATGTTGTTCAGGCTTTTAATTTTATGTTTGTTTTTTAAAATTTGAAGTGCGTCAGCTGGCGATTGTAAGGTAACTTTTAGAGGTCTCGGTCGTACATTATTGTATTGTTTACCAAGTTTATCCCTGTACTAACCTTTGTACCTGTCCAGCACTTTACCTATTTTTGTTAGTACTAATTCAACACGCGGCGCAAGAATACGTTGAAACCCAACCGCGAATTAATAGCTATAAAAATACCGGGGCATTTTAATAGTGGATAGAATAATTAGTGTAATCTCTCTCCAAGACGGCTAAGTGCATCCACTTATATTTTCTTTACACTTAAAATTTGTATGTGCATTATTTTGAATTTGACAGAGCTCCGCTAAACCTATACAGTCCACAACCCAATTAAATTAAACGCGTAAGCAGGTATAAATTTGTCAAAATGTCTCTTTCTATTTAATCAAAATCACTCAAATTTTATTTGTTAGCACCATTGCTTGTAGGAAGAATTGGACGGAAATCTTCTTGATTACATTTGTTTAATGGCAAGACCAAGTCTATTTTTTCAATTTCGATGCTTTCCAAGATTAACAAGATGTATCTACACTTTAAATTGATCTTGCGTCGTAAGCAGTAGTCGTGGAAACAGGAAGTATGGGAGTGTTGCCGCTTAATTAGTTAGATAGTAAGTACTGGGATGGTTGAGACTTACCCAATAAACATGTAAGAAGGGAGATAATACGATTCTGTACTTAACTGAATATTTTAGCATCTACGGGTATAGAAAAAAAACAACGCTCTTTTGAATTGACAAATGACGTTAATGTCTTGACTACTTAAAAAGCTAAGAGTAGTTTTGGAACATTCTTCTACACCTATGCGCTCAGGTAACATTCTATTTAGTGATGCACAACATGATTTAATGAAACCAGACAACTCAAGGTCTATCCATAGTTTGGTGCGCTATTTCTAATATAATTAGGATTTAACAGCTGCTGCTGATCGATACCGCGCCATGCTAAATGACTTTTTTTCGGAGATTCCTTTTTCACATTGCCAGCTTTCAATAGTCGAAGTGATAGAGTTTGTTCCTTGAAAATTATTTAGCAGCTTGGTGTTATTGACTAGACGTACATCTAGATCACCAAATCTGATCAAGTACAGTCAACAACTTAAATTCAACTCCAACAAAATTCATCTTGTACGAGAACAAAAGAAAGAAAATAAAGATGATTTTTATCACTTTCTGAAATTTTCTGAAATAACATGCGAACGAGTCATCAATAATTTTTATTTTTCTTTTTCTTTTAATATTTGTTTTTCTTTCGTTTATATATTTTTATCCAATCCTATAGATTGGAGGAAGTTCGTAAAAAATGTCCAGAAAGGTCAATTGTGTGGGCAAAATTCTTGGTAAATTAATACTGTTCCCTTGTCATGTAATCTGATTAGAGAAACGTATGTGGAATTGTTGGAAAACAACAACAATTGAAATTTGACTAATATTGCTCCTCCACAAAAAAATTCCGAATTTTCACACAAAAAGTCAGCAGTTTGAATGTTTAATAAAATCATGTGTAGGTAGTTTTTGGTTACTTTTTATTTTGAAACCCCATTTCGGTACTTTGTATCCAAAGTACATCCAAAAAGTTTTTCCCACCAAACAATAAAAATTGACCTGTTTCACAGTTTTTTTAAAGATTAAATTCTTAATTTTCAAACTTTTTTGTAAATTCTTTTGTACACTGAAAGAAAGTCATATTAATACCATTAACATTAAAGTTCGTGTAACGTTACAATTGACTATCCTGATTAAAATGAATACGTGTCCCGATAAGGATACGGAGCGGCCGTATCTCGACAATGGTAAGGCCTAGAAGTTTGAAAAAAAATGTTTATGTATAAAGTGGCCAAGAGAAAAGGCTGGAAATTATTTTGAAGTTCGTCAATCGACCGCAAGGAAGAGCGCAAATGTTATGAAGAAACATAAACTTCATGCTATCTCAGAAAGTTAGACGATAAGCCCCAACTTTGAAGGTATAGTTTTATTGCTTGTGTTATACGGCATCATTTTGTCTTGACATTTTTCCATATCTGTCATAATAAGGGAGGAAAAGTTCAAATCTCATTTTCAGTGTTTGAATTGCAATATCTTCTCGAACCATTGAAGCTATTGAAATATTTTTTTAATATCATTTGAAAAGAGAATTTTATGGTCTAGAGGGCGTTATCAACAACAATTACATATTTTTTGTGATTTTGAAAAAAAGTTAAATTGAACGATAGTGTTTCATTTACAAGTATTCTTAGCCGTTATGAAGTCAGCCCATATTTTAGTGAAAACCATGTGCGATATCTCCATCACGTTCTCGATTTATAGGGAAAAATCTAGAGAAATTGAACTGCATCAATCGGAGCGAGGAGCATATGGCTCGTTACTATGGTAACGCTACTTTGCAAATATATTTGACATTCGTCAAAAGTAAAAAGTCTGATAGTTTCTGTCACTTAAGATTACCTCTTAAATCCAATTTTTTTAAACAATATGACCATCACGCGGAAGCGTATGATATGTTACAGCATATATTTTCAATGTTTCGAAAATGCTGCAATTGCTGACCGACAATATGTAATACAATTTCCACGAAGAAGACATTTTTTCGAGAAGTGTTTTCAAGATTAGCTTAGATGCGATTACTTATTTTCATGACTAACTTTTAAGAAAATTGAAATGAGAACGGTGATATTTTAAAGGCTCCCTTCGCCATAGATGTTTACTCAAAATCGCATTGCGATGTCTTCATTTGTTTTCGATTTGCCAGAAAAAAAATGTACCAGACGTAATTTATTTGAAAGCCAACTTAGGCCAACCCGGTACATTAGTGATAACAATAAAATAAAAGAAACGAAACATCAATGATAACAATAAAATTAAAAGAAACAAAACATCAATGGTGATAACAATATAAAAGGAAGGAAGCATCAATAATGTAAATGAAATGAATGAAGAAGCACAAATCTGCACTTGTACCTGGTTGCAGGAGGGTTTTTTAATACACTCCGCACAAAAATTATCTGCAACACCCTGAACATTCTTGGTCACTTATAATTTAAATAAACTTATTTTGCCCAATTTGATCAAATGTGCTTTTCTGACATTTTATAAAACTGTCATCTCAACGAATTATAAACACACACTTTTTGCTGCCGATTTTTGAATATTTCAAAAACGTTAAATAGTCCAACATTCAATTATTGTGGATAATTATCTTGTCGGTTGAGTTTTGGTCTGACATTGTTATGAATGTTCAGCAACGTGCATCTTTGCTCTTTTTATGAAGAAACCGTGCAATATATACCATTGCTGGAAGATGGCTGTAGTATGCGGCATGTAGCAAAAATTCTACGAGTACAGCCTTCAACTGTATCAGAGTTGCAGCACGATTTAGGAAACTGGGAACTACAGAAGAAGGGCTAAGGGCAAGGTCGCAGAAGAGCTACCACCCTACGAGACGACCGATTTCTACCGCTTAAATGCTCTGCGTACCCGTCATTTTACAGCTAGATTCTTAAAAAAATGAACTTTTAGCGGTTAGGAATGTACCTCTTTCTGTTCAAACTATACGGAACCGTCTTCGAGAGGATGAGATAAGAGCCCATGTTGCGTTCGAGGTCCACTTCTCACTAGAGAACACAAGGTAGCACGATTAGCATTCGCACGTGAACATGTGGATTGGGATATTCACGACTGGGCTAATGTTGTTTTCTCTGATGAGATGCTGCATAGTTTATGGGCTTTCGACAGACGTATACCGGTCTACAGACGACCTGGTGAACGTTATTCTGCCTGCAACTTTTGTCCACGTGTCCCTTATGGTGGAGGATCAGTGATGGTATGGGAAGGCATCTCTTTGGAAGGCCGTGTACAGCGTTAGTGCCATTACCTGTGCTCGGTTAACAGCAGCTAGGTATATTACCGACATTTTAGAAGAGCATGTGGTACCTTGGTGCCTTTGTTGGCGAAAATTGCATTTTTATGCACGACAACGCACGACCCTACATAGCAGGAATTGTGCAGCAATATTTAGAGGAGATTGAATTGCAAGTTCGGACATGAGGCCCAATCGAAAGTGTGTCTGGGATCATCTAGGACAAGCCTTAAAACGCCACCAGAGGCCGTTTCTTAATTTACAAGAACTTATCGTCTAACTTTCCGAGATAGCATGAAGTTTATGTTCCTTCATAGCATTTGCGCCACCCTAGAGGTCAATTGACAAACTTCAAAATAATTTGACCAGCCTTTTCTCTTGGCCACTTTATACATAAGGATTTTTTTTCCAAGCCTCTAGGCCTTACCATTGTCGAGATACGGCCGCTCCGTATTCTTATCGGGACACCCTGTAGTTTAAAAATAAAAACAGTTACGTAGTAAAAAAATATTCTTTAGAAAACAAAATTTATAAAAAAAATTGTATAATTTGCATATGCCAAATTCTATAAAACTATAAAACATATCCGTTGGCGTAGGAACTTCAAATTAAAAACAACAAAATTTAAAACAAATATCTACAGCGCGTATAAAAGTGGTAATTAATATTTTATGGAATCAAAATACAGAAATATTCTTTAGTATTGAGTATACTATCCCCAATACACAAAAATGAGTGGCTGCACATTCTTATCGCTCTTCATAATAAAATTTAAATGGTCATCCAATTCTTGCTATATTTTTCAATAAATATAAATTGTTTTATTGTATATCGTGTTGTTTTCTTATGTCCTGTGTCCGTTTTTTCAACATGTTTTACTGTTGGAAACAAGAAAGCTTCATGGGTAACCCATAAAAAAATAGATGCATCTATGGAATCTGAAAGTCAAGGATATTTAATAAAATTTCTTACGTTATTAATTACAAAAATAAAAGGAAGCATAGTACTTACTTTCACTTACACCTCGAAAATTTTGTAGATATATCTCTTTTTCTCATTTTCGAGCAGAAACGTAGCCAACTTTAGTGATATATCTTCCCATCTATTTAATAAGGTTGTTGCATTGTCTTCTAAAATAGTAAAAAAATTCATGTCAACCTGTAACATATTACTAAAGCATGCCAAACAAATAAGTAAGATATTACCAGTCTAAATCCCGATAGATTCTTATAATATTATGGCCATTTTGCAAGAATTGATTCGATGTTTGCTGTTTTTTTCAATTCCGTCAATTTTCATTTGGAACAAGCCTTCCATATATGATCAAATTCCTCAATTGATAAGTTATCATGTTTTAGATAATTAAGTTTTCTGCATCTTTTTCTATACTAAATGTCTATAAAAATATTGCATTAGATAATGGATTGAGTTCAACCTATTTTGGATTACTATAGGTAATCAGAGCTGTCGAAATACTTCGGAATGAAGCTTTTAAGTTTCAGTATTTGTTGTAGAGCTTTTTCTCCGCAAAATTTTTCGCCAGAGCAGTTTTTAAATTTTTAATTGTGTTTCCGTAGGGCTCTCCATTTATTCGGCATATATTCAATAAGAAGAACTCTTTCAGCATCCCAAAAACAGTTTTCATTAGTTTTTTTTTCAGAAAATATGTCTTGGTCTTTTCGGTAGTGGATAGCCCTTATATGAACCCACTGCATGAATTCTTGTTTAATAGGAAGGTTCTAGTGATGTACCCAAGTCTCATTCCTGGTAATAATTTGAGATAAAAATGTTTTGTCCCTTTCCAACTCGGCCAAATTTTCTTGAGAAACTTCGTTTCTGTACAATCTGTGCAATCTGGGTATCTACTGTGCAGACACTTTCTTCCTACCCAAATCGTCATGCAAAATTTTTGAGAACACTTGTTTTGGATATACAGACTTCAATGGCAATGACAGAGATCTTTACACGCTCATCTTTTAGTACTAAATTTTCGACATTTTGCACAATGTCCTTAGTTCGAGCTTCAACGGGTCGTCTGGACTGTGAGTCATCATTGATTTTACTTGAAATAAAATAAAATTTACTACTCATGCCAAATGTCATCAAACGACAAAACCTTTGTTTAAGTATTTCCTTAAGTATAATAACATAATTGTAGTTATATTGACCATACTGACATACCTTACCGAAGTATTCTATTAAATGTTTTATTATATAGATATATACTAGTACTACTAGTTAGTACTGAATTATGCATGTGAGTTGATTGCCAGGAAATTTGAAATCTTAAATAGGAATATTATCCTTTATTACCGATTCAGATTCTACATCGACAGTTGTGTACGATTTGTCCGAATTTTTTTTTTGTTAATCAGATAGCGAACTTTACTGGTATTTGTTATTTATTGGAACATGTTCAATGTTCAAAACCTTTAAACAAAAAACAAAATTCCAATATTCAAACTCATAATACTATTTGGTAATAATTTATACAAAATGTCTCACTTTAAGTGGGACCATATGGAAAGAAGTTTTAGCAATACTGATGTTTTGTTTTGTAACAAGTTTTCCAAAGCCCGTTCTATTTCTAAACCACAATTACTCGGTCGCAAATATTTAACCCCCAAAACGATTGAATAAAATGATTATTGCCTAAATTACCTTGTTTTCCTTTTTGTTTTTTAAAATATTAATTTTTTTTGTATTTCTTCTTTACAAAGAGAGTGTGGAATTTTAAACATTTGACTCAGTATCAAGTATGTGTAATAGATTTTTGTTCATTTATTGCAATTCATATTTAGGTGGTCCTCAACATTCGGTGAAGTAATCTTTCGAATCCTCCTTCGTTAATCTCAGAAATATCGCAAGGGTTACTTTAAGTCATTTCTTTTTATAAATCTCTCTAACATCAAACTGCTTATTCGTTCTAAAAATTCATGTTTAAAATTTAGAAATGTCAATAGAAAAAGAAGTTATTATATTTAGTGAAACATTGAAAAATTTATGTTATAATTGTTATTTTGTAAACCAAAAACGATAACGTTAAGTTTTCTTATATTAATTGTTGTGAGACATATACAGTGTGTCTACTTAAGTTGGCAACATACGAGAAACTTTTTATTATTAATTTTACGAAATAAAGTTATTCTTTATAAAAAAATTTGCATGATCTAGAATCTAAAATACAATCATCAAATATTAAATTTTTTCAATCGTATACGCGTTTTGTCAAAAATATAAATTTTACTCAAGAGTAAAGTACCTTTATATTTGACAATATCGAAATTTGTTATTGAAAAAAGTTGATCAGAACTAAATACTACGTTCAAATATGTAATTACATCCAATTACATGAAAAAATCATGTTTTCTTGTTTTGTCTACAATTACAATGCAAGTGTAACTGTAGTTACATGAAATCTAGGATGGACTGATAAACAAATGATTTTTTAATAGTCAGAATTGTTTGACAGTGAACTTCAAAACATTCAGTTGTATTTAGTGAAATTTGGTAGAAATGCCAGCAACATTAAGTACTGGAGATAATATTAAAATTTTTAATAACCGACACTCTGAGAAAAATCTTCACTATGGCACAGTAAGGAAAGTATTAAACAAATTTAAGACTTTCGTAGATGTAAGTAATAAATTTAACAACAAACGCCAACAACGGGTTGTCAGTGATGACATGGAATTTGAAATAATGCTCTACAATCGAACATCCTAAGAAATCCTTGCGAACAAGGGCAGCTTCGATGCCAAATTCTATTAACAAAATACGGTTTCAAAAATTTTAAAAGGAACAAGTTGCACCCAATTTATTCATACGTTAAGACCGGGCGATCATGATAGACGCTTTGAATTCTGTTGTGATATCCAAGAAATGTTAGAAGATAACCCATTTATGAGAAGACATATTGTTTTTCGGACGAAGCAACATTTACATCAAATGGAACAGTTTCTACCCAAAATTGCCGTTGGTGGAGTGATACGAATCCAAATTTTACCATCAAAACTCGGGACCAGTATGCATTTAAAATAAATGTGTGGTGTGGAATTTATGGAAATAAAATAATTGGACCTTATTTATTTCATGAATCTTTGAATGAATCTTGATAACATTCCCCTCCTTCAACGTCAACAAATATGTTTTTAACAGGATGGTGCCCCATGCCACAGTAGGTTAGATGTAAGGCAATACCTTGAAAATCGTTTTAACGGAAGAGTTATACATCGGTTTTCAGAGATTTTTGGCCACCTCGTTCTCAGATTTGACGCCACTCGATTTTTTTCTTGTGGGGTTACCTAAAAGAAAAGGTGTATCTTCAAAGGCCATTTACAGATGTTGCTCATTTGGAAAGAATCATTGCAGAATCGGTTCAGAGTATTACTCCGGCTATGGTTAGAAGAGTATTGAAAACTTTTGTGATAGAACAATTACCTGTATTGACAGAGAAGGCGGGTATGTAAGGCATTAGTGAATTAAAGAAGCCAATAATGTTCGTGAAAATTATTTCAACAAATGATTTATTATGGCATTATTCATTTAAATGCATCGCTAAAATGTTACAAGACATATTTTAATTAATTGAAATGTTATCAAGTGTTCAATAAAAATAAGAGATTACTGTTTATTATTAATTATTGAAAATATTTAATAAAATTTACAAAAAAATGTATCATTTAATATTAGTCATCAGTTAATAACTTTGGAAAGAGTAAAAATAAGTTGAGCTAGATGGATCTGATTATGTACTTGAACCTATTTTTATTTTAATAGTGTATTAATTAGATTTTTACGAGGATTTTATAAATAAATTTTGTTTTGTGGGAATTCGCTTATTACTTTCTGAACGGAACGGACAGGTTATCATGTTCGTAATAAATAAAATGGTAAATGTTCGGTATCACTTAATTGAGAAAAATTTGTAAAAAAATTTTTTTAAGTAGAAGGGTGTAATTGCATATTAAAACATAGTTTTTCATTCAAATCAACTTTTCATAATTACAGTTTTCGATATTTTCACAAATAAAGGTACCTTACTCGTGAGTGAAATTTATATTTTTTAACAAACCGCGTATACGATTGAAAAAATTTAATATTTGATGATTGTATTTTAGATTCTAGATCATGCAGAACTTTTTATGACAGGAATAACTTTTTTCGTAAAATTAATAATAAAAAAGTTTCCCATATGTTGTCAACAAGTAGACACACGGTATATTATGGCCCCTTTTTAGGCGTAAATACACAATTAAAAATCCCAAAAATTCAAAAGTCCTACCTACATTTAACCTTTGTCATAAAAAAGTTTGACAGAATTTCACACAACTAGTCTGGCTGAACACGAAACAGCTTCACTTTCTGCTACAGCCACTTTCTACCGCAAAGTGTTAAATTCATACACACCTTTATATATAATTCAACAAATTGTGCATCGACTGATGTGCATAAATTAACATAGGGTTTAAAAGTAGAATTACTCCTCCAAAACATAAAACTAAATTATTTAAATACGGTTTTTTTCGTATCATATGTGCGTAATATACTCGTATAATGTTAGTAACCCTTATGCTAAATCTTAATCTTCAAAAAATTAATACTAAACGCACATCATATCACAACCAATAACAATCTAAATTAGTAGATAATAAAAAAACTGAAAGGATCATTTATTTCATTAATAATAAAGGGATAATAATAAAAAAAAGTGACTTATTTTCAAGTTATCCTGCAATTAAAAAAGATCATATTTTGCTTATAATACCAAAATTAAGAAATAATACATAACAAACAGAACACCAAAAACTGCACCAAAAAAACATTACTCGGACACGTGTTTCAATAGCTAAGCGATCATCATCAGCAAACCGATACTAAAATTAAAAACAATAGGAAGCTTATACCGGGTGATTCAGCTAACCCGTTCATTAGAAGTTTATGGACTTCCCGTTGAAATATTTGTTTAAAAATTTGGAATAGGGGATTGCTCGAAAAGTTCTATTTAATTAAAATATTTCAGCTTTTCTAGTGGCTACCAACTTTCTTATTTTAAATGGAATGATATATTTTTTTGTATATTTGGATTCTACGCGCTAAAATCTGAGTTACTTTTATGTAACACAACCTATATAAAATCAATGAGTTTTTAATATATTCTCATTTTTGTGAAAGAATGGTTTTGAAAAAGAAAGTTATAGTAACAAAGTGGGGCAATACTTTGGAGGACTGTTAAGTTTTTTAAATGATGCGTAATTTTGACATCTTATTATTACAGGGTGTTCAAAATGTTTGTGGCTAAATCTGAAGCTAAGTTCAACTGCCCAAAAGTTAATTTTTAAATGGAACACTCTGTATCTTATTTTTCTACTTATGGCCACTTTCATAGCCTATGCATGGCAACACTGGACCCCTATCTGTTGCGATGATATTTGAGCACAAACTAAATTGTTCTTTAAAACAGAGTTTTAATAGGTCTCTTAGTTTGCTTGCTATATACAGGGTGTCCCAAACAAAGTGGCTTATTAGAAGTTTATGAAGAACTAAACGTCTTTAAATTTTGAAAATTTGTGGTTATATATTATTTATACTGATCTTTAATTGTAAAATATTTTCGCTTATATTGCACTTCGGTTGTACCGGAAGTCGACATCAACTTCTTTTATCTTAAATGGAATGATATGTTTTTTATGATATTTTTGTATTTAGTTCCTAATTTGAAACAAGTTTTGTTAAGGTTTGTAATATCTACTTCTCATAGTTTTGAAATATTGTTAATTATAAAAATATTGGTTTGTAGGATATTTTAAAAAATTCATATTTTTGAACTTTATTAAGATAAAAAAATTATATTTGGTTTTCTTATAACAGAAGCTTTGTTTTATTCATTACTGTGATCAAAATATGTTCAGTGTATTCAGGACGTCCACCATTGATTCTCAAAGTAAACAAACTTCAAATAGCAACAAGTCATTTTTAAATGGACATACTAAATATTGTTTTACAGGTTGATTTAAAAATTTTTTTGTGATCGATTGATATAAGCATTACCTATACCTGTCTCATACGGTTTACAAGTTATTACAAATTTTTATAAAATTTATATTTAATTTGGTAATATCTAGCTAACTATGGAAAAAATATAAATAAGTATTGGTAGCAAGATATTTATTTGTAGTAAGTCAAAATCTAGGTAGCGTTGTGCAAGCAGGTCTCTGGTTTGATTTCACAGTCACAATTTGGATTAGAAATCCTACTCTTTGTAAACAACATAGAGTTGCATTTTGAATAGCCTATTCTTATGCGATTTAGTTTTGACCAATTTTTTTTATCAAAACCCGGGACTTCTGTTGTTAGATCATCAATGAGATGTTTATTGAAAACATGAACTCCAGACCATAATTTTTCCTCTTCAGAAAAAAAGTGGTACCTAAGTAGTCTCACCAATCACACAGGATTTCGGGATCTGGGAGAAAGTCTTTATGCGGAGGTTCTCAGTATTCCAAATTGGTAAGTTTTTGTTAAATTGGCATTTTATCACATTCTCGTTTAACGCAGCTTTTAATATTACAAAGTATAGGAAGCCAATTCGTATTATTGTAATGTGTAATTTTAAGTTTCATCGGATAATAGTTAGTTGGTTGTGTTCAGTTAGGGGTGTTAACAGTCGGTGAAATAAACTTTTGCATAATCGCCACGTATATTCCGAATGATTTAGTAGAACAACCCATTGTACGAGATTTCATTTCTTCCACTAAACACTCCTTATAATAAATCTGAAGAATTCAGACTTAAGTAGTGGGTGACCACATCTTTTCAGCAAGTGACAGATGAGCGATGTGCTCGGAAAAGAAGCAACGCCTTGCCAGTAAATATTTCAGGAGCTAGAAATAAATAACTGTTGGACAGAAATGTTGCAAAAGTGTTCAATTCTTCTAGTCTAAACAGAAAAATCGAAAATAGTTAAGGAACAAAGTCGCAAGAGGGAAGGTAAGATTCAGTTTCGAAAGTGAAAATATTTTTGTGGAATAATATATGAAGGTGAGGAGTCTATGTGTAAGTCTCAGATTCAAGATTACTAAGAGATATTTCGCCAGCTTCAGATTCATTAGGTGGTTTGGAGATCCTTCATTTCAACGTCAGTATAGCTAATCCTCTTGAGGCTGAAGTTCACTTTCGACCAATCTGGTCAACCTCCATTTTTTCACTTTTGTAGATATCTTAACAAACGATAAATAAAAGTACAAGTAGTCCGGTAACAGTAAGTGAATAGAAAACAGGTGGTGACTTTGAAAAAGTGTTTGAACTTGAAACAAGTCCAAGTGGTAACGATGAAAAGTATTTGAGGTGAAATAAGAAGGGTGGCAGGTTAGCGTAATCATCTTAGCTTAGTTCAAGACCATGTGTGGTGACTTTGTAAAGTAAGATGTAGATGTGGGTTTAATCTTTGGAGGAAAAATACTGTAAAATTGCTTCATTGTGGGAGGAACATAAGGTATGTAAACTAGTCTTTTAAGTTGGTTTTTTTTTTTTTTTTTTTTTACGTAATTGATGTGACTTAAATAAATTATGGACAAAGTAACAATTAATAGAAAGAAAATAGAAATGGTGCAGCTTGAATCAGTTTAAAGAGATAAAAGAATCAAAAAATGAAAGTTTGTTGGGGAAAGGTCGAGAAGTAATGAGGGTAAATACCAGGATGAAGAAATTGAAGATATGATGTGACCGGAAGTGATGGATGAAAATTTTAAAATGGGTGATAAAAAATTTTAATAAGTACATTTATACATGTAAATTAAAATAATTTTGTCTTGTAGAATTTTGATTTGTACTAATTATAAAATTTTAAATCCTCGTATAAATATGTAGTGTTATGAACAAAAAATCCATTTTTATAAAAGTTTTTAGAGATTTTGAGATTCGAGTTATTGAAATTTCTTTAGACGTAAATATTTTTAGTGTGTCTAGTTGAAATTTCTTTTTCGTCTTACTAAAAACACTAGTTATCATAAAGAGACCTAGAAATTTAAATAAAAAAGTATAATGCTTGTGTAAAGTCTGTCTTACCTGAAAATTAATATGTATTGTTCCAAGAAGCACGCTTTTAGGTGATCTGAATATTTTTACTATAAGGAATAAAGTAAAAATGTAAAAGAAGAATTAATTCATTCATTTTTTTAACTACTTATTACAATTTCAAAATTCTAAGACTACACTAAAACTAATGACGCACACTACACTAATTTAGGTCAATTTTCTTCATAGCCCTTTTTTGACAAGCTTCTAAAATCGCGTTAGCCTCAACTAACTGAGCCGTTAGCTGGGCAATGCGATTTTCTTGTTGCTGAACATCACTCCTCACTATTGTCGATATTCGCTCTAACCACGGCATATTCTGCACTCGAAATTGATATAAATCATCATCCGAGCGCTGGGAAAGTTGACATCCAGCAGACAGCTGCTTGTCATCAAGCATCACATCAAGCAGTTGTAGGTCTTTTCCCCCATTCTGCAACATTGGTGTTAGTGATTTGGCTACCGTGGTTGTTGTAATGCTGCTGTAGGTAGAGAATGAGCCACACTTTTCAAAGAAGCGAGATACATCCTCATCTAGATCATTATTCCGTTTACTGATGATTGGAATTTTTTCCTCAGGTAGCTGCTGCTGATGATGTATTAGTGGTGGTGATTGTGAGTCAATACTTATAACAACAAGTGCTGCAAAATTTGGGGCTCTTTTGTTGCTGTTTTTGTTTTGATTTCTTATAGGCCATTTTCCAAAACCACAATAACAACTTTTTTAGATCTAAAAATTTTTTTTGCAAAATAGTTGTTCCAGCTAATTTTTGAATGACATTATTTCTTGTTTTCATTTTTGTTTGACTTTTTCTAAATGATGTTTGTAAATTAAAACAGTATCTAAAGTTACTCCCAGATAAACTGGATTAAAATTATGGTTTAATTTTGTATTATTAAAGATAACATTAAGTTTTCTACTTTTTCTCTATTACTTAAATGAAAACAAGAAACCTCTGTCTTTTTAAGATTGGGGGCATTATCGCCATTTTTTGAAATAATTGTGTGAAAAGAAGACACTACCTGCGTTTTTTACTTTTTGACATTTTTCATTCCTGCGATACCAACAATTTGTTCACATTCCTCATTACGATTATTGAGAAATTTGTAGTAAGTAAGTTAGTAAGAGGTAGTAGAAAAGACATTGTGTTCTACTCGTGAGAATAACTTTCTTGATGCTCGTGTTATTGTAGTGTGAATTCAAAAGTACCCATAATATGGAAAACTTTTTACTATTAATTATATCTAGGAGATGACTTAGGAGTTAGTTTTACTTGGTTTTAAAACCAAAATATCATTGGTGACTGTGTTTCTTGGTATATCAAACTTGACATTTTAATATTAAAATATTTAAAAATAGTCATCAAGAAAAGTTGTTCGAAATGATACTTTAGACCTATAACCTGAGTTTCAGTTCAATACTGACAATTTTTTCTAATTCATAAAAATTTAAATTTGTGTCTCAAATTGTCTTTTATGCATAACTTATGAAGATAGTAAAAAATTTAAATAACATAAAAAGAACTAAATAATTTAAAAGCTGATAGAATATCAAAATTTCAAAATTTTGTATGAAATTCGGAAAAAAAAAATTGTCAGTATTGAACTGAAACTCGAGTTATAGCTAAAATAAGATTTCGAATAACTTTTTTTAATGACTACTTCTCATATCTTTACAAAAGACACCATTTTTTGAATATTTTAATAATAACATGTTAACCCCTTTACAAAAACTAACCTAACTTAAATCATCTCTAAGGTATAATTATTTCTACTATATAAAAATAAGTCGGGTTTTCCTTCCTGACGCTATAACTCTAGAACGCACGAACCGATTTCCATGGTTTTGCATTCGTTGGAAAGGTCTCGGGCTTCGTGAGGTTTATAGCAATAAAAATTCAGGAAAATTTCAACAGAAAAGCGGGAAAATCTTTTTTCACATACAGCGCCATCTCTGATACATAGCATGTACTACAAACCAATATTTTAAGTAGATGGCGCCGGTGCGTCGCAATGACAATTAACAAGTCGCAAGGCCAATCGCTTAGTGTTTGCGGGATAAATTTAGAAAATCATTGTTTTTCACATGGGCAGTTATACGTTGCGTGTTCACGAGTTGGGAAACCATCCGCTTTGTTTGTGTTAACGTCAGACCAAAAAACAAAAATGTGGTTTACCAAAGTGCACTTCAATGAAACGGATAATTTGCGGACACGTATAACGCTTCGATTCAGTATTTACTTTGGATTCACTTTCATTTACTTAGAGAAGTTCAACTAAATAACACTTCATTTTTGTAATCGAAATGAATTCATTACTGTTGTGAAATAAAATAAAATTTTCCTTTTCAAGTATAAAACAAAAAAAAATTTTTTCTTCATCTTTTAATCACCAAACGAAATGTTACATAAAACGAAGCCATCTGGTGGCGAAACGGAGTTCGCCGGGTTTGCTAGTTAGTAATAAAAAGTTTTCCATACGATGTGTATTTTTCGAATTCACGTCTAACTTATACTCTCGTATTAAATGTTTCCTATCAACACTTGTACAACAAATAGCTATCCTCATCATTGACAGGTAATTATAAAAATAATTGTTAAAATATATTTTATGACTAGCAGATTATTATGGGTATTTGTTATTTGAGAATAAACAATGCGGTTCACATTTAATTTTTAGTAAATTTTAGTGTAGATTATATGATTTTAAGCTGGTAGTAAAAATATAATATGAACACCACTGTATAGAAGAAGAAAAGAAAACTCTTTCCACTCATTGAGGTATAATATGATATAAACCACTTTTCACTTATTAAATAAAACGTAAGTACTTACACAGTAAATCACTAGTATTAGTGTAATGTTTAACTGACAAGTAGTGGTACACAAAATGCTAAATCATTAGTTTTTTCACGGATCTAAAACTTTTTAAATGTTATCAAAAATATCTTAGGGTATGTTTTTGCTTATTCCCGACTCAAATTTTTGATCTATCAAAATTTAAAATGACGGATTCAATACTTGATGTAATAATTTGATTTAAACGAATATTTGGTTTCATCGGTTTCACAATAAATAAAAAAAAGATGGTGCAGTCGATTTTTGAAAATTTAAAAAAAAATGTGCATATCGTTTCTTGTCGAGATTAAAAATTTTCAATCAATTTTGATAAAAACTTAGAAACGATGTACTTTAAAATATCTATCTGAAATACAGGGTGGGGCACTATCAACGAATTATTCTGTACCACTAAAACGACAAATAATGTTAAAAATTTTAAGGCATACATATGTCAATATTATTTGAAATCACATTTTAAAAATATTTTCGGTTGTACAGGGTGCTCCAGAAACACGTACCATATCAAAGTTGGGTTATTTTAAATGGATTACCCTGTATTTTTTAATTTTGAATTGTAGGATAAAAAAAACATGTTCTTCTATACTAACTTATATCTGTTTCTTGGTTTACACCACCTTACTAAGAGTCTTCAAATCTCTTTTGCAATATTTACTATTATGTTATGATGTACAGAGTGTTTTAAATACTACCGCATAACGCTAACGACTTAACAGTTAAATAACTTCCTTAATTTAAATGGAACACCCTGTATTTCTGTAGCCTGTTGGAAACAAGAACTAGTTACCTTTCAATCGGTATTAGGGTTACCAACTCCTAACTCTGATAGTTTTCGAGATATTTTAAAATTGGCTAGTTTAATAATTTGCAATTTACTGGAATTTAAGTTACCTGTGCGATATCAGTAAAATCAACA
This sequence comes from Abscondita cerata, assembly GCA_030710515.1. Lineage (NCBI taxonomy): Eukaryota > Metazoa > Arthropoda > Insecta > Coleoptera > Lampyridae > Abscondita > Abscondita cerata. Next base: position 96,662 of record JALBCR010001020.1, read on the forward strand.
TTATCTTGCAAACATTTTTAATGTATAGTCAATCCATTTTTAAATATTAACCTTAAAAATTTTTTTCAGAACAAAATAACAAAAATGTGCTCATGACTTATGCCGGGTTCTAAGTCAGTCGAATCACGCCCACCTGTCACAAACAACAACAACTGTTATTAGTTTCAGCAAAATCAATGACACTGTAAACATTGGTAACTTTGTTAAAAAATTTTAAAATATAATGGTTTTCTAAATTATCGTACTATTATTAGAGCGATTTTGTATTACATTATTAGTTAACAGGTTAAAATTTGTCAATGTTTACAGTATGATCGATTTTGATGTACCAAATAACGGTTGCTGTTGTTAAACATCAGTAAATTGTGACCGGTGTGCGTAATTCGACTGATATAAGAGAACGGGATACTAATCATAAGCACATTTCTGTTTATTTTTCTGAAAAAAAAAATATTTAAAGTATATATTTAAAACTGAAAGTTGCAAGATAATGTACATATTGCAGATATTTCACAGGTAACTTAGACTCCGTACATAGTACATTGTTAAAAACTGCAAATTTTAAAATATCTCGAAAACTATCAGAGTTAGGGGTTGGTAACCCTAATACCAACTAAAAGGTAATTAGTTCCAGCTTTCAACAGGCTACAGAAATTTAGGATGTTCCATTTAAGTTAAGCAAGTTATTTAAGTTTAAAGTCGTTAGTGTTATCAGTAGTATTAAAACACCCTGTACATCATAACATAATAATAAATATTGTAAAGAGATGTTGAAGGCTCTTAGTAAGGTGGTGTAACCAAAGTTGCTTGTTCTTATTTATCTTGAAGTTATTGCATTTTTTGGAGGGTCTGCAAATCAGGTAAAATCGATTTATCTCAGAAACGGAAGTAAGTAGGTATAGGGACATGTTAAAGAACATACATTATTTTTATCGTACAATTCAAAAATAGAAAATAATACAGGGTAATCCATTTAAAATAACCCAACTTTGATATGGTACGTGTTTCTAGAGCACCCTGTACAATCCAAAATATTTTTAAATGTGGTTTCGAATAATTTTTTACATATATGCCTTAAAATATTTGACATTATTTGTCGTTTTAATGTAGAATAATTCGTTGGATAGTGCCTCACCCTGTATAACTGTCTAACAGATTTTTAATAATTTAGAAGACATTGAAGTCAGAAAAAAATTAAAAAATTATTGTCGTTGAAATAAGTACACAAAATTTTAAATCAAATGGTCTTTAAGCTGCTCCCTAGAAATACAAATTAAATGTTAAGTTTAAAAGTATTAAAAGTTTTAAAGCTCCTTAAAAATTCAATGAACGAGATTCTCAATTTTGGGCCTTCTTATGAGTTGAGGAACAATAGGGGTCGTCAATGATACACCATGTTCTTAATAGCCGACGTTTCGATTGGCGATGGCCAATCTTTCTCAAGGCAATCTAAGAGTTGGTGACATCAAAGGAGACTTCTCAAGGAACAATAGGGAGGAGTCCTTGATGTCAACAACTCTTAGATCAGGACTCCTCCCTATTGTTCCCTTGAGGAGTCCTTGATGTCACCAACTCTTAGATTGCCTTGAGAAAGATTGGCCATCGCCAATCAAACGTCGGCTAAGAACATGGTGTATCATTGATGACCCTATTGTTCCTCAACTCCTATAAGAAGGCCCAAAATTATTGGGAATCTCGTTCACGTTAAGTTTAAAGTTTATTTACGTTGTAGAAATTTTGGAATGACTAAATCACTACCTAAATAAGCAACCTTAAATAATAGGAATTACAAATGCAATCACAATATAATAGCGTTCTCCTTTGTGAAAGTGAGCAAGGATATAAAGGATGGCTAGCTCTTCCCATAGGGATATTTATTTCATTATTTTCTGGTTATTTTGAATCCTTAAATTGGTATGTTTATAAACAGAGCGCTCTTTAAAAGTTATGTTATATCAGAGGATGTGCACCCCTCTTAATTTATTTGTGATGTGCACTCAAAACGTTTGTGGCTTAATTGTGGGTAGAATCGAAGGTTCGTAATAAATCTAGTTTTTTCAGTCTCTTTCAGTTGGTTTATTGCATTTTTTGTCAATAAATATTATTAATGAAAATGACATTCTGTTTGAAGAAACACATGCACACGACAAATTATTAACACGAACTAAATTAGGCGATTTAAAAAAATTGAATAGGAAAGGTTTGGAGTTATTTTAAAACGTTTTTTGTTCGATTTTTATATAAAAAAAATTGAGTAGTTAATTGTTTCATAAAATGTTTGAACATTTTTTTTAAATATAAACACAAATTGTACCTATTATGCACCCTAAAATGATACATTATACAAAGTGAATTTAAATGTTTACATCAGTTTGTAGCAGCTATCTCAAGTTAATAAAGTCTTGAAAATCAGTTTGTGCTAGATTTCACTTTGTGTTCATAGCGGCCATTGGTATGACAAACGAAACTTAACAGTTATTTCAAATGGGTCAACAAGTTCCGATTTAAAGCCATGAACATAAAATAAAAAAGGTTATATGTACAGGGAGATAACATAACCTTTACAATAAAGGCAATTTGTTCGCATTTAATACAGAATACCAATATAAAATATTAAAATAACCAGAAAGTAATGGAAAAAGTATCCCTATGGAAAGAGGTAGCCATTCTTTTAAATTGTTACTCTCTTGCACAAAAGGAGAACTCTATTGTAATTTGCACTAATAATTGATTATTACGAAAACTGTTAATAATACTAGACTAAGTTTAGTTTAAACGATGAAAGATAAAAGAAAAAACTGACAAACTTAAATAAGAGTGTTTTTAAATTTATGAATTAGGAAGTAAAAGTAAATATTATTAAATCAAACTCGGCTTACGTAATTGGTGCACGACCCACTTTGCAAAACAGACAAATGTGCGTTTGCTGTAAATATTAAAAAAAACAAGAAATAAAGTGAGTCGTTGGTAAATAAAAGTAAAAAAAGAATATACGGTTATATCAGTTTTTATAGCTATGCTATTTTCTCAGGTTAAATCTAATTTGCGAGGATTCATTTTTAACCTTAAAGTACACTAATTTATATGTAGAATATTTTTAGTGATTACATGGTGTCACATAGCTACAAGAAATGTTGCCGATTATAAAATCTTATTTTTATCTTTTTGTCCATCTCTATTTGAACATGCTAAATAAAGAAATATTTGTAGTACGCTCTGAGAAATTACGTAGTTTCATAGGTTTTTAGATGTTTTCTCTCGCCAAGAATTACACACAAGTACTAAATACAGTACCAAATTAACTTACAAGGATAATAACTATTTACCCAGCTACTTGCTTTACGTTCGTGTTATGTTATCAAAGTTACTTTGGTTTATAAAGGAAGTTAAGATTAGTTTTAATTGAAACAGGCACACTTAGCATTAGGAAGACATTTACCTGCTGTGTTTTTCAATTTAAAATTCTTAAAAGTCGTTTTATGTGTGTTAACTATCTTCCTAACTGATTTACCTTTTTAGATTAATATTTATGAAGTGCAATTAGTTTTATACAATGTACCCAAAATAACAGGTGCAAATAACTGCAAGATTTAAACATCACTCTGGGTACGTTATACTAAATTTAATCCTATTTTATAAAAATTATGTTTGAAGAATAGCTATCATATTTTGCAGTTTGTATTAAAATTGTAATAAAATTCGTCATCTATTACTAAAGCTAGTTTTGTACACTTCTCAAAATACGTTTTTATATAGAGGAAATTTAAAACTTCACTGAATGAGAAATGTAAGACAATAAATGTTTACGAGTAAGTAAAGACAAAACTATTCCAACAGGTATCTTAAAATGGACAATTAATAAAAAATTAATCCAAAAATCAATGACTTACGTAATATGTACGATAGTGACATAAAAAAGGTGAAACAATTATTCAATTATAAAACTATAGTAACAATATCCACTCATATGTAAAAAATGCTATTTGTTTATACAAAAATTTTAGTTGGCTAATTGGATAAATAGGAAGGAACAGAAATGCTGGATAAAAAAATGTGATAAATTGCATGTTACCATGGTGACTCCATATGTAAGCTAATGTAGAAAAAATCGCGTCAGTTTGAAAGTTATATCTGTCAACGGTATATTTGACAATTAAAGTGCAACAATAATGTAGGTAAATGGATGGCATCTTGAGGATATTTCTTCATCTTTTTGGAGGTAATGGACGTAAACTGGTGATGAGTGGATCGGATGAAATTAGCATACTGTTCATTAAACCTTGGAGACATTCGTTTCTCGAAAAATTCCTCGAATGATGCTTCCGATATTTTTTGAATTCTTTGTTCTTTGCCTCTTGTGCTTCTTCCGAGAGCTGACCTGAAATAAAAACATAACATATCATCATGCATATGCATGTTAAGAAAAATACATAGTAACACCTCCTCTTAAATGTTGTGCGTTAGGTACCTAGGCAGCTTGCTTTTTCCTTATTTTTCTATGTAGGTTTAGGTATGTAAAAATTGCAAAACTTTTTAGTAAAGAAATTTAATTACCTATTGGTAGCAGTGTTGTTTGTATAATATCAACTCCGTGAACAAGTAACTTGTGGACTGTAGGAGCCATGCTGTACCAAGGATAGAGCTCTATGAAAAGTTGCGCAGTTTCAAAGCGTAAGTCTTGAATTTTTTCAGATCAATATTGTGGCCCGATGAAATGACCACTAAAATAATGTGGAATCTTTTGAATCAGAATCTTTATCCAATCCTGTAATAGAAGCTGCTTTTTCAGCATCAGAAAAAATCTTCTTGCAGTATTTCCATCATTGGAATTTACAAATCCGGGTTTGGGTTGGTCAACTACGAGACCCATAGAACCAAACTCATTTTTGATTTTGACTTTGTTTTGATCAACAATGTGTTTATCGTCTTTACGCGCCTGTCATTTTTTTATAGGCAGCTTATAACTCACGTGAAGAAGAAATTCAAAACATCTGATCCAGCAGTGTAGTGTAGATAATCCGAAGTCACGATATAATGGATCAAGCTCTATCATTTCTTTTCTATTGAGTTGAACTGTTTGGAATTTGCTCCACAGAATAAAGCACCTTTGCGTAGACTTATTTTCTGCGATAGCATTGCATACTTTGCCGTCGATCATTGTGAATAACAGTTTGTGGTCTACCTCTATAACCTTATCACTGATGGTCAAACGTGAAGTGATTAAATCTCTTATTTGGTCGTCAATATTTTTCTTTTCGTTAACAGAGCATTCATTTGATTCTTTAATGAAATTTATTTTTATTGGGCGACAGTAACGCGTGGAAGAAGGTCTTGGATTCTGCCATATAACATTTTACTATCAGAGTTTCCACTAACAAGTCTTAAGAGAACTTCCGGTCAAATCCCACTTGGAGACGTTTAGTTGCATCTTATTCTAAAGTTTTTAATACATCTTTTTGTGACAAAGTGTGCGCTCCGTTGTTTTATTTAGTAGGGACTGAAGTTTTATTTTTAGAACATGTCTCTGTGGTACTAATATTATCAGGATAGCAGTGAATTTTTTGCTAATTGCAAAGTTTTATACGAGAGGAAATCTTTCAGGATTTCTTGTCTTTGACAGGGCTCTTTCTTTTCTCATTTACATCCTGAATCTTTTATCCTTGAGATCTTGACAAGCCTTTTTATATACATTTTTGCACGTTTTGGTGACCGCGTGAGAGCTGAAACGAGTTTGGATGCAGTTTCGTTGTCCTGTAGAATGTAACTCCATGGCAGTGGCAAAGAAATGATTGAGGAAGTTGAATTTTACGTTAATTTCTTTACATTTAATCTTTTTAAGCGGACCGAACAAAATTTAAAATCTTTTGAAAGCGACGGCCGCGTTTACAAGGGACTTTTAGAAGGCACACCAGTTTGACTAAAGACTGTAAATTTAATTTTGGTTTGTAGCCAACCTTTGTGGCGTGTGGCAAATGATTCCCTTGTTATATTTTTGTTGGTCCATTTTTGCTTCAGTTTTGAAGTAAAACGAGAAACGTTCAATTTCAAGTCCTTCTTCTCTGAATTCCGGACGAATTAGATCGCGCTTGGAGAACTTCAACCAAATGATCAACTTTATTCTGCCACAAAGAACCCCCATCATTCATAATTGAGAATAAATCAACTCTTTTTATATTTAGGACATCCAGTTGTAGGATCTGTAAACAATATAATAAAAAGAAAATGAGTTGAATCTTATAAAATGTATTTTATAGTCTGACCTTATCAATTTTCCTTATATTTCCAGCTTCAACATCTTTTAGAAAGAAAAAAAAAGTATTTGCGGGGGTTACGGGTCTTAATTTTTGCCACTAAAAGTAGACACTATAGGCTACATCTGAGAAAAAAATCTCAGTGAGGATCGGTGGGGATTTTTGTAGGCCCAAGTGTTTTATGAAAATGGAAAAATCCGTGGAAAAAATCATCGAAGCTCAAAGGTCAAAAGTTGCGTGCAACATGATATATGTTAAAAACTATACATTAAAAGAAAGTAGGTACTTACTACTAGCTAACTGATCCATCTGCAAAGATTTTCAAAACTGAATAGAAAAAATAAAATAAATATGAAAGTTCACTCCCACTCGATGAGTCACATTGATCATCTTTAATTGCTTAGGAGAGGGGGAAAACAAGTTATCAATTAGAATATTATTATTAGACATTATGCATTGACAAGTTCACTCCACTATTTTATTGGTTTTACATAAAATATTCTGCCTTTCATTTTCGATTTTTCTGCCGCGTAAAGTGAATTCTGCCCCCACTGTGCGGCGTTAAAATCTTATGTATTCGACCCGCGGTTGATGTCCGGTGGTGGTACCTATTAATACGTTGTTTTTGGTAAAATGTAATTTGCCAAGAATTTACTTTAATCATCGACGGAATTTCGACGGCGCTGGTTTATGAAGGACCATGAATATGGTAGTATGCAGTGACCAACAACTGATACGTGACGATATTTATTTTAAATTTGGTCGAGTATTTATACATTTTAAATTGTACATTAAGCGCGTTTTAACATTTAAAGTAAATTAATAATTATTGTTGTGTAATCAGTGACCTATTGTAAAAATGCAAGATTGTTTGAAATGTAATCCCTTACCTATGTCAATTTGCTGTTAATAAATTAATGCAAGCCCCGCATGCGAAATATCTTAAAGAATTTAACTATTAAAGTGCTTAGGAAATTGGTGTAGATTTTCATGTTTAATTACTTTAAACAACCAATTAGGTTAAAAGCTGTAACATCACTAAATCTAAAAATGTCTTGTATTATGAAAATACATCAACTTGATACAAAGTAGAATTGGAAAATCTTAAACTGCACATAGAAAAACTTTAGAAGGAACACGAGAGTAAGAATACTTTTATTAAGAAAACACTTGAATTGTGTGTTTGGAAATTCTGTAATACTGTTTTTCTTATTAATCTCCGGGAAGTATAGATGACCAGGTCCTCAAATTAACGTGGCGATTCTCGGAAACAACATGATTTGTTTATTGATCTTCGATTACTGTAAAGTACTGCGATAACCTTCCATATTTTTAATTTGTGTTTATTTATTTATTACGCATGGGTACATTTCAATTTTCCAGTTCGTCCAAATAAAAGTTTGTATTTTTGTCATTGTAGTAGTTATTTTTGTTAATTTATTTATGTAAATGTTTTACTGGATTTAGTGATAATTACTATCATCAAATTAACCATTATTCTTACCAAATGCCTCTATAAAGACTCGGACTTTTCCGGTTTGAAACGTCAACAACAAAAAGACTATTGGTTATAGATTGTTGACAATATACTCCAAAACATTACTACTAAAGAAGGCCCAATAACTAAGTGGCGAAACTCACCACCTAATTTTCATTATAAGTGTATTGTGATGTAAGTGTTACTGTATTGTGCCCTAGAAGATCCATTTTGATAGAGTGTACTAATTTTGTGAGCCGGCTTAGATTAGAAGAACATTACAATAGAAATTTAGTAAAATTCAAAAGGAATGAAATATCTTAAAGAGTACGTAAATATTATAGAAACTGTAGTCTCGGTTTTACCAGAAGATCCTTAAGTGAATTTCATTTAACACATAGAAGAGGTAGTCATTTGGATTAGAGGTGAAAGTCGAGATCAAGTTAGTGACACCTCAGCGAAGAAAAGACGCATCAGAAGAGCGAAAGCGGCCTTCAACATTGTGATAATCAAGTATCTACAAAATTTCATGAAATTTCGTAGCTGAAATGGCAATTCAACTTTCGTTCATCAATTTTGCCAATCATATTAAACGTCATTAATTGAAGATTCATTAAACACCAATGGAAGAGACTATCAATTTCCTTTTTTTTAATTTATTTACAATTTAACATTTGAAGAAAAAGTATTTTACAACGATTTTCCGTATATGATTATTTTTTCATGTTTCTATTATTTTCTCTCTATTTAGCATTAATTTACTTCTACTTCTATAAGACATGTAACTCAATTTCTATTTCTTCACCTCAATAGTGTTGGAAATTAAATATTTTCTATAAGAATTGTTTTGTAAAATGTTATTACTTCTTATGAAGGGTTTATTCATAAGTGCTACACACAAAAGATAAAAAAAATAGAAAAGTCAAGAAAAATTCTGAGCAGGTGGCGTTTCATAATTTTTTATTGATTTTTAGAGTTAATCAAAGAAAATCTATTTAGTCATTTTGGTACCACTCAACAAACAGTCTCCTGGTTTCCTTATATCATAAGTAACTTAAACATTTTACAGAACTGCTTTTAATGTTTTGCATTAAATTTTATAAACACTTTCACTCGTATGTAATTTAACGAAAAGAATTTCCAACTTAATTAGTTTCTATTTCAACCATCATGTGTATATTATTTTATTTACTCATATATCATCATATGTATGTATACCCATACCAGTTGGACCTTCTATTGTCAGGAGTAGTATTATATTGAGTGAGAAGGCTACGATGTATTAAGTTTTTGTCAATAATCTGGATAAACAGCTTAGGGCTATCTTTATCAGAGGCATTTAAAGTTATTATATCAATAATGACAATTAATTGAAAAACATAGGCCATATTTTTAAGTAAACAAGGTATTAATTAGACAAGAATCTTTTCAATTATCTACTATTTTTTTATATTACATAACATTAAATATAGTATTTTGAGGTTTACTCAATTAAACTCAATTCTAAATTGTATTAAAATTTACTATTACTATACTCATAATTGATAAAAAATAATTACTCTTATATGGATTACATAATACAGATCATTGTATGATAATCAGAAATGGAACTTACCTAACAATGAGTTGGTGGATCAACCGTAGCTATAAATCTTAAAAGAATTCAGACTAGCTTGATCATAGATAAAATGAATAAACAATTAATTAAAATTAATTAAACTTCACAGAACGACGAACTAAAAACAATGTAAAGATAACAAATTTAAGTTTCGCAAACTCGAGTGTCATTGAAGAATAAATCTGTAAAAACGTAACTACAATAGATACACATACATATTCAGATTAATAACACTTCAACATTTCAAAAACAATGGAACACTAAACTGCACCGATGTGTATCGGTTCGCTGATAGAAAGAGCTTAGCTAGTGAATTACGTGTCCAGAGTAAAGTTTTTTGGTGCGGTTTTGATGAATTTCTGTTTGTTACTTCAACACAGTTATAAAACCTAAGGATAATACACAATACGTTTAATGGTCCGGATGTTAAGTATGGTCACCAATAGGTTCCAAAATATCACAGGATGTTTTAGTAAATAATTAGCATTCCGCATTTTACAATACACAGTAAGTAAACCAACCAACATTATGTGATGTTAATTATTACCATTGTTTTTATATATTAAACAATGTTATTACTTATCACAAGAATCAAAATGCACAGCAGACTTTAGAATTCTACTCACAATTATTATCGTAATCATTCTACAGAAAGTGACGATGCAATTCCACAATTATAAAATGCCAGCAAAAATATGGTCAAACAAACAAAAAGAAGAAAAATACGTCTTCTGAATACCACGATATTACTTTTAAGTAATAAATTCCGCCAACTAAAAGAAGGTGATGAAAGACCTCAGTGCAATTAGCTGAGAAATGAACAATATTCTACAACAAACAGAAAAAACCAAAAACTGCACTAAACACTTTACTCGGACACGTGTTTCATTAAGCTAAGCTATCATCATCAGCAGAACCAAAACTAAAATTAAAAACCAATAGGAAGCTTATATACATGGTGTCCCGACGATTAAGACAAGTAATATATCAGAATTGCATCTTTTCTTGCCATTTATTGTGTTTACCCAATGAGGTATTTTTCAAATCTTCTAAATCTGTCAGCCAAAAGTACAAGAGGTTCAATTTGAATTTTTAACTTCCAATCCTTTAAGGTACCTGTAGCTCTTGAATTAATCACTAGAACCCCAAGTGTGCTAGTTAGTTTAGTTGTTTTATCGGGAGGAACACAGAAGGCTCAAATATACAGGTTGTCCCATTAATACAATTTAGAACCCGACGTCCACGTGACCAAAAACAAGTACCTCATTGGGTAACACAATAGCAACGAAAATATGCAACATTTGTTCTAATTTACACCCAAAATTATAATTATCTACTACTGCCCAATTCCAGGATATATATACTTGTCTTAATCGTCGTAGGACACCTTGTATACTATCTACGTGTCGCGCATCGTTACACTTAATCGATTCTTAGAAAAGCGAATAATTCTTAAAATCCTAATGGACCGTTTATTTATTTAATTTAATCGTATGGTACATTTTTAAATATTATATGTATTGTGATGTAGAAGTGTTATGTATGGTGCCCCAGAAGGAATCAGTATAAACCTGTACAGTGTGGTGACAAAACCGTGTGCAATTGTGGATTGGTTCGGCTTAGCAAAGCATTTACTTCAAGGTTTAGGAAAACCAGTAAAACCTAAACATGCCAACCCTTACCCACCCTAGTATTCACATGTAATAATATTAATTAATTGTGATAGCAATAGCCATCGTTTTGTACAATTTTCTTAATTATCCGGGAGGGTCTTGATAACCAGGTCGGCAGGCAAAGTGGTGATTCTCAGGAACAACATGTTTTCTTGTTGACCATGGAGTACTGTAAGGTACTGATCACCTTCCATGCTTTATATTTGCACCAAAACCCTAAAAAACACACACGAAAAAACTGTAAATGACAATTAACGTACGTTTTTATTTTTTCATTTTTAATCATACATAATTCATGAGCAAAATTTCAGTTTTTTTAAAATTTCCAAACTTTCCACAAGAATCAAGTGAGATTTTATTATCTACCCTCTTAATTAAACCAATGTCACCACTACCTCTGGCCATTTCAAGCATATGTATGGCAACACTGGACCTATCTGTGCGATAATATTTCACATGAGCTAAGTGATATTTAAAAAAGCAATTTTTAATAAGGTTTATTAGTTTGCCCCCATATACACTTAGTTTACAGTCTTTACAATTAATTTTATATATCCCCGATTTATCACACATTTCTATTGGGATAATTTTGGTAATTTGACATATTTTTATATATTTTGCTATTACTGAGTTTCCTTCCTAACCCTTTGTTGTAATGTTTCTAATGCTTAACTTATGTTTATGTTTTCTAATTATGTTCGTGACACATTGATTCTTGAAAACCATTATATATGATGCGATCTGCTCAATATTTCGCAGTTCTTCATCAAAGTTTTGTTTTGACAATGGGAAATGTAATAATCTGTGAATCAAAAAGTTGAAAGATGCAGAGTTTTATACTAAGAAAAATGGCAACAGATTAACTGTAACGGCAAGTGTGTGTTAAAGTGCAAGCGCTATCTAAGCGATCTAAACTTTATTGCCAACGTGTGTTACAAGCATTAAAACTATCCGCTTAGAATAGCGCTACACTGGCTACACACATGCACCGTTACAATGTAACTGCCCGGCATTTTACAATTTATACTATTCATACGTGTCAATGTTTGACGAGACTGTCGCAAGACACACATTTACTCATGCAAGTTTATGTTGCATTCTATGGTTAGAATCATTTGTTATAAATTTCCTTAGTGTTAGTGTCTTTACGATAAAATATCTATATCTAGTTTGTTTGCGATTTCTTGTCACTAAAGTGTCTAAGTCTAAGTCTTTGTCAAAAATAACTTCTTTCATTGCCTTTATCTGCTTTGAGATAACAACAACTTTTCTCTTTAAGATTTTTAATAATGTTTACTTCTCTCGCGTTAAATTTGAATTTTGGTAACTGCTGAATATTTCCAAATTTGAATTTTACAGGCAACCTAATAAATTTTTTTGAGTTATACATACTAAAAGTTTCATCAAACTTTCCAATTCATACAATAATCCTGATATATGGGTGCTTTGTTAAATTTGAGGTTATATGTCAAGCCTTTATTCAACAAAATTAATTTGTCATTGTGCAAAAATCTCCAGGATTTTATTTACCACTATGTTAGATTTTTAGGGATCAAGACTGTGCACCTCTTTTTTTCTTTTTAGGTAATTCTGTAAACTTTTTATTCTGGGTCAGCTTTTTGCCAAAATTTGTGTTAGAATAATTTTATTAATATGGCCTGCAAAGCTTAATCCATTCAACATACTCGTCATCATTTAATCCTGAAGTCAGTTTTAAATGTAACTCCAAATTTGCCTATTTTACCATAATGACATTTTAATTTCCAAATCTAACCATTTAAGCTTAAAATATCATAATTCATAAATTTTGGAAAAACACTTGCATTGCGGCAAGATTTAAGAAATTCAATGTTTCACATTTAACAAAAAATATTACTTTTCCAATCTTGAAGAACCTGTTTCGTAGTGTAGACCTGCAAGCCATCTTGATCAAAAGAATAGAGACACTAAACGCTGTAGTTTAAAGTTCTATTCATTAGAATATTCTACAATAACGTTGGCTGACAATATCATAATAATCAGCAGTAATCTGCCAGAAACATACAGAATATGATATGAGTTCATCACACACGAAAGTTGAAGGAAGACTGAGTTTTTAACTAGTTTTATTATAAACGAATTTTGAAAGATTTACTATAAAGATCGATTTAAAAGTGATTAACCGATTGTTGGTTTTCGATCGGAAACCGATGAATCGATTTTTGATGCCCGCACGAAAAATAAAGGAAAAAAGATAAATTGATGTTTGAATAGATACGTGATGAATAGTAAATACAAGTATTTTTGTATATAAATGACTATAACTTCAATTTGTTCTCTTGATATGTTAACAATGAATTTGCTGCAAGCTCAACTAGTTACTAAGTTACTAATAAATAAATATAAAAAAAAAATTAATTTATGTCAATCTAGATTGAAGAGATTTAGTAAAAGTTGTGCGACAGTAATGATTCTAAAGTGACTAGTCCTCATAGACGATTTCACTACGTTCCAAATAGATCCAGATTTGTATGTGTGTCCGTGAGAAGGCGAAGGAACGCTTCAAAATGTAAATAAATGTTTGATAAATTAATTGACAGTAACACCTTAATACACATAGCCAAGAATATAGTCAGAATATGCACCGCTTTACATAAGGTATAGAATAAGGTTTGACATTTATTTAATTATTAATTTTACCAAATATGCAATTGTGTCTAGAAATGAATTAAAAAAAACCAAAACTTTTTCCGAAAAAGATATTATTTCCTAATTGTTGATTTAATATGATTTTAAATCAAAATTTATTTTTAAAATTTACGAATTCTCAGTGTTTTATTAATGTAATGGAAGTTAAATAAGTTTATCGCTTTTGAACTTTTAATTATCAAAAAATTTAATTCAAATTAACATAACTAAACCGTTTATATGAATACATTATATAATTATAACGTTTCTTTTAAACTAAAAACATAGAAAGTAATTTACAGTAAATAAGTTGGAAATATTTACGAAATTGTTTTATGTGTTGCACTCCATGTCTAGCTTATTGTATTAGATTTAAATATCGTACTAATTGAATCTCTCTTTAAATGCATTTATAAATCCGCTTGCTAAAATGCTGCAGTATTTTATAATGTTAATGATAATGATCACTATTATTTATTTTCACAATTTTTTAAAGCATCTCACGAGGATAGGGATTTTTCTTAGAGTTAAAGTTAAAAGTGAAATAACCAAAAGCGGTAGCTTCAAATAATCACACCAGAAGTTTTATTATCCTATTACATCTTTGCTTCTTTAAAGTTTGGAAAAAGTTTGTGACTTAAAAAATGTACTGAAAAGAGTTGCTCTACAATATGGGTATTGAAATTATAGTCGTAACATTTTCTACGATGTATTTAGCCAGAAGTTGGTGTAATTATTATTATCACCTACATAACGACATTCTGTTCTAAGATAAAAATTAATCCTGTGGTACTTAGTTCTTGAATCATTTAATTTGTAGGAACTAAACCAAGCTAGATTTATACGTAAAGTAATTAAAAAAAAAAACTATAACAAGTGAGTATATATTCTTTTATAGTATATAACAAAATTACAGGAAATTAAACATCAAGTTCAAACATTAGCTTATGAAACTTAATTATTGTACCAGAGTCTGGGTTCTTTATTATTAAATGCACAGAGAAAAGAAAAATAAGCAAAGTCAGTTCTTAAAAACTTAAACAGTCACTTTTATTCTATTATTCCAAATTATAATAATTACATTTATTAATTTTTCTGAATTCGTATAGTTCTGTATTTGTGATTAGTAAATGTGTTTGAAACAGGGTTATAATTAATGACTGCAATCGATTAACCAATTATTAGATTTTTGATTAATTGCAGTTTTTAAGATAATCGCCAAAATGGTTAATTCGCTTAATCAACTTTTAAAGTAAGTTTTATATTCGATTTATAAATCTGTAAAGTGGGTTTATTATAAACCGTGTAGCCTTTCCGCAATGTTGGAAACTTAACAGCCGACATCTTACATACTACAGATTTCTGCAAAGATTACATTTGATAAAAATCACTTTAAAAATTAATATACAGTTTTCGACTTAATTGATTTTTTCTGATTTTTCAGCAACTCCATTCGTTAATGAAGTCCACAAAATTTGTTATTTGGAACCAATATGTATTTTCATTCAGATCACAAATACACAATCCAGTTTAGTCTACATCAAATTGAGATAAGTTCCTAAAATTAGAATTAATCTAATTACTATTTGACATGATAATCAAAATTGTATTGTTATTATATTTTGATTCTACTTTTTACCAGGTTCTTGTTGAAGTTGTTTAGTTGGATGTGATTGTTTCGAGAAAACGTTTTTGCTTTTATTATTTTTTTGTTACAAATATTACTATATAATACAAACATTTTCTCATTTAATGTTACGCTTCCGTTAAAGTTTATGTTGCTTACTGTAAATACGTTTTGGGTCTTCCTCAATTACTTACTGAAATAATGTAGAAGATCCCTCTATAATAAACCTAGGTTCGTGAACGAACCAAACCCAATTAACTTAGTAAGCAATTCGTTAATATATCAAAACATAGTGTAACTAATTTAAATAATTGATCTACGATATAATTTAGTATTTCAGGATTTTTACTTTTTACTTTTTATGCATCATAACTAAAAAAACTTTTTTCGTAACGTTCAACTTCTTTTCCGCTCTTGGATTTGTTTCTTTTCTTTAGGTGCCATGGTAATCAGTTCATGGTCATAGTCATTTAATAATATTTTTTAGAGTAGTCTAAGTAATAATATAATAATAATAAGTTCAATTTTTATTCCTTTTCAAAAATACATGATAAAGTTGAACTAAATAATTGTTATAATATATAACATTGGTTACATATTTAATTAACTTTACAGAACATACATGAAATAAACTTGTCAAAATTATAAGTATATACATTAATACAGGAAAAGGTAGCATTGACTGAGCAATGTTACCTGTTTTAATAGCAAAAACTAAACTAATTATGTCAGCCTAAGATACTGAGCTGCCTTTTCTCTAATTACTGGTTTATGTGGTCAGAGGATAAAGGATTGTTTAAATAAAATGAAAATTTTAGAATAAGTGTTGGGCTGCTTAGCTGATAATCATTAGGCTACTTTCTAGAAGTGAAGTGTTTAGCAAGATCCAATTTATGATAAGCCCATTGAACTGTTTCCTATTTTTAAATTGGTCTGGAACGTGACAGGATAAAATGTTTCTCAATTTTGGACCCAGATACAGAAAAGATTGCCGAAATACGCTTCTATTCACTTTAGGTAGTTTTAATGATTTTTTTCTTTGAGCTCTAGTTTGTGTGTTAAAATTCTGTGTGCAAGAAACTGGGGTAAACTGATTATTTGAGTTTGAAATATCATAAAATTGTTTTAAGACAAAAATAAGTATCTTAACGGGAGAATTTTTTGTCAATGAAGAGTGGGAGGGATGGGTTCTTAGTGTTTTAAAACTAAGTATCCTAATTATTTGTTTTTGCATTTTTTTAATCGGTTTGAGAACCGTTTCCGATGCACCACCCAGCACTCAATACCATATTGTATTCTGGAATAGAAAAATGCATAATATAACATTTTCATGGCATCCATAGTTAATGTATTTCTTAAAAGATAAATGTGTCTACAAATTGGATAGAGTTTACTTTTTAAACCAATTGTATGATTTTTTCCATCTCAATTTAGAATCCAAAAACGATTCCCAGATATTTTTAGAGCTTATAACATTAATAATAGGGCAAGAGCAACTCGAAGTATTTTTGCAGCTGGTTTGATGGTATTTATATTGCTTAGCTAAAAGTTACTGTTACAAATCTTCGATAAGTTAAAGTACATAACATTCGTTTTATCTATATTGAGAGATAATCGATTATATGTACACCATATATTTAGGTGATTCATATCATGTTGAATGCTTCGAGTAAGATCCTCTATGGTAGCACAGTTATAGGAGAGTGCGGTGTCATCAGCAAAGGACGTGATAAATCCATTCAATTTAGCGTTGCACAAGTCATTACAAAATATTATGAAAAGCGTTGATTATAGTACACAACCTTGAGGTACTCCGCACTCTACCTCCAACCAATCACTACAAGCAGATACTATCCTTACACTTTGCACCCTGTTTGTTAGGTAGCTCCTAAACCAGTTAGAGGGTAGGCCTCTTACACCTGCTCTTTCTAATTTTTGTAAGAAAATATCCTTATCCAAACTATCGCACACTTTTCTCAAATCAATAAATAAACCCGCAGTTTTTCTACTATTATTAATTCCTGTGTAGATAATAGATAAAAATTGTAGTATTGTTGTCAGTGTTTTTTTAAAAAAAAAATAATTTTTTAAAAAAAAGTTGTGTTATTTAAAAAACTTATAAATTTATTATTTTAAATTTTTAAAAAATTTTTTTAATTATAAAAAAAAAAGTATTTTTGGATTGTTTTTTTTTTTTTTTTTTTTAAAAAAAATATATTAAGGGAAAAAAAAAGAAATTTTAAGAAAATAAGGGGAGTTATAGAAAAAAGAAGAGAGATTTATTAAAAAGTAAAAGGAAGGAATGATTTTTGTTTAAATTTTTTTGAAGATTATTTTTATAAAAAAAAAAAAATGTTTGTTTTAAAAAATTTTAATTATTGTGGATAATTTTTTTTTGTTTTTTTGGTTTAAGAAAAAGATAGGATTTTTTGTGGGGTGTGAAAAAAATTCTTAAGTGGGGGATAAAAGGGTGGTGTTATACAGGGTGATCATTTGAAAACGAGCCACCCTAAATATCTCGAGAAAAAATGCAGATATTTTTGTGGAGTCAACGGCACCTTTCCATGTGTTAAGGGGGACATCTTTTGACGTTACTAGGTTAAAGTTAAAGTTCACCCTCTCACCCCCAGCAATCCCTACTTTTGAAATTTAAATGGCATCCCTATATTTTTTTCACATTTTTTTATAGCGGATTTATTCCTAAATACGAATCCAAAAAAGAATTACGGTGACTAGCAAAATGTTGGATAAAAAAGCTAAAAACTTAACTTATAAAAAGAAAGACGACAAAAATAACAAAAAAAATTTTTAATATTCTCAATTTGTGAGAAATGGCAAGTTGCTCATAATAAGTGCTCGAAATGCCCACCGTTGTTGGCCATGCAATGATAAAGACGGTTTTCAAACTCTCTCCGTACTTTTCGAAATACTTCTCTCGGAATCAAATTACATTCCTGTGTTATTCGTTGACGTAATTCTGCAAGGTCTTGAGGAGATGTTTTATAAATAACGGATTTAAGGTGTCCCCATAGAAAAAAATCAGGGCTCGTTAAGTCAGGGGACCTCGCTGGCCACTCGATCGATCCTCTTCTTCCAATCCATCTATTGGGGAATCTATCGTTGAGCCATTGCCGAACATTTAAACTAAAATGAGGTGGAGCACCATCCTGTTGAAAATAGAGTTGATCTTCATTCAAAATCAAATTTCCATTTTCATCACGCATATTTTCCATTGCCTCTATTATTAAAGGATCTATCATGTTTTCTAATAGATCTAAATACATAGTGCCATCTAAATTTCCATCTATAAAGATTGGGCCAATAATAGTGTCACCCAATATACCCGCCCATACGTTCAATTTTTGTGGTATCTGAGTGTGACCCTCTCTAAAATTGTGTGGATTTACATCACTCCAGTACCGTACATTTTGTTTATTTACATGTCCATTTAAAAAAATGAACATTCATCACTGAAGCAAATATTCTGAATCAAATTTGGATTTGCATTGATCATACCTGTCATGATTTCGCAAAATTCATTTCTGCGGTCAGTGTCGTCTTCTGAAAGCTCTTGATGAAGTTGTAATTTATACGGATGGAATTTATGGAGCTTAGTTACTTTATGCACTGAGCCATATGAAAGTCTAGTGTCAGTGGAAATTTGTCGTAAAGAGACCGTTGGATTCATATTCAGGTGACCTAAAACCTCAATCTGAGCTGCCTCATCTAAAACTCTTCGATTTGTTCTTTTCTTATTTGCCACGGAGCCACTTCCCAAAAATTTAGTAATTAATTCTGTCACATACTTATGATTGACGTTTTTATGAGGGTGTCGTTCATTAAATGTTTTCGCCGTTCTTCGAGCGCACTTATGTTTTTCACCATAAATTAATATTATTTCACATCTTTCAGCCATAGTGTAGACCATTTTGATAAATTTTAAACTTGCTTAAACCCTTATTTAATGCGAATGCTGAACGAAAAATAAAGTAATTGCACAATGTCAAACATGACACTAATGTTAAAACACAATTGTATTGTATTTTATACCTGCTCTAACCTACTGCGATATCTTACTTTAACCAAATTTAATTATTTATGTATGTATAGGTCGGTAAATGATGAGTTAAGTTTTTTGCATTTTTATCCAACATTTTGCTAGTCACCGTAATTCTTTTTTGAATTCGTATTTAGGGATAAATCCGCTATAAAAAAATGTGAAAAAAATATAGGGATGCCATTTAAATTTCAAAAGTAGGGATTGCTGGGGGTGAGAGGGTGAACTTTAACTTTAACCTAGTAACGTCAAAAGATGTCGCCTTTGACACATGGAAAGCTGCCGTTGACTCCACAAAAATATTTGCATTTTTTCTCGAGATATTAAGGGTGGCTCGTTTTCAAATGATCACCATATATCGCTATTATTTTCTATCATAACTCCATTTACTTTTATGGACAAGTGAATGCAATCTAAGTTTTAAAGTCAACTTAGTTTTTATAAAAAATATTCATTCATTTTAATAAAAACTGCGAGTAACTGCCTGCACTCTGTGGTTGGTATTACATTTATTAAAAACATTATATCCTGGCATATTGTATAATTTGGAATCCACCTCCGATGCCCAAATTTCATCAAATATTTTTCTAAAGATTCAGGAAAAGCTTTTCCCTTAGTAAACTCGACGCAAATAAATTCAATAACTCTCACTTTTAATTGGGATGGTAGATATGGAATGAAAACCATATTTAATGACTCCGTTGGGAAATCTCTCAACGTCGCCAGAGCAACTTTTTAATGAATCTTTAACTAGAACAAGGAGCGAAATTGAAAGATGCTTTGAAGTTCTGAAAAGGTTTTTCAATATTATCAAACAGTAGATGTCGATAAAGTAGAGAAAATTACTGTTGCCGTAATACATAATACTGCACTAAGGCAAAATGAACCAATATATGAGGAGTAAGTCATTAAACCAATCGAATTTGATAATGAACCTCGTGTCGATCGCCCTAAGAGCTGCTCTGATAAATTATTTACACTATAACGTAAAAATACATATGTAAACTACATAAATACAAAATGTTTATTGGATACTTTAAATTAACAATTATTATTGTTTTAATTGATGTTGTAATAACGAAATTTCGCAAAAAGCTCCAATGCATTTTGTCTTTAGTAGCTTCTGCCTGCCACTCAAATTAGGGAATTCTACCGTTTTGTTTCTGAAAAGCAACACTCCATTTAGGAGTGTTAAAACATTTCAATTCTTACTATTTATTTTAAACGGTGATTTCAACATGCTTGGTGTATACTTTTGACTTAATTTGATTCACCTAGAATATGAATCATTAATTATTTATTACTGATTAAACTAAATAGACATACCTGTGCATTGCTGTCAGTTTCGTTTCGATTTGTATGAAGAACATCAACTTACGTATATTAACAAATTTTGTAATATTAAATTTACATTATGGAGCATTAAGAGCTTACCAAATCTATGTTCAAGACTTCATGATTAATGCACTTTGTAGGTTCGGCTAAAAGACATACAAACTTTAGATTTTTTAAATATTACTTACAATAACAATCAAATAAAGAATATAAGTCTATTACTTGATTTCCAAATTTATTCGTGCTAAGGATAATTTTTAATACTTTTGAAGAGCCATTACCTGACGAGTATGACCTATTGTGAGTAATTTTTCTTTATTCTGTTTTTAATATTTTCTTATATTTTAATTCTTGAATACTGTTTGATCTTTGAAAGGCAAGTAATATTTTTAATTATTTTAAAACTTACTATATTGTTAACTAATATTGGTGGAATCGTAACTTGCTAGGTATTGAATTCCATGTTTCCAACTTTAGCAGATTGCAGATGAATTTTAATTGTTATTTAACAAACAGGAGTATTAATAAGAACAAAAACAATCGAGATATTTTAACGCGTGAGCTGACGCGTTAAAATGTTGAGAGTGTTAATCGCCGTTTAATTCAAGAGTTACACAACTTTTCCGTCGATCGTACTTTGTAATTTTAATAAAATTATAATTTAATAATTTTTAGAAAAGATATGCTATTGTGAACGCACCTTTAGAAAATACCATTTTGTGAACTCACCACAATTTTTTAATTGTATAACATAACTTCTTCATTGTTTCTACTTTTATGAGTTTGTATTTGAATTATTCTTTGCCTTTTCGTCTTTAGTTAGGCTATTTGACAACAATTATTTTAATTAAGGTCACTAAGTTGATGGAGAAGTGAGATACTAAATTCCAATTGTTGCGTCAAAATACAATAGTTTTCATCACAGCGAAACAAAGTGTATAAATCTTTTTGTGAGAACGGATTGTTGCATATTCAAAATAGTGATGCACCTAAAGACCGAACAGAAATGGTTGACAATGTTTAATAAATAATACAAGAAGCCCAAGTACATCTCTACGTTGCCTGTAAACAAGTTGAACTTTTGATAATGACTTGTCATCATACCAAACAAAACATATTGATTCATATCGCTATTGTGTATTCCAGCTTAAGATTCTTTAATGATGAAGCTTGATTTCACTTTAATGTTATTTCACACAACATGCTCATGTAGAGTTTATAAAAACATTTTCTTAAAGTGGTTCCACTACACCTTCAAAAGATATTTTTAGGAGTCGGAATGTTTATCGGGCCATTCCTTTTTATAGTTTTTATTTTCTCTTACAACCCATTTGAAGAATTTAACTTTTGAACAATGAGTAAACACTATAGAATAACTTGTGAGACAATAGTTTGTAAAATAGATGAGCTAAACAGCGTTAAATGTTATTAAATGTTAACATCGGAATGTTGTATACAGTACATAAATGTATCAAAGTTTGTGTGAATAAATTGAAGATTTATTACAACTGTAAATTAATGCTGATTTGTTATTATTAAAATTTGCTTTGCTACAAATTATGACAGACTTTTTATTTACATTTTTAATTGTAATTGATTGACAGATAAAATGACAACTTTAGGTATACACCTGTATGCTTAGTTGCCTATACTCAATTCGTTCATTAATAGAAAATCGTTCATTAATAGGGGGTCATTAATGAACGATTTTGTTTACTAATGTAAGTCTAAAATACACGGTCGACGGAAAATATTTTATCCTGAAATTTACTGTTAATATTGTGCTATTTATTTTGGTGATTAAAAATTGTTTGTTAGTATAATTAGAGTGTTATTAACAAAAACCGACTTCACGTGATCACAATTTGTGCTAATTTTGTGGGACAACGAAAAATTTCCATATTATCTAGCCTACAAGTTTTACTTCAAATAGGTGAGTGAAATAATTTTAAGCGGGTTATGAAAACTAAATTTAAAAAAAAATCTATTGTTTTGGTTGCTTAAATGTACACTCATGAAATTTAAAACTTGGACATCACAATTTCTGTAAATAAAAGTTTGCACATTGTGAAGCGGGCTTAAGGGTACCATTTACAATTCTAACAGCAGGTAGTCTCAGCAGGGGTTATCTTATAGAAGGACTGTAGAATGAATCATTACACTAAGCACGTTTTAGAAAATAGGTAATTTTCTTTACGAGAAAATAACTTGGAGCTGTTACCCTGGCCAGCAAAAAGCCCAGATTTTAACATTATCGAAAATGTTTGGGCTCGAATACTTGCTGTTATCCGAAGACAACAAGGGCCAAATTTTATACCAGTAAACCGTAATGCACTAATTGCAGCCATTGATACCGCATGGGAAACGATTAATATTAATTATATTGATACCTTGATAGCGTCAATGAGCAGACGCCTCCAAGAATGTATCAATAATAATGGAGGTCACACCCATTATTGATTTCTTATATTTATTTATATAGTAATACCTTTATTTAAAAAAAAAGTTTTCATTTAATTTTAAACTATAACTTGGTATCTTAATTATAATTATGTAATAAATTCTTGTCAAAAACTAAATATATACGTTGACAATAAGAATTGCCTTAGTTTTTATTTTCACTTTTTATATTAACTACAGAAAAAATGAAACGTCATAAAATATACATTTTGTAAGGACTAAATATTATGAATAGAGAGTTTAATGATTTTTTTTTAATAACTTACAATTAGTAGGTTAGATTTATTTAAAAATAAGTAATAATCAGTCAACCCAAATAACCATGTTTAGTTTTTGATTTAATTTAAAAGTTATTGCTTGTAGACGTTTTTAAATCAAAATTATTTCTAATTTTATTTTGTAAACATTTCCTAAACAAAATTTTGATTCGATAATTAATCGAGCTATGGTGTTTAATTAGCGATACCTTCAAATATATTCTTTAAAGAAAAAATTAAGTAAGCAACGTAAATTACCTATTTTCTAAAACGTGCTTAGTGTAATGATTCATTCTACAGTCCTTCTATAAGATAACCCCTGCTGAGACTACCTGCTGTTAGAATTGTAAATGATACCCTTAAGCCCGCTTCACAATGTGCAAACTTTTGTTTACAGAAATTGTGGTGTCCAAGTTTTAAATTTCATGAGTGTACCTATACTTTATCAAAAGTTGTCTTTGGCAAAAGAATATATAAAAACTCTGTTCATTATTAAGGAAGAAATATATTTCAAAGCTCTATTTAAAATTTTAAATTAATGTTGTTCTTTTGTTTAACACGGATAATTTTACTTGAAGACCATTAAGTTCGGTTTTACACATCAGTGATGAATTCGTCCTGTTTCAAATTATATGTGAAAAGAAAAAAATTAAATTCATAACCAATGTAGCACAAAAATTGGGAATTCTATAGTAATATTTCAATTTTTACGTAATACATACACCCCGAAAATTCGAATTATACGAAACCCTAAAATAGTATGTGAAGTGTGATGTGATTAAATATAGTAGGTGTGTATATTACCTACAGTACCGTAAATATACTTAATTATTATGTTACCGTTTTCCATGTTTGGATATACGTGGTTCTACTGTAGTTTAGTTTTACAATGTTGGTGTAACACACTAATCAAAATTAAACAATGATAACTATAAAAGCATAAATAGAATTAGTGCAATTGCATTTATGATTTTCAAATACGTAGAATGGAATTAATTTTAATACATTTAACGTATACAAAGAAATTTAGATTTCAGCTGCAACGTTGCAGAGCTAAGTAACTTTTTTGCATACAAAACGTTATGAACAAGAGGATTCCGGAATACAAAAGTAGACGCTCATATTTTTAATTATTTAAAAGGGTATTAATAAAGTTAACAGCGTGTCATATTTTTAAATAAATCATACTTAATGAACATTAGATTGGGAACGAATGTAATTTCACACACCGAGCAGAATGTTGAAATATTCAAGCTTTTATTAGGATCTGCAAACTAGTCCGGGGAGGTGTTATTTAAAATTGTTTAAACATGCAGCAAACTGTGAGGTGTATTTCAACAAACGTCAACCTATATTCAAATATTTTACCAACCGAATCAACATAAAGTATTATGCATTACCAAGCGTATTAGGCAAGTATTTTACTGCGGTCCTATGAAAGCTCTACTGCAAGATCTCTACACGTGTACACGTACTTGAATTTTCATGCATGTTGTATTAAAATACACTGTTATGACAGCTCTGGGAATGTGCATCATATTTAACATCGCTTGCTCATTTTATATGCTAAACTAACACTAAGTATTTACCGCATAAACGAAACTCGTTGTTTTTTTGTATCCAAAAAATGCACTTTAAAGCTTTAATTTATGTCTTACATCCTCTATGTATAAGCAATATAAATCTTTGCTTATGACAAATAGTACCGGCTAAACGCTTTTCGACTAGGATTCTACGTGAGAATATTAAATTTCTGCGTAATTTATTTTAATTACAGCCTTAATAAGTACGCCTGCATGGTAAAATTATATAGTCCCATTCAAGTATACTAACAAGTTTTCAGTACACTGTGCATAACCATTCTAGTATATTTCGTTAAGTCGAGCATATACACTTAGTAAACGAGGTTATTTTTTTTCATTTTCGCGTATTGTCTTTAATATCCCATTTAATGTAAAGTAGCATTCAAATCTAGTTCAAAAATTATTCCAGTAATTTCATTTTAATCGTTTTATGTTCATATTATATTTTATTACGCAAATTGAAATAACAATTTGTTTTTCTCTATTACTATTACTGTTTGTATTTAATCGTCAATTTTTTCTTGTGATAACGTAAAAAAGAAATTAGAAATTGAATTTAATAAAACGATCTTCAAAAATATTTTAATTAAAGTTACATCATAATAAAATGTATCAGTAATGTACACAAGACTTGAAATGAGTTTCAGTAATAAAAGGAAATTGCATTTCATTTGTCGGATGTGTTCAAAGTACGTACACTAACAACATTTTCGTCACAAAAGAAAAAAGTGAAAGCAACCATGGTAATGCCATTGTAACGCTATTTTGGTTTTGAAAGTAATTAATTAATACACTAATGAAATTGGTGTGAACTATTACGCGTATTATTTTATCTTCAAAGAAAAAAACGAAATATATTTTCATTATGTAATGCCGTGTTAGATTATTCATTTTGAATGAAAAACAAATATTTTGCGCAGAACTCCACGTCGCCCCAATACTAATAAACGTGTATTAAAATGGGACAAGGCATTAAACATTTGGGACCCTATTCTCAAATGTCAACAATATTCCAAGGGTGTTTTACAATATGTCTACTAAAATGTCGAAAAAATGTCGTATGCTACATTTGAGAATTAGAATGTTTTATTATTAGTCAACAAAAGGAACGGGAGGAGAAAAGACAGAAGAAAATAAAACAAGTGAAGCAAGAGTTGAAGAAGTTGAATGAAAAACTACAAGAGAAATGTAAGAAATCAGAAGATAAAGTGGATAAGTTAGAGAAAAGAGTGGAGGTTTTAGAAAAAGAGAAACGAAGAAAAAGGTAATAGTAAGAGGAGTGGAAGTAAGAGAAGACAAAAAGAGATGCAAAACGAGTAGAACAATTGATAAAAGAAAAGATGAGAGCGGAAGTAAGAGCGGAAGAAGCGGTAGAAATAAAAAAAGGAGTTATATTGATTAAAATGAGTAATATGGAAGATAAAATAGAAGTATTAAAAAATAAACGAAAATTGATAGAAACTAAAATTTACGTGGATGACGATATGACATTAAAGGAAAGAGAGATACAACTTATAATAAGACAAGAGGCAAAAATGTTGCAGTAAGGAAAGAAAGTCAAAATAGGATTTGGAAAGATATGGGTGGAAGGAAGAGAAAAAAATGGATTGAAGCAGAGGGGACTAAAATTAAGGGGTGGGGAAAACCGGAAAGGAAGCGAGTGGGGAAAAGTGGACAAAGTTTATTACAAAAGAAAAGAAACAATAGAATAGTTTTTTGAATGTAGCAGGAATTAAAAATAAAGGCACAATTTTGGAATTATATTAAGCGGTTCAATATGGTAGGGCTGGTAAAAACAAGAATGGAGGAAATTGAATGGAAAGAATTGAAAGAGCAAATGCCGGAGGAGTTTATTTGGGAAATCCAATACGTGGAAAGAAAAAAAGAGAGGGAGGGCAAAGGGAGAAATAATAATAACAGGAGTTAGAAAAGAGTGGATGAAAGAATCAGAGGTGAAGCTTAGAGAAGCAATAAAAACTAGAATAAAATCAGAAAAAGGAAAGAAGTTTGAGATAATTTATATGGAAGGGGAATGGGACATACAAAGAGAATAATAGAAGAGTTATTAAAAAAGAAGGAGGAGGGAAAAATAATTATAGGAGGAGATTTTAACGCAAGAACAGGAGAAGAGAGGGTAATAATGATAGAGAGAAAAGTAAATAAAAGGAGTTCGATGGATAAAAAAGTAAATGGACAGGGAAAATATTGATAAAATTATGCGAAGAACAAGGATGGACTATAGTGAATGGTAATCTGGGGAAGGAGGAAACGGCGAGTACAACATAGAAAGAGGAGAATCAGTCATAGACTACTTAATAATAAATGAAAAAGTAAAGAGGAGATAAAACAGCTGAGGATAGAAGAAGAGGAGGAATCTGATCATCAATCGTTAGAGGTGATAATGATGAATGAATGGGAAGAAGGAGAACTAAACAAAATAGAGAGTGGGGAGAAAAAAAGTGTGGACAAAGAAAAATATAGAAAGGTACAGGGAGAAGATGGAGGAAAAGCAAGAGATGTTTTATGAGGTTGAGGAAGAAATAAATAGGATTGTGAAGAAAATGGATGAGCAACGGAAAAAAAAGGTATAAAAAAGAGCTCATATATTAGAAAACAGCAAAGAATGGTGGAATGGTGATTGCGAAAAGAAGAAAAAGAGATGAGAAGAGGGAGAAGAAAATGGAAAAGAGAAGATAGAGTTAGAAGAATACAAAAAGCTAAAAAATAGTTCAAAGAAGGATGTAAACAGAGAAAAGAGAGCTAGAAAAAGTTGGAGAAAAAGATAGGAAAAATAAAGGGTGAAAGTCAAGTATGGGAGTTCATTAGAAAAGAGGAAAAAGTTTAAGAAGGCAGGAAAAGGGTAGATGGAGAAAAATGGGAAGAACATTGTAAAGATTATTAGAAAGACAAAGGAAGAAGCCAAAATTGTAGGATATAGGAAAGAAGAAAAAAATCAAGATGTGAAGGTATAAAAAGGAGGAGTTGGAGCAAGTATTAAAGAAGGTAAAAATAGGTAAAGCCGAAGGTACTGATGGAACCCAAAGAAAGTCTGACAAATGTGGGTTACAAAATATGGAGAAATATTAAGAAGCAGAATAGAGAAGGAAATAAAAGAAAGAAAGTTAATACCACACTAGCAAGCAAGCTTTCGTAAAGACAGAGGTACAATAGACAATATTTATATCTTGAAACACATGGTTAATAAAGAGGTAGGAAAGGACGCAGGAAGAATGTATGTCTTATTTTTAGATATTAAAGCAGCGTTTGACAATGTGGATAGAGAGCTGATGTGGAAAGTGATGAGGCAGAAGGGGGTAAGCGAAGATTTGGTAGCAGGGATAGAAGAACTGTATAAAGAAACAAGATGTAGAATTAGAGTGAAGGGAGGATCGAAGAGAGTTTTGGGTAACTAAGGGGCTTAGACAGGGTGTGCGTTGAGTCCAAGTTTATTTGCAATTTATGTTAGTGATTTATAAGAGGTGATAAAAAACAGCAAACAGGAGGAATATTGATAGGGAAGAAAATAGTGTGGTTGTTAGCGTACTCGGATGATGTGGTTATAATGGGCAAAATCAGATGGGAATGAGAGGCATGATAGAGGTAGTGAAGAAAATATTTAGAAAAAAAAGCTTGAAGCAAATGTGGAAAAAACTAAAATAATGGTGTTTAAAAAGAAAAAAGGGAAAGGAATAAAAGAGAGATGGTTATGGGGGCAAGAAGAAATAGAAACAGTAGACAAATGCAAGTATCTTGGGTATAATTTTAGTTATAATAATAAGGATGAGGGGCATATAAAGGAATTAGAACAGAAAGGGAACAAGGTATTGAGTCCGGTATGGGGGATAGAGGAAAGGGTTTTGGAAAAATGTTGAAAAAAGAAGATGGTTGTTTGAGAAGTTGGTAAGGAGTGTATTATTGTATGGGGCGGAAATATAAGAATGGAAAAAATAGGAAAAGCTAAAGAAAATATTGGAAATGGACGTTGGGATTGAAAAGAAACACCAGGATATATAATAGAAAAAAAAGTAAAAATAGATAAAATTAGGATTTGGACAGGAAAATTGGCAGAGAGATTTGAAGAAAGGATAAGAGACAAAACCGGAAAATGAAATACTAAAGGAATGTTGGAAGGAAGTGGAGAAATATCGAGAGAGGAGATAAACAGAAAAGAAGGGAGGGGAGAAGAATGTAAAAGGAAGTGATAAGAACAAATACAAGAAAGGAGTGCAAATATAGAAGGAATACCAGGATATCTGAGGGGGAAACGAAGTAAAAAAGAAAAAATAATCATAGCAAGGTTTAGTGCGGGAATGAGGAAAAGAGAATATGTACTGGAGGAATGATGAGGAGAGAATATGTAGGATGTGTGGCGAAGGGTGGAGAATATCGAACATTTAAAAGAAAATTGTGGGGAACTGCTTTTGAAGAGAGAGAAGGAAGGATACTATTAGGAGAGAATGGACAGGGAATAGAATGGATGAAAAAGTGATAAGAAAAAGAGAAGAAAATGAGAGGAAAAGAGGAAATATATGTAAAGTGTAATTTAAAAAATTTTTGGTATTATTAATATGGGGATACATTTTTGTATTGTTTAGTTTTTGGGATTAAGAAAAGAGAAAGGGATTTCTATGTATGGGGTTTGGTTTTAATTTGTAAGAAATCGAATCTTTTATTTATGTATATTATTACTAAAGATAAATAAAAAAGGAATTGAATAGTCAACATTTACTTAGGGTCGTACACGACATTCACAAGTGACATTTGAAAATAGGATCTCTGGAATTTAAAAAAAATAGTTCAGAAAAAAGTTATAGGTACATAATAAAATTTACAACAACCTTTCTCTCATATCTTGGAGGAATACTCACCTAAAAATTGTTTTTTGGTTTAAGAGGTCGTTTGAGTTCCAATCATGGATTGATAATTTTTCTATTATTTTAAGAGCTTTAAGATCCATTAAAGAGTAAAGAAAGAATTGTGTCAGTGAGGAAATTTTTTATTTGCAGAAGAAAGAGGTTAGCAGGTTAAACATTGGTTTGATTATGCTACTTGTCTTGAGAGTGGCCGCTAGGATAGATGGTTGATTATTATTAGTAGGATTGGAGGAAGTAGCTGTGGGATTTTTTGTTTGTTTTGCGTACGATCGGTTTGGGTTAATTAGTCTGTTTCTGTTGTATCGTCGTTGAGGATAGTTACCACTATTGTTAGTTGTCACTCGTCTTCGCATTAGTTCAATGTGTTGCTGGCAACAGCGATAATCTAGCTAGATGTGGACCACCGTAGTTTGCCGTTTGTACACTGCTAATGAGTATGGTTGCCGCCACATTTCACACATCCGGGGTCCGAGTTCAATAGTGGTTATAATTTTGGCAACAGTGACACTGCGGTATGTTAGTTGGTTTCTTTCTGTGCTCTACTGTGACAATTGAGTGGAGAAGACCTTTTATCGTAAAGATCTTTCTTTGCGTTTTCATTGTCAATTAAATCACTGGGCATACTACAAGTGGTTGTTATTTTTATCAGTAGACGCGTTACTTTAATGACCGGTAATGATTTAGCAAGTTCGACTATAATTTTGTATCTGTTAAAGAGAAAAAGAACATTTTTTATGACAACGTTGATTTATTTGGATTTTGGAACGTATGGTATTTTATGACATTATCAAAGAAATGCTTGGTTAATTTTGTACAGGTTTCTTCGGTTTTCTCACGGCCATATAAGTACACTTATAAATAGGTAAATACTGAGTCAGTAACTTGCTTAACTAAACTTCTTAGTTTATCCTTCTTCGAGCACATTTCTGTTTGTATGCGCATGTATACATACATATTAAAATTTTACGATTACGACGATGAGCCTGGCTCGAGTAATTCTGACTCCTGGGGCATTATTTGAGAAAATAAATGCTCACCATGTGCCTTATTGAAACTATTTCTTACGGTTAGTTCTCTGTTTCTAGAATGCAATGCTTTGGGCCAAAACGCAGGATTATCTAACATGCTTATATTGATTAATAAATTTATCGAACATTAATTGAATAATATTTTTTCATTATCGACCTCTAAAGGAAATAATAAAGAAAATGTTAAAATATCCTATAATCCTAAGGCTTGTTTGACACGGTACTAAATTTCGAAGTAAATATTTAGTTTGTGTTAATCTTTTATGAATTTTTTTATACAAGCAATTGTGCATGTCACCATACATAATTTCGTTACTAAACTTACTACAAGTTCATGCGCAAAGCGCAATTTACAAACTTTGGTTTCATGCTGATGGATGTATCTAAAATTTCAATGGAAAAGAAAAAATATTACTATTAGCAGGTGCAGTTAGTATTATTTTGTTATTATCAACTATCACAAAAAAAGGCAGAACCGTTCAAATATTATTAAAAAAAGAGAAAGTGGCAAATGAAATAGCTTGGTAAAACGGTGAAAGGCAAAGTATTTTGACTATGTTAAATGAAGGGAAGATCCTCATCATACAAAAAACTTTCTAAGAATGAATAAGTCATCATTTGACAAGCTATTGACTTTAGCCGAACAAAATCTTACCAAATGATTATCTACGCATGCGCAGTCAATTGTGTGCAAGAATTTAGGACATGTTTCATTGCAATTAGACTCAAAATGGCGCGCAACCACTCGTATACATTTTAGTCTAGAATCTAGAATATTGTCCCGTGTCAAACAGTTCTAATGTTAACGCAGAAAATAATTTAGTTAGAAACACGATTTACGTTTTAAGTTGATTTTGTTATCATACTCCAGTTTAGTCCGACGTGTGTTCGTTAATAAAGACGCAATTACCGGTCGGTAACTTCGCTGATTACGTCAATTCAGGTAAGCTCTTACTTTCCTTTATAAAGAAAAATTGGTCTCTGAATTAAACAGAACCAGCGACCGTGAGCAACACGCTCATTTGATCCTTCGACCCGGATAACAAAATTGATTGAAAAATTAATTATAATTTGGTTAATTTGAATTAATTTGAAGATGCAACTGTGTTAACATTTTAGCCATTCCTCTTAAATTTGGTATCAATTGAATAGAAGCGTTTATCGGCTTGTCGCGTGCGGTATATAGATAACGGCACGGTACGTGAGTACCAATTACCTACGTTCATTATTATTTATTTTTAGATTAAATGGTAATAAAATTATCACATGTCTACTAAATTAAGTACTTAAGGCAACATTCCAGAGAACTATTGCATTTAATCGTTTACTCGAGATTAAAGAAATAACTTCTAAAGTCAGTTCAGATCCATCTTTAGAAACGTATAATCAAAACCAGATAAGATTTTCTATTATTGCTTTTAACGAATTCAAATAAATATCCTTCTCTATACCTAATAAATTAAAATTTTTGACATAAAGATTGGCGATTTTGTGTAGGATTGAAAAATGGTATCGAAAGTCTTGAATTTACTCGTGGGACACGGATGTCTATTTTATGATGTAGTACGTTATAAATGAATATAATGCTATTATCTGACCGTCTCTTATCCAAGGATGAAATATCAATTTCTCGTAATAACTACACCTGAGAAAAACCTCTTTCAGGGTATCAGCCGTGTTTTTTGAAATATAAAAATTTTAAGATTTTTTCTGGATAGATTCTATAATGGTCTTTTGCTTATTAGGAAGTGGATACCATATTAATAAACAATACTCTAGCTTTGATCTTACTAATGAAAAATAAAGTATCTTTAGGCAATTGGTATTATTAAATGATTTACAGTTCTAATGATAAATCCTAACAATTTCTTTGCAGATGAGCAAATGTTGTGAATGTTGGTATTGAATGAAAGTTTATTGTCAAATGTTACTCCCAGATCTTCATCGCACCTTTAAACAAGTGTAGAATCGATTTGATAAGAATAAATAGTGAGATTTAATTTACGAGAGAAAGATATTACTATACATTTATCTAAATTCAATGAAAGGCCGTTCTTGTTACACCAAAGTAAAAGCTTGTCAATTTGTTGTTGTAATAAGAAACAATCATTAAGTGATGTAATTGACGAAAAACTTTAAGGTCATCAGCAAAAAAAGTTTACAACAATTGAGTACACTGGCTAAGTCATTAATATAGATCAAAAACAATAATGGACCTAAACGAGATCCTTGTGGTACTCCAGATGATGCAACAAAAGGTTTCGATTGATAACTGTTATAACTGACATATTGCATGCGATTTTTTTAAATACGAATTAAAGAATACTTGAAGAGAACTATTGAAACAAAAGCCTTAGAAAAGTCGGTGTAAATCACATCGACTTGACCTCTATTATCCACCATCTCATACACATATTGAGTAAAAGACGCTAAGTTAGTGACAGTCGAGTGATTCTGCATGAAGCCATGTTGTGAAGGTAAAATGAATAACTTAATGTGTTTATAAACCTGATTAAAAATTATTATTTCAAAAACTTTAGCAATATTTGATAAGATATTTGATTGGTGTAATTCGAAAGATTTTCCAGATGTCAAGAAAGATACAACTTTTAGAGATAAATTGAATTAGATGGTTAGGGGCTCGATAAAAATAGAATAACAATCTTTTAACAGTAACCTCATCTTCTGAAATATAAGAGACAGTGACATTAGGAGTAGAGTTAATATCTGATTCAACCACAGACAATTGTGTATGACTTGGTGTTGAAAATATACTCGAAAAATAAGTGCCAAAAGCTTCAATAATCTGTTCAGGACAAGAAAGGATGTCATCATTGAATTTCATTCTACCAGGAATTCTTGAATTTCCTTTCTTAGAACTAATGTAGTTCCAAAATTTTTTACAATAATTTGAAATAGAGTTTTTGACATCAGATATATACTTTTTGTAAGCTATTTTAATTTGTAATTTGATTAGTTTCCTTAAACGTTTGAATTCTTGAAGATCTTGATTAGAGTGCTTTTTTTTTAGTTTATTAAAAATTTTTGTTTTAGTTTAATATTGCTAATTATTTCCAGAGTATACCATTTTGGAAAAGTTGATTTACAATTACGGTACTGAGGAACATATAACTCAAAAACCGAATAAAGTATTTATAAAATTCGTTACAAGAAATACTGATGTCGTCGTATTTAAACGTGTCATTGATGGTCGCTGGTAGGTTAGACGTTTATAGATAACGGGTCATAGGAATAACCTGAAAATTTGGCTACTGCCATAAATAGACACGATCTATCTTTCTAAAATATTTTCATTTTGGCGGTGTTGCCGCTTCTACTCAAAAAGTAGTAACAACTTGTTAATTTTAAATAAAACACCTTATATATTATTTAATTTTAGAATCACAATTTCTTACTGATAATTTTTTTTGAATAGTTTTCTATACTTATCTACACCGGTTTTCGAGATAATAATTATTTTAGGTTATTTTTTTCAAAATACGATTCCACCAAAATTTGAATTTAGCTGCTATTTGAACCCATATAAGGTTGAAATTTTAAATGCAGTTTTAAAAGCCTTGTATTTACATAAATAAATTTATTTTATCTTATACAGGTCGGTATAAAATTAATAATTTTGACGTAACATACAAAAGGGTCAAAGCTTTATTTTTTAAATGAAACACCCTGTATAATACTTCAAATTTTGATAGATACTTAAAATGGCTCAAGTTGATGTAGCATAGTGGTATAGCTAACTCGTCAACTTTTTTGAAATAATCACAATTTATGCTTTAAGCTTAACTGTATTCGCATTAAACTTTCTTTCGTTCATTGGCTGCAAATCAGAACACATTTCATTGAATTTCCTACATGTTCTTGCCACAATTTTGTCACATTCTCCATTAAGAATAAATAGATTTATCAAAACTTCATGCGAGTAATTATTTCGCTTTATTGTAATTTGTTTTTGAATACGTATTAAGTAGTAAATCTCAAAACTTCGACATCTGTCAAACACAGTGAATAATTGAGCAATTGTCAAATCACAAGGCGTTCCATGGCTATCTAATGCAAATTATGTCAAGACAATGTGATTTTTAATCATTATTGTGATTATTTCAAAAAGTTGACGAGTTAGCTATACCATTATGCTATATTAACCCAAAGGCGTTTTAATTGTCTATCAAATTTGAAGTAATATACACGGTGGGATCATATTTTGTGAAAAAATATCCTAAAATAATTATTATCTCGAAAACCAGTGTAGATAGGTACAGGGAATTATTCAAAAAAAATTATCAGTAAGAAATTGCGATTCTGAAAATTGAATAATAATATGTAGGGTGTTTTATTTAAAATTAACAAGTTGTTACTACTTTTGGGTAGAAGTGTCAACACCGCCAAAATGAAAATATTTTAGAAAGATAGATTGTGTCTATTTATGGCAATAGCCAAATTTTCAGATTACTCCTATGCTCCGTTTTTCATAAACGTCTAATCTACCATCGACCATCAATGACCCTGTATATAAATTGCCAATCGATGTGTAGAAAATGATTATAGAGTGCAGGAAAGTCGGCTTTTAAGAAATTAAAAGGCTTATTTGAAGTATAAGCAGGAAAGTTTTCACTGATTTATTACTGAATCAAAAGTTATAGACAATGCGGGATGATGAACATATTCACCAATTAGTGGATCACTATCATGAGGAACTGAACAATTAATATTAGAAATAACTAAGTCTAAGGGTCTATCGTTTACATTTAAAACAATGATGTTATAGGTTTGATAAGTGATGATGCACAGTTATAGTTCACAAGCAGATACTGTAATTAATATCTTTAAAACCGCCTCTTTACAAATGTTAAAAAACAACGAAGAACGCCCCCATATTCTAATAGAAGTTTGGTGGTGAGCGAGTTAAAGGTTCTACCCATATTCTATTAGTTTAAACTAATAGTTTACTTTACCACTTTTTAACGGTGACATAAAACAATGGCCCACATTTATAGATTTATCTCATTCATTAGTCCATAATTCTAATTTAAGTAAAATTGAGAAGTTCATTATCTTTGTACCAACTTATCTGAAGAAGCTCTTAATGTAATGAAGGGTATTCCTATAACCGATGATAATTATCTCATTGCATAAGCGTCTCTTGCAACTCATTATTACCAAGAGGTTTATAATGCTCCTTCTGTTTCTAAAGAATTACGCCAATTTTAATGAAAATCTTGCAGTTCTTAAAAAATTGGGGTTTGTAGTTGATCCATGGGACTTTATTTAACCTGCTGTTGAACAAATTAGATGTAAAAACTCGTACTGATTTTGAATTTAAATACAACGACGTAGAAATTCCCTCGTACGAAAACTTTATTAATTTTTTGAATCAAAATTTTCGAGCATTGGAAGCGGTTAAATATTCAAGCGGTGAAATTAAAATTAAACTAACTTTACTCACTCATTACTCAAAAAATTCTTCTCATTCTTACAATAAAAACGCATCTTCAACTTTCGTTTCTGGTATCACTAATACTAGAAGGTAATCCTTGTTGTGCTTGTGACGATTCACATATTTTAGAGTATCTCAACTAACAGCCTGTTTCTCTATATGCATTGACTATGCAGGGCCGTTTGCAGTGCGTTTAAATCGTACTCGTGGATCTACTACAGCCTGGATCTGTCTTGTTGCGTGTGGCGTGACAAAAACCATACATTTAGATATGGCATCAGATCTGACTTCTGAGACATGCATAGCAGCCTTTCTTTCGTAGATTTGGAGCTCGGCGTGGCCATTGTGCTAATATTCACAGCCATTAAGGTACTAATTTAATAGGAGCAAATAAAATGTTATACGAATTCTTAAAAACCGCTGCCCAACGTCTCACTATTTGTGGCATTTTACTTCTCCCGGAGCTCCCCATTTCAAGAGGCTTTCTGAAGCTGGAGTTAAATCAGTTAACACCCATTTACAAAGAGTAATAGGAGATCAAATTTTAACATACAAAGAATTCTATACATTTCTAACACAGATTGAAAGCATTATAAATTCTCGATCTATTTGCCCCATTAGTTCAGATCCCAATGGACATTTTTAAATTTTAGAACCCCTTAAACCCTAATATTCCTGACCCAAATTTGGAGCAAATAAACGTAAATCGTCTTAATAGGTGGCAATTGATTCAAAGAATGAATACTGAATTTTGAAGGATGAAACAAAAACAGCCCGGCATTGGCATTTAGGTAGAATAGTTAAGTTACATTTTGGTAA
Organism: Abscondita cerata; assembly: GCA_030710515.1. Lineage (NCBI taxonomy): Eukaryota > Metazoa > Arthropoda > Insecta > Coleoptera > Lampyridae > Abscondita > Abscondita cerata. Next base: position 133,843 of record JALBCR010001020.1, read on the forward strand.
AGATGGCGTCTGTAACAATTAAGACTTCTAAGGGTTTATTAAAACGACCTACTGTAAAACGGTGCCTATTACCTAATCAAACCACTTAATACCAATTATTTATTTGTTTATACTTATTTGGTTTAATGCTACTTAAGTTTTATTTTGCTTAAATAATCACAATTTAATTGTTATTATTAATATATATATATATATATTTTTTTCTCTTTAATTCCTTTTTGCATATGGTGATTTATTTTCTGTATTTGCGTATTTTGAAAAACTTTGTTTTTGATGAGCTAAATGTTAACGCAGCATATAATTTAAGTTGGAAACACGATTTACGTTTTAAATTGATTTTGTTATCACACTCCAGTTTAGTCCGACTTAAGCATTTCAATGCGCAAGCAGTGACACCCTAGTTTTTCTCCTCCCGGAAGCGCGGGTGGTTGTTAATTAAGACGCAATTACCGGTCGGTAACTTCACTGCTTACGTCAATTCAAGTGAGTCCTTACTTTCCTTTATGAAGAAAAATTGATCCTTCAATTAAACAAACCAGCGACCGTGAGCAACACGCTCACCTAACATTGACAAATTTTACCTGCTGCATCGACAAACTAAGATTTAATTAATTTAATCATCTTAGTATGTATTTGAATATTCTTCAAGGAACACTTGTTAGCATGAAACTGTCATTGCTCTGTACGGGTATCTGCTTTGTAGATGGTGGGTTTTAGCAAACGTAAAAAAACTGTAAAAGGAAGCTCTTTTACAAAGCAAAGATAAATAACGAGAAATACTTATAAACCACGTTTTTTTTAATTGATTAAACAAATTCAAAAATACTGTTTTATAAAATATTGTTTTTAACACTTACTTCTATAAGATATTAACAAAATTGGATACAACCAAATAAAAAATAGGGGTTTTCATTTAAAATAAGAAAGTTGATGATTACTTCCATGTACTACCCAAGTGCGACATATTTATTAATGTTTTTCATAAATAATTTTTATTTTTATATATTTTAATAAGCTTGTTTATAAAAATCCATGACAAAATTATTACTGCAGATTTTGATAAACAATTATATACAATGTTTTTTAAAATAAATGTTTAAAATTTGAGTTTAATAAACGTTTTTAAAAATCGATTTTAAAATACGATTTCCGAGAAGTAACGATTATCCGATTTTTCTAAAAACGATTAATAGCAAATAAATGCATACTTTGAGAAAAAGAATAGATAATTGTCATTTTTTTATTATAAACTATAGTCGTCTCAAGCAGAAAAGACGAACCCATAGTACATTTTACTAAATTACTTCTAAATGGTAAATCATACAATTTTGAATTTTATAATAATAATACTTTATTTAACAGAATAAACCTTTTTAAATACAAAATCAAATTCTATTGATTTGATATGTTTAAACAAAAATATAATTAAAATATATATATATATATATATATAGCAAAAAAATTTATGTCAGAGGCCGGCCGGCCGCCTGTCCGCATATAAACAAGAAAACACCGACCCGATTTTCAGGAAACTTTGTACATGGACTTTATTTATAATTCCGCAGATCTGATTAGATTTTGGGCATATTAGATATTAGATTTGTTCAATATTTAGAAAATATTCATTTTACATTTTTGGTTAAAAATAAAGGTTGTTTACAATTTAATTATACTAATCTCTTTTTGTTTGAACTTTTTGAACCGATAAGTAATTATTGAGATAAAACAATCACGTGATAATAATTGTTATAACAATATCTCCACCAATTTTAATTTTACAAAAAGTTAGAGGGAAAAAAGTTGTTGGAAATTCTATTGTCTATAGCTTTTGTTTGAATCATTTTTTTCTAAAGCGCAATTTTATTTTTGCTTAACGTTGCATTGTGGAGTTCTGCATTAAACGCTTGCTTTTATTTTGTTTACGTTTGGATTACTAAATAATTTAAAGATAAAATTGTAAATCAAATTTTATCAACATCAGTTTATAAAAGTTTGTTGTTCCTGCTACTACTACTACATTTAATTTGAAACTTCACATTACCGAAGTTACTCATCAGAAGATGTTAAATATGATTTAAAGATTAAGTTGAACAGACAATGAAGTCTTAAACGCGATATAATATAAGTTGTAATAAAAGTATACTAAAAGACTGTTGCCAAATTGTGCTAACGCTCTAAACGCGAAAATTTATCAGGCAAACAAAGTTATACTCAATATACGCAAACGCGGGCAGCGCTCATAGCGGTCAACACGGTGTACTGCAAATATACGAGTAGAGTATAACTTTTGATAAAAAGTCATCATTGAAGCACTCAAAGAAAAGTTACCAAAAGTGTGCTTGCATCATAAACACCCTGCAGAACAAATTTCAATGGAAAGTGCATGGAGCGTCAGTATACTGGCGCTCTATGTACACTGACGCTCTAGTGAATGCAATTTCACAACATAGCGGCGCTCTAGTATATGGATATATATTCATAAGAAATAACAAATGAAATACTAAGATAATAAGTAAAAATAATACATACATTTGAAACTTAATTATTTAATTGTGGAAATACAGTAAATGAATTTAACTTATGTTTAAAATTTTTGTATGGTGATTCAAATAAATGAAACCACATAAAAATATTTAATTTGTTGCCCAGTCTCATAAGTCTTGATATACTATTGTTATACGCAAAATTAGAAGAATGTTGAGGTACCTTAAAAATATCTTTAGATCTTGATCTTAAATTACCATAAGATATAAAATTTAATTCTTCAACTAGCACACTGCAATCCACTTCGCCATTAACAATCTTATGGAGATAACATAAATCTACAATTTGACGCCTATTGGATAAGGACTGAATTTGTAAAGATGATAAAATTGGATTATTTATATTTGTGATGTTGCTTCTCCTTAGTTTAAAATCTAGGTAACGTAGAACTTTTTTCTGAACATCTTCAATCATATTTTCCAGGTAATTAATATGTGGACACCAAACAATAGTTGCAATTCCAAAGTTCGTACCAGAGAGTAATATAATGTCACAACAGAGTTGATAGTGAGATCATTGCTAACAGTTTTAATCATTCCCCATTTTTGTAATGCTTTTTGCACATTTTGGTTATATGATTTTTAAACAATAGTTGACTATCAAAAAGTACACCTAAATCTTTTTTATTTCTAGTTTAGAAACTCTTTTGTCGTCAATTACATTTACATTACATTACACTTATCATGATTAAAAAATAGTAAATTTTGATTACACCACAAGTTTAAATCATGTAAATCCTTTTGCATTTTGTCGCAGTCATCTTTAGATCTAATATAATTAAAAATTTTAAATCATCAGCAAACAAAAGATAATTTGAGTGTTTGATGTAATTTTTATATCATTTATAAATAATAAAAATAATATCGGACCACAATGAGAACCTTGAGGTACTCCGGAATATACTGGAAATACTTCAGATGTATAGTTTTTAATTTTAACTTTTTGAAATCTATTGCACAAAACGCCTGTAACCATGATAAAATCGATTTATTGAAGCCTAGTTTCTCTAATTTTTTAGCAGTATTACATGATTAACTTTATCGAAAGCTTTGCAAAATCAGTAAAGATCACATCGGTTTGACTTTTTTTTCAAAACCTTTCATTATAAATTGCTGGAAAACCATTAAGTTCGATATAGTTGATCTATTTTTCATGAATCCATGTTGACATGGAGATATTAATCTTTTACTGACCACGTCAGTTGCCTTGCTACAAAATTATCCAAATTTTAGGAAGTATAGACTGTTTTAAAACTGCTCTGTAGTTACATACATCATCTGATTTGCCAGATTTATGGATCGGTGTAACAAATGATAATTTTCGGTAATACACCATTGTTTAAGGAAAACATAAATAGACGATGAATTGGAATAGTTAAGGACGATACGCATTTTTTCAAAAACAAACTAGGAATTCCATCAGGTCCTGAAGTTGTGCTATTATCCAAACAACTTAATTCTTTGTAAACTTCTTCAATCGAAATACTTAGTCTAATACTTTCCGCATTTGGTTCATGATCAAAAAATCTTTCGGAAGAGTCTAAATAATTTAGTACACTAGGTTTAGTGTATGCAGATGCAAAATACTCAGCAAATAATTCGACCACCTTATTACTGTTTTCGGCTACCTTTCCATTGCTTGAATTACGCATTAAAAGAGGGATGGAATTATTGTCCTTTATTTCATTATAAAATTTCCAAAAATATTTAGGATTACTTTGTAAATTAGAATTGACTTTGACCATATAATAATTAAATAAATCTGTTGAAAGTTTTTGCACTTATTTCGTAAACACTTAAAGACATCATAATCTTGAGGCAAACCGCTACGTTTAAATGTGTGATGAGATATTTTTTCTGCCGTATTAATTCCTTTAATTCCTTAGTGACCCAAATTGGAAACTTATCTAATTTATTATACACTATCTTAGATGGTATAAAGCGATCTCGTACTTCATTAAACAAAGAATAAAATGTTTCAATATTGACTTCAATATTACTATTATTAAAAACGATATTCCAATCTACAGAACAAAAATAATTATTTATACTAACATAGTCTGCTTCATGGTAATTATATATTACTACTTCTTGAGGCTGTAAGTACTCGCACTTCGTATTTAGAGGAATATTTATATCATAAGCATTATGATGAACACTATCATCTTGTAATCTATTAGTAGATAGAGACACATAAACATTCAATACATTTGTAAACACTAAATCAAGATAAACATTTCTACTGTTGGGAATTAAATTAACCTGATTTAAAAGAAGAGAATTATAGCAATTAACGATAAATCTTTCCTTTTGATCAAAAATGAAACCCTTTCAAAAATCAACTCATTTCTTATTCCAAACAAGATTAGGTAAATTGTAATCCCTGCAAGTATTATTTTAGCATTACTATTATTAGACAAAAGTGATTCAAGAAATTGACAATGCTTGTCGTAAATCATAGAACTGGAAGCAGAGGAGGTATGTAAACTGCACCAATAATGTATATGACGTTATTAATTTTTAGATTCACAAATAAATGCTCGATTTTATTATCAAGATGAATTAAAGAAGTGATAAAACATTTTTTTACTGCGATCAGCAAACCACTTATTAAACTTTGTTAATTTTTGACGTGCTAAATTTAGATTTAGAACTAGAACTTTTGAAATTTAATAAAATAGATAAGATTTGTTTAAGTGAATATTTGATTTTCTTATTCTAAAATCATGTTAATTGGGCATTTTTTATAAAAATCAACTCCGCTTGATTTACATCGTTTAGACGCTACAGAAAATAAAATTAAAAATTAAATTTAGAAATTAACATTCCCATTCGTTATATTTTTTTATACTAAAGCTTTTCTTAACGGCACATTGTAAGAATTTTTAAGCATTAAGGTGAACTTCCTAACAACGTAACAAAAAATTTAAAAATTACCGTAATTCTTGAGAAATTATAACGAGCACAGTAAGCAAAAACAAATAGTCTGTAAACTCAAAGTAGGTATACAAAAGAATAGATGTGGGATTTTAAAACACGCTCCGATATCAGATTAAAGTATTAGTACCTACGTTTGAATGTGCTTTTGGTCTTTTATTATTGTAAGTGATAAAATATATTTGCAGCAAATATTTTTTTGCCTTGCTGTTATTTATACAGTTTTTCCCTCTTATTAAAAACCATAATTTGTTCTGTGTTTTGTTGATAATAAAATAAATGATAGAATGTTCAAGATTATTAACCCCCTCAAAAGAAATAATTTCTAACGTTTAATTGTATTCATTCTATCTCCAAAATAAAAGTAATTTTGGAGTGGGCGAAATGATTCTAAAATATTTTATACGATATCTATTTGTAAACAAAATGATTCCTACCATTTTATAACTTTTTCAAACCAGTGCCTAATACCTAAACAATATTATAGTTTATAATATTTAATCATTCCTATAGTTACAATTGCATACAGGTTGATTGTAAATTCAGGGCCAGTTGATTTACTCTTTTTATTATGCATGATAGACAAAAAGTTTATTAAGAAAAGTTTACAAGTATACAAGATGAGTATTTTCCAAACTTTTGCACAAAATGGCTGACTTCTGGTTTAAGTGGAAATAATATCAACTTTATTTTTTTAAATGAATCATTTTAGATAAAGTGATTCTTTGATAAATTCTCTTTTAAAAACTATAACACAAAGTATAGCGCTAAAGTTACTAATAAATTAATTATTTATTATTCAAAATCTAAAGAGATGCTTTCGAATGGTACAATTAATATTAGGAGGCTGTTGAAACTCAATGTGCACAGCGGTCAGAATACGTATACAACAAAATAGGGAGCACATTTGTTATACTAATTATTTTTCTTTTGTTGTTTGTTTGAGAGATATTTATAAGCTGTTATTTATATTAGTTGTTTTCTGTTTTTCCATAAGTTGCAAAATATTAATTTGATGATCGCTACTGTTAAATTTTGATTTCGTGATTCGTGACTTTAAACCATATACCTGTTTTATAGTTTTTTAAAGACATATGGGCATCAGTGAGATGCGATGGCCAGGAACGGAACAGCGCCATATACAAGAGCATCAGGTATACTACTCTGGAAGCGAAAAATGGATTACACGAAAACGTAGTTGGTTTCATTGTTAACAAATCCACAGCAAAGTATGTAATAAACTTTATCCCAGTGTCGGGCGGATAGCTGTATTGCAGCCTGGAAACTAAGCCAATAAAACTTAATATCGTACAAGTTTATACACCCACAGCGGACAAGAGTGAGGACGACATTGAAGAGTTTTACAATTCATTAGCTACCATTTTGAATCAGATTCCTAAAAATGATATTGGGTCATTTTAACGCAAAAGTTGGAAAAGGAAGTGATGGGGAATTCGTTGGCTCATTCGGATTGGGGGAAAGAAATCCAAGAGGGTAGCGTTTAAATACCTTGGTTGCTAAATATTAATTTGTCGTCCTTAATACATTCTTTAAATTATCTTCGCGCAGACTGTATACATGGCCTCTGCCTAGGAATCAACCAGTCAGGAACCAAATTGACTATATGTTAGTAAACAAGTTAGTAAACAGCTGTCAATCCGTTCAAGCGTACCCGGGAGCCGATGTGAGATCAGATCATAATCCACTAGTTGGTACTTTTCAAATAAAACTAAAAAAAGTTAAAAAATATCCGTACAAAAGGAACGGTCGACAAACAGCTGAATAGTATGCAGAAAAATTATACATAACATCAGTGACAAACACTTAAGACCAGAAGAATGGAGAACAAAGCATGGACGACGAAAGAAATTCTCGACTTAATGTTACAAAGAAGAAAAGTAAAAGAAAATCCAACAAAATATAAAATCCTACAGAAGCTAATCAGAAGAGAAATTAGGAAAACAAAACAAGATTGGTATAGTTTAAAATGTGAAGAAATTGAAATATTAAAAAGAAAGCATGACCACCTCAACATGCATAAGAAAATAAAAAGAAGCTGTTAGACTAACAAAACAAACACAATAAGACGATTTGTAAACAACAGTAACATTATAATCATTGATAAAGACGAAGATACATGAAAAAACTATATAACTGTACTATTCAGAGATGACGATAGACCACTCTGCCCTTCAGTTATCGAATGTAATTTAGGACCAGAGATAACAATAGACGAGATAAAGAAAAACACTCATACAAATAAAAATGGAAAACTTTTTGACGAGGAAGACATAAAATGGTTCACAAATATCTTCAACTCCATATATAACACCGGACAATTACCTCAATCATGGTTAAAATCTACGTTCATAACTCTTCCTAAGAAGCGAAGTGCTAGACAATGTTCTAATTATCGTACCATAAGCCTTATGAGTCACCTCCTAAAACCTTTCAAAAATAATTCAGCAACGCATTTATAGACCTTGTGAAGAGTATCTAGGATCAACACAACTTGTATTGAGGAATACAACAGGAACAAGAGAAGCTCTCTTCTGAATACAAGTTATTATTTTAATTAGTTTTCCTGGATAGTTTTCTTAATAATTTTTGTACAAAATTGGGTGTAATTCGGTGGTTTTTTGGGATGAGAATCCACCATTTTTGGTAAATTGCAGCTTTTTTTTAACATTTAAAATGTCCTAATTTTTTTGTGCTTTCCTGTATGTAATTTTTATTTGAATATTTGTATACTCCAACTTATTCTGCCCCAAAAGGTATACTTAATAAATGTCACTCCAAGCAACAGTTTCTGAGATAATTATGTTTAATTAAATAAACATGCCATTGCCTTACTTCACACTTTATCCAGGCTTAGGATTTAGACCAAAGGTCAACAGACGAAATAATGTAAAAAACAAACTGGCCAGAAGATAAAAGATAAAAGAAAAAAAGATAATCGCTAAACTTAGGTTTTGGTTTTTCAATAAATGTTTGTCTATTTAATTAAAGATAAAGCAAAAATCCAATTATCTCAGAAACTGTTGCTCGGACTGACATTTATTAAGTATAGCAAAACAAGTTGAACTATAAAAATATTGAAATAAAGTTTCATACGGGTAAGCTCAAAAAATAAAACATTTTAAATGTAAAAAGTACCAATACAATTTACCACAAAATTAAGAATGAATTTCGAATTATTGTCCCAAATAACCCCGAGTCTCCAATTTCGTGCACTAATACAGCTATTAAGAAAATTATCCAAGGAAAACTAATAAAAAATAATAACTTATAATAACCTTCTGTACTGGAATCTATCAACTTTTAGGCAAAAATAATTTAGGTTAAGTTGGCATATTTTAGTAACAGAAATCTACAGTAGCTTTAAATACACGAAATATCTGGACACCCTGTATACGATCTGTTTATGTTGTATTACTATATTTAAAAAAAAACACGTATTGTAATGTCAAATTTCTCATAGTACTTCGACACGGATTTCTGGTCGATTCAGATAAAGTGAATTCTATTGTTCCAATTCCATCTCCCACTACGGTTACCAAAAGGCGTTGTTTTTGAAGAATCTGTAGTTGGTTTCTGTAGATTTATTCTAATTTTCTTCGTTAGCTGCTCATTTATCTAATCTAACAAATAAAATAAAATACATTACGGAATTGGTCAGAAGATTGCCAGAATTCATTTTTAGCTATTAAGGAACATTTGGTTACTGCGCCTATCTTAGCTCGCTTGGATTTTATTTGGCCTTTTGTCATCCAAGCCGGTGCTTTAAATTTTGGATTCGGTGCTGTACTTATCTAAGACACGCCTAACCGAGAAAAAACAATTAGCTACATTAATCGATCTCTCAATAAAGCGATTTTGTGACCTATAGAAAAATTTTGTTTGCACGTGGAAGGTGCACATTCTACCATCAGCACCCGTTCTGACGAATAGTCATTCCATTAAACAGCGATATCATCCATTTTCTCACGTTCTTCAAAAGATTTTGTGATACGGAAGTTGACAATATAGTAATTGATAGATTCCGTCTTTATTGTTTACTAGAACAATTAGGCTGGTCTAAGGACTAGTAGAAATTTCGATTACACCTAACCTTCCCATATTGTCGATCTGTAGATTTCTACAAATATTACATTTTGATCAATCTGTTTATAACTCTATAAGGACTATCTCTTGTTTGATAAGAAGGAGCACGATGCGTTGAAATGCTGTAGCTAATTTCAGTGATTTTTATAGATATACCCTACACTGATAAGCCTTAAATAAAGCGAAAACACGTATGTAGGTGCTGTTCGTAATTTTGCAATTATCTTTAGCTACCGGTTTATTCCGTTGGTAAGAATTCGAAATATTGTGTTTAAAATACGCTTAGCTTTTATTACACCATTGTTGGTTGCATTGAGCCACAGCATAATAGACATACTGTCGTGTTTCTCTCAAGCGGTGCTTTGAAGTTATTAATTCTAAAGCCGTATCATTACAAATAATCTCAACCTATGTTCAATTACAACTTCATTTCTAATATAAACTAAGCAAATGTAAGTAAATGTCAATCTACGTTTTAATTAAATAATCAATTTCACCTATTTTCAATAAATATGGATTCACAGAATCACATTAATTGTAGACTGGATTAGGTTTGTAGCATCAGTGCGGTTTGGGCGAAAGGGTTTATATCGATTTTCCACCACTATTAAATTGAAGTGATGGTCATTTGCGTGTTTTGTTTAGTAGACCAAGATACGCTGCTGCATGTTTATTATGCTGTACGAATTCTACATCCTGAATGTATTATATAGAGATACACCTTAAAAGCCTCGTATACGTTCAAGCTATAGGTATACTATAAAACTACAGAACCGGTTAATATCATGTTAATTTATTCTGTGAGAAAGCATACATTTTAATGTATAATATATTGTGGAACGCTGTTATTGATTTTATAAATGAAATATTTCTGTATAATTTTGGTGATTACGCAAATCTGCAAATTGTAGGAGAAACTGGTACTAGTTCTCATTAAATACTTGACAATGAGTTGTCAAGCTACTATCTAAATACTTAAAATTAAGACGTTCAATTAAAAGTAACATGAATTTTTGCCATTAGGTCCTAGAAAAAGTATAGTATGCAACTAGATTTATGTACTTCTATAGGCACTAGTTTAACAAAACACTTATCCTGCTCGTGACTAATTAAAGTCGTACCTAAAATGGAAATAATCAAATTTTGTTATAGAACAAACTATTATTCTATGAATAAACAGCCTGCCTTATAATCTCAATATTTTATAAACTTTTCCCATAGTAGATTAAATACGATCACTTAACTAATTTTAGTGATACAATAATTTAATCGCAAATACACATAATATTGGAAATGTATTGTCAATTACAATAAATTAATTTGTTTCTTTTTATTAAAGTTATTAAGACTATATCAGATGCAGATTTCTTTTGTATGTTGACTGCCCTGACGGTTTTGGTATTATCTGCAATTTTATCTTTTATGATAAAAGATAGATTTTACATTGAAACACCGTATTGAATTTCTCTTTGTTACAATATGTTGTACAGGCTGTCAAGCGCAAATTGACAACTTTCCACGTACAAGTTTATCAATTATTTTTAGTTTGATTCTATTCATCTCGTATCGATGTAAATTTTACAAAATAAATAAATAAAAACATAGCGATTCATTACATAAAAATATAAGTTTTATGAGAGAATATGAAACTGGATTAATATTATTTATGTTTAATTCTTGAATCTACGACAATTAGAATATACAGTCAAATATTAATTTAAAACACTCGTCCTTTTAAGGACTTTTCGGGGTTGGAGGTTAGGTTGCAAAATTCAATGTTTTAAGTTGAACTGGCCGATGGCTCACCCCTCAAGCAGGAGCTTTTTAAAGCTTAAATTTTACTTCTATGAAATTACAAAGTATGTTTTAAAATATACAAAAAGATTGCAAATACGTCACTTCACATTTTTACAATTTTTGTTACAATTATTTTACTTAAATTATTGTAAGAACAAGTAAAACGTCCGCCTATTTCAACCTAACCTCCAACTCCAAAGGAGAAAAAGTTTTTTGAATTAAAATTAAAATTGGAGGAAATAACTTACCTTAGTCAAACATTTTTGTGGATGATAGAAAATTATTTGTATAGCATATTGAAACGTTTGTTATTCAATTTTTAGCAGTGGAAACAATCGTTATTGAAAAGTATTAGGAAGTTTAGTGGCACTTTCCAAAGAAAGATGCATTGCATTGCCGTAATGCTACCGTAATCCCCAACCGGGATGGTTCAAATAAATAATGTTTAAACGCAAAGGAATGGGTGCAAAATTATTATGACAAGCGGTGCGTGCCTGTGTTGCAGGGATAGAGTAAAGGTCGTGAAAACGTGCTCGCGCTTTTCACTGTAGTTACAACATATGACTTGCGAAATAACGTCGTATTTTTTATATTATACTGAATTAACGATTCCTAGACGTATTTGCTATTTTTCTTTTCCTTGTTATAAATAAATTTTGTTCAGAAAGTTTACGTTCATTTGCTTTCAGAGATTTTATACATTTTAATGCAGCTATAAACAGGATTTAAATTGAAGCTGATAGCTTTTTCCAGAAATTACCTTATCTTCTTTATACTTTACACAATTCGATATAGCTTAAATTTATATTAACGTCACAGATTTTCAGTATGCTTTAAGAATTGGATGACACTACAGTTTTTGAAGGTTTTTCCAATATTTGAATATTTCGAAATATTAAACGTTCAAGTTTAGTTTGACAATAACCAATGAAGCGTAAGGTTTTAGTTTAAGATTTGTACAATTTGCTAGATAAAATTATTGGTAGAAGTATTTTATTTTAAACTAATTTCCACACTAGTAGGAGTACACAACACATACGGCCGACGAGTTATTTTCTGCGGCTTATCACTGATTTACCAAAAAGTAGTTTGATAATTTCGTAATATATTAATTATACCTTAAGTAATTAATAAACATTGAGCTAAGTATTTCCGTATTCAGTATTTGAGTTTAGTTTAAAAATATCTTCAGAGAATCAATATTGGAGTACAATACTGTATTGAGAAGTTGTCAATATGCAAGATTTGATTTGATAAAAACCAAAATACTTTCCTAAAGGATTGAATGTCTGAAGGAGACATTGACAATCTTAGTACTATCAGTGGTGGACAGTCTACTAATTTCTTAGTAAATCTACCTATTTTCAGTTCCATTTCTCGATTTTATGGAAAGTGTTCTAAATCTACAGAATTTATGCGTTTATAGCCAAAAGACTAATCTTTTGTTAGTATAGGTATGTCAGAACCGACCCTTTAAATCTATGTTTTTAAGTGAGAAAAAATCGATATCGTTTTTCAGTTTTTAACGACGGACGCTTTGAATTCTTACATGAAATCCTTCATTGGGGTAATTTGATTTCTAGCATATTGGTATTAAACTGTGCATAATTTATTGTCTCCCCCGTAGGTAAGTCGATGTTTACGACGTCTGTGAGATTTGCATTTTTCCCACACACTATGCGGTAAACCAAACAACCAGTTCTTTTACCTTTTAAAAACGTAAATATGAAGCTTTCTAGTTCGTCAGCATATTATTTCCGTAATGGTAACTGTGTTTGTTGATTATTCCACGTTTTAAGGAACGCGGTTATTATTGGGGTTGTTGTTTGGCTTCTGTACTTTGAAGCGTTGATAATGTATGCAGGGTCGTGTCCATTGCAAGCAATCGGTGTCAATGGATGGTCAGACGTAACGCTGTTTGATTAGTTGAGTTGTTTTCAATTATAGGTGTGCCAAATTGTGCATTGTATCGAATATGTGTCGGTGGTGGTTTGCGGGAACGAAGGGTCGAGCGTTAGTGGTTGACATCGCAGTATACGGCTATGTCCGTGTTAGGGAATGTGACTCGTTTGAGTTGCAGTGATTTTCCTGGACGTCTGTGGCATGTGCTTTTGTGGGGGTGCTTGGTTGCTGCAGGGATGGTGCTGTTTGCAGGGGTTTCTTTGGTTGCTACTGCGGTTGCTGTGATGCAAGTTGCTGGTGCTGCTGTAGTGTGGGTGTGTCGGATACTGTGTCGGGGTGCGACAGGTATCCGGAACCGGTGTCGCAAGCTTCAAGTTCTGTAGACAAGGGTGTTGCATCAGCACAAGTGAACGATGAAGGTTTGTGTCTGTTGAGTTCCAGGTGGCGAATGTGTATGCGTGATTGCGGACAAGTTTGTCGTATTGAGACGTAGGTGTGTACTTGTGCGATGAGTCCTCTGAAGTAGGGGTTGTGGCGTTTGCGGAATCATGCAGCGTGCATGCGTGAAGTTTGTTGACATTCTCTGATTGCTGTTTTTGAACGCTCGTCTTCCTCTGATGGTAAGCTTTTTGTCTGGGTCACCACTGTGGTGTTATGGGGTTGAATAACACTAGTTGCATCAGAGAAAGAAAGAATACTGAATTTGTGTAGAATTTATTTGCGTTTATACTACGTGAGTAATATTTACATGAATGGTGTGCAAACTGCTGACATAAATACAAGCGCTACGTTTATGTGATATACGACGTTATACTTAACTTTTGTCTTATGCGTGACACATTACTTGTACTTCGACTGTTCTTCAGTGCTTAATTGATATTCGGTTCTTATCTTACTATTTATATATTAACACCAAGTATGTTGCTTGCATAGTCGGCAAGGTCGGGTTAAGTATCCTGGTTTGTCAGCATTTATTACTGTAATGCTAACTGTGATATTATTGGAGTTGTCGTTTAGCAACCTCATAAATAATAAAAAAAAAAATTTTGCTTTTTCTCAGCCATTTTGTTGACAAACTAACTCTTTTTCCAGTCAAAACCATGAACTGTCTGTACAAAACTTACATCATTGTCAGTAATATTAATAATATGTTTTTTCTTAAACTAAATAGATTTTTTATTTAGTTCTCTGAGCTAAAGTGTTTGGTGCAATGACATTAATTTGGTAGATTTAAAATATTATTCGGTAAATCGGTCCACTCCGTGTTTTACATACTGACAATCCATTAATAGTTCTACCCATAAATTCAATAATATTGTCAATATTCCAATATTGGCAATATATTTATTTGCCTAAAAGATACCTTTTTCTTAAAGTAAAACAATGTTCTATGAAATTCTAAGTTAAAGTTAGTGTTCGGTGTAATAGTTAAATTTTTTGTAACTAGAGTTACAAAAGTAAAATTTTTCGTCACTTACCAGACGATTTTGATATCTATTTTGAGAATGTTAACCATGGTATATTAGATTAAAATTTTAATTGAAATATGATTAATTCCTTTTTTAAACTTTTTTTTCAAAATTAGAAAATACATAAAAATACAAAACATGAGTTTTTGTAACTCGCGTGGTAATGCGGAATATTACCACGATCGTCCCGCAATTATCACATTCATTACAAAAATTATGCGTTTTATCACTGAGAGTCGTGGACACTTTGCCGAATGGACATAATGTCAAATGGACACAACGCCGAAACTTGGACACAACGTCAAACAAATTATTGGACATATCGCCAAAACTGGACACATTGCCGAAAATGAACACAAAGCCGAAATCAGTAATTGGACATATCGTCGAAATGTGGACATAACGTAGAAAAGCAAAAGCTGACACCACGTAGATCGAATATTGATTAAAACAATTTTTAGAAAAAATTGTAATAACTGTAACCTACCAAAAACATCGTTTACCCTCGATCACATGAAAACAACTTACATTCATTAAAACAAACGTCAGTTTTTGTTTTTCAACGTTGTGTCCAGATTCGACTATATGTCCAATTACTGATTTCGACGTTGTGTCCATTTTCGGCATTGTGTCCAGCAACTGATTTCGGCGTTATGTCCAGTTTTGGCGTTATGTCCAATAATTCATTTCGACGTTGTGTTCAAGTTTTGTCCTTATGTTCGTTCGACGTTTTGTCCATTCGGCGAAGTGTCCAGATTCCAATAGATACAGAAGCTAAAGGATGCATATTTTCTATTCTCTAACATCAATAACATTAGCGCTAATTTGCATTAAAGCAAATTTTTCAACAGTCTACCCTTAGATTATTATAGCCAACTAAGTGTTATCAAAAATAACAATCTCGAACCGCATGTTGTAAGTTCATAAGAAATTATACAATAGCAAACAAGCACAGAGAATTACTCGACAGCTGTTTCGTCGTTTTGGTGCACTTCAGCAGTGAAATAACCCGAGTCTAAGTTCACTATTGTACAAATGCGCTTTATTGAAGTGGTGCTTAAAAATTTTATCGTCAACCGTAAAAAGTCTTCTATAATTTTTTTATAAATAATTAGCCAAATTGCTTATGACATTTACTTTTGTAATTATGACATCGACAAATATGTGCATGCGTCATAGCTATATGTTAATAAAAAATTTTGGCATGTAACACGCTTGATTTTTCAATACAGTAATATATTTAAAAAAAAAGTGTCTCACACACAGCAAGACTCATTCTAATTTCTATCTCGTGGAGATTGTTTCGAAATTTTTTAAAATAAGTAAACCTTAAAAAATTTTTATCTAGTGGTTTTAATTTTTAACTTTGACACTATTGTTAAAAATTAGAAAATATCGTAACTTTATTACAAAAACTGCCCAAAGCAACACTTTTCTGAAAAACAGTAACAACAAATCGTCATTCTATTTGTCTTGTTTAGTACGACAAATCTGTAGGTTCTCTAATGCAAAGTTTTGATCTCGGTTGTTAATATCAAAGTTGTGTTTGTGTAAATTACAAATTTTTTTTTATATACAAAAACGATTACATACACGGCACTTCAAATTTTTGTTACAGTTATTAGGCTTAAATTCTTACAAGGACTAGAATGATACAACAAACTTTCAAAAACTAAGTAAAAACGTATTAAAAGCTAAGTTAAAATTAAGAAATTGGTAATTATATCATAATTAATTATGGTAAGAATTACATTGTTTTTGTATCATCCAAACATATATTTAACATCTGAATTGATGACAGTCACATTGATTAAAATGAACATATATTATTTTTTGTGAAGTTGTATTTATTACCCGAAACTATTTGATTTATTAAATAACCTTTGTGGACGAATTGGTTAATTTGTTGACTAGTAATCTTTTGCGTTTTCTAAGGAGGGTTCGATTCCGATTGCAGTATTTTTTTATCATTATAATACAATTTCGTAAAATGAATTTAACATTTTCAGAAATGATTAAATTTATTTTATAAAAATTGTATTAATAATTACTTCGATTATAATTTTATTAATAAAAAAATACTGCAATCATTATCAAACCCGAATTTTTTGGGTAAATTATTATAAAATTTTATTGTTTTTTTTTTTAATTAAATACCTTTTAATTACTTACATTGCCACATAATTTTGTTCTCATTTATCTATCTAATAAAATATGTTGTTATATTGGGCTCAAATGGTTACAGAAAAAAAATGCATTAATTTTGAATTTACTATAGCAAACGCTTGTCTCTTTTGCAATATTTACTATTAAGTTATAATGTACAGGGTGTTTAATACTACTGCATAACACTAACGACTTAAAACTTAAATATCTTGCTTAACTTAAATGGAACACCCTAATTTTCTGTAACCTGTTGAAAGCTGGAACTAATTACCTTTTAGTCGGTATTAGGGTTACCAACCCCTAACTATGATAGTTTTCCAGATATGTTAAAAGTTGATAGTTTAACAATTTACGATGTACTGGAGTCTAAGTTACCTGTGAAATATCCGCAATATGGACATTATCTTGCAACTTTCAGTTTTAAATATTTACCTTAAAAATATTAATTTTTTCAGAGATGTGCTTATGACTAGTATCCCGGGCTCTAAGAGTCATACTGTAAACATCGACAAACTTTAACCTGTTAACTAAGAATGTAATACAAATCGATCTAATAGTAGTACGATAATTTTGAAAACCATTATTTTTAGAATTTTTTAAACAAAGTTACAAATGTTTACAGTGTCATCGATTTTTACTGAAACTAATAACGGTTGCTGTTGTTTGTGACAGGTGGGCGTGATTCGACTGACTCTTAGAGCCTGGCCTAAGTCATGAGCACATTTCTATTATTTTGTTCTAATAAAT
The DNA here is from genome assembly GCA_030710515.1 of Abscondita cerata. Classification (NCBI taxonomy): domain Eukaryota; kingdom Metazoa; phylum Arthropoda; class Insecta; order Coleoptera; family Lampyridae; genus Abscondita; species Abscondita cerata. Next base: position 151,508 of record JALBCR010001020.1, read on the forward strand.
TTTTTTAAGGGTAAAATTTAAAGCTGGATTTGTCTATACATTAAAAATGTTTGCAAGATAATGTTTATTTTACTGATATCTCGCAGGTAACTTAAATTCCAGTAAATTGCCAATTATTAAACTAGCAAATTTTAAAATATCTCGAAAACTATCAGAGTTAGGAGTTAGTAACCCTAATACCGATTGAAAAGTAACTAGTTCTTGTTTCTAACAGGCTAGAGAAATACAGGGTGTTCCATTTAAGTTAAGCAAGTTATTTAACTGTTAAGTCGTTAGCGTTATGCGGTAGTATTTAAAACACTCTGTACATCATAACATAATAGTAAATATTGCAAAAGAGATTTTGAAGACTCTTAGTAAGGTGGTGTAAACCAAAGTTGCTTGTTCGTATTTATCTTGAAGTTATTGCATTTTTTTGGAAGGTCTGTAAAATCGATTTATCTCAGAAACGGATATAAGTTAGTATAGGAACATGTGTTTTTTATCCTATAATTTAAAAAAAAAAAAAATACAGTGTAATCCATTTAAAATAACCCAACTTTGATGTGGTACGTGTTTTTGGAGCACCCTGTACAATGGAAAATATTTTTAAAATGTGATTTCAAATAATCTCGATATATGTATGCCTTAAGATTTCTTACATTATTTGTCGTTTTAGTGGTACAGAATAATTCGTTGATAGTGTCCCACCCTGTATAAATATTTAAAAAGTATTTTAAATCGTTGGAACAATTGCAGGAAATTATTTTTCTCCTAATGATTGGTAATTAGACTTCTTGAAGGAGGAGCACCAAAAACCATTCAAATTGTTTATTTCGGCCGAAATCATGAGGTACGAAATATATTTGGTACTTGTTCGAAAACACAGCGTCTTTTTTATATTTTAGAACTTGTTACTAAATCCAAATTCAGATACAGTTTTATTTGAAATTTATTTAAAACTCTTCTATATACCAAACGCCCATGAATTTTATCTAAAAAATAAATAACAGCCGAATAAAATTTCCAATTTACGCCATTCTTATGAACTCACACTGTACATATGACAACCGTCTAACGCATTAAATATGTATTACTCCGTAAAACTAAATGAAGAAATTTTATAAAGTTTAATTTAATTACAGTAGTACTTTAAATGTGTCAAAAAGATAAGAAAATAGGAAGAAAAACAGACTGGGCAGTAAAAGGGTCTACTGAAGTGTTGCATTTATCTCTCATTAAACCTAATAATTTTCTCGTTTATAAGATCTTTATTCGATTTAGATGTTCAATCATTCGACCCTTAAATGGTATAATTTTCGTTAACTAATATAAAGACCGTTTATTCTTTATACGAGTTGTACACAATTTATTAAGTTAATTACGTAATGGCATTTTTCGTATACTTTCGTTTCTGTGGATACCGTAACAATTCGATTTTTATTTCAATTACTTTATCTAACGTATTGTTGTCACGTATATGGGTGTTATAACTACACACGTTTATTGAGTTATTAAATATTTACGCCTATAAATTGACATAAAAATAAATGCGATTTTGGCCTAGAAATTGTGTAGATCGTAAAACCAGCAAAAATGATTGGCTTTTTGAAACAAAATTACGATATAATTACACGTCGTACGACATTTCATAAAAATTTAAAGAATATCCATCCAATAAAGCTTTTACAATATATTGGCATTAATAAATTTGATATACATCTATGAACTATTAGCGTTTGTGTATAATTTACAACTGAAGCGATAAGCAATTTTCTTTATTTAAATGTATACATTGCCATTGGGTTTGCGGTAAATTTTATCTTTTTCTAGTTAATTTAGCTTTCGATTGGATGATAGATAACACAGTACTAATATAGAACAGTTATGTAAAATTACCAAAAGCATATACAATAAACTCAAATTTTGGGTCTTATTTAGTCAATTATTGAACAATTTTGTAATTATTTGTATGTTATTACAGTGTTTTCAATTTAATGGTAAATATATATTTCCAAATCTTGATGGTTTTGAAAATTACCGGAAATTTATGTTGCAATCAAATCAATTCGAATTGGAATTACTTACATCATTAGAAGAAAAATAATAGATTCATTAAAATTTAAAAGTTATACACGTCTCATATTTAACTCATAAACCGACAATCAAATTAGTGGAAAATTGCAATGTTCAATAAATTAAAATAGTGTCAGACTTTTCAGTAGACACGCAAGGAACTAATTGGGAACTTAATAGCAAACAACATGGTACTCGTAAAATGTCAATCGTTACACATTTACTTACATAAATCCTAGTTAATTGCAAATTTATTTATTTATTTATTCGTATGGTAAATTGCAAATAATGTTTGGAATGTTTGTTTACCTTAACAATTGAAATGTAAAAATTATTTTGAATAGATTAGATTTTATTTTATTTATTGATTAATCGCCCAACAGATTAAATTACCCACTTACAGGACAATATCTTAAACTTAAATTAAATTTGACTTCTACAAACAATTTGAAAAAAATTAAAGAATTAAAAAAATGAAGTATTTAATATTCAACTACAACGCTTATACGTCGTTTAGTACACTAACGCGGTTTTGAAAAACGACTATTAAAACAAGCAGATAAACAAATAGAGGAGACAATAGCTTTGAAGAATTAATCAGAGCATTTTGATAATTAAACAAGCTATAATAATCCCTTGTTGATAAGTAAGGAGAACAATAAAATCTTCTCTGATTATAAATTAGCTCTGACTACCATTTTCAATTTTTGAACGTTTAGTAAAGACCATACCGTATTATTTTTTAGCTGAAATTATACAAAACTAAAATAATCAAATGAAGTGTTTTTATTTTATTTTCTTAAAGAACTAGAACTAAGAGATTAATATCAAGTTCTGACAAATACTATGAATGTAAACTATGCTTTCCATACACTGCTGCGAACTTTAATTTAACTGATGATACGACGTCTATTAAGCTAGCAGTACCAACTGGGCAGAATCAATTAAAACCTATTACATTACAGTGCAATCTCGATAATGTGAACACACGGTAACATGAACATCTCACTAACGTGAACATAGAATATCATAGTATTGGACACCGAATAATGTGAACAACGGTAACCCCCGATAATGTGAACGGCACGTTATAACGTGAATATGTATTATGCACTGCGCATTTTTTCTTTAGTTGTTGTGGTTTGTGGTACAAAGAAAGTGCTTATCTTTGAGTGAAAAGGCAAGAGTGCTAGAAGAACATGACAAAGGTATGTCTGTTACCGCATTATCTAAAAAGTATGGGATTGCAAAATCTACTGTTTGTTCTCTTAAAAGAAACAAAAAAATTATTAATGTGGTTAATAATACACTAAAGCCATCTAAGAAATGTACTCTAAAAATCCGGAGAATCCAAAATTAGAACAACAATTGTACAACTGGTTTCTCAGGCAAAGAGAGAATCATTTACCAGTATCAGGAGAAATGCTTAAACAAAAGCATTAATGCTGGGCAAAAGTTTAAACATTCTTACCTTCACTGCTAGCGACGGTTGGCTGCAACGCTTTAAATGTAGACATGGCGTAAGATTTTGAAAATTATCGGTGAAAAGTTATCTTCCAATTCTGAATTAGTTGATCCCTTCAAAGAAAAGTTTATGCAAGTGTTTGAAGAACATGATCTGAATTCAAACCAAGTTTATAATGCAGACGAAACCGGTTTGTACTGGCAGTTATTGCCAGATAAAACCTACGTTTCCATTAATGAAAAAACAGCGCCGGGGATGAAAATATCAAAAAAGAATAACTTTTTAGGCTGTGCAAATGCTTCCGGATTGCATAAACTAAAACCACTAATAATTGGAAAATCAAAACTCCAAGATGTTTTAGAAATTTCAATATCCCTCTAACATATAAAAATTCAAAAACGCCTGGATGACAAGTGAAATTTTTAAAACTGGTTCTTTAACAACTTTGTCCCGGAGGTAAAACGTTCACAGCAAGGTTGATTAATAACTTCTCTGTGCGATTTTAGGTAAAAGCATTTTACGAAGCTTAAATATGCAACAGAAAGCGGTTCTACTTTTAGACAATGCGCCCTCACATCCATCTGCTGAAGAGCTTAAAACTTCAGACGGTAGGATTTTCGTAATGTTTCTTCCAGCAAATGTTACACCATTATTACAACCGATGGATCAAAACATCCTAAGACTTACAAAATTATACTACAGGAATAGCTTGCTAAGTAGTATCGCTGCAAATGAAGAATCAATAGCAAAAGTACTAAAAAAGATTACACTGAGAGATGCAGTTCTTCATTTGTCATCCGCTTGGGATAAAGTAACACCACAAACTATTAAAAATGCTGGGATATTATAATGCCTAGAAGTAGCACAGCAAACAATGAAGAGCCTGACAAAGCAAATGAAGACCCGGATGACGATGTACCGCTGAATATTTTGCAAAAAAGATGGAGAACTGAAAAATCTATTGAACATGTCGATATCGATGGTGTCATAAAGGATACAATTTCACTTTTTAGAAGAAGTAGCACCTGTAAGTTAAGTTTCTATGAAAACCTCAACTTATAACACGAACTTTCAAAAAATACATACGTACAAACATACAAACATAATTATGAAATTTATTACAGGCTGAGTATAAATCTGCAGATGTGGAAGAGTGGAATGAAGATGAAAATAAAACACAAACGATAGAATTAGAGGAATCAGATGGCAGTGAAAATGAGGAAAACGAACCACCTGCAGTCATCCAAATAGCACATTCTGTAGCAATACAAGCATTGGATACGGCAATGGATTGGTGCAAACAAAATACAATCCATATTAGCGACTTAATGGCATTGAAGAGGATCCAGGAAAAAGCTGTGATAGCAAATATAACCCAAAAAAAACGGCAAACAAAAATAACTTCATTTTTATAAACATAAATAACTAATTCTTTATACCTGATTTTTTTACGAGTGCACATAAGTGTGTTTTTATTTTCTGAATTATAATACAATATATACATATTCAAAACTACAGTTTTATAACTTATTATAAACACCCCTTTACTGTGAACAATCTCGCTAGTATGAACGGCTGCCGGGATTTTGTGTTCACTTTATCGAGATTGCACTGTATTTAGTACCTATTTTGTACTAATTTGTACCACCAATCAAAATTGTATACCACGTACCGTTATAGAACCGCGTTATAAGATCACGTTAAAAAAAAGACGACTAATAAGTAGGCTGCGACATTTAGTGCCGCTTCGTACTATTGTAACACGTCACAATAGTAAAGCAACTTTGTTGACAGATGTGTAAGCAGTTACTAAAATCGATTTTCCGATTATTGTTGCCAACTAAGTTTTGGCGTAAACTGATGGTGTCTAATAGAGTAAAACGTACAGGGTGTTCCATTTTTTATGGTTTTTGGGGTATCTCGAAAATAGCTAATCGTAGAGCGATGCGGTTTTTACAAACCTTGGCTACATTTTCAAGAAAATTGATGGTGCATTAAAAGTTTTGTAGCCCTTTTTGTTTTTGAGCTAAAAGAAGTTTTTGAAAATTTGTCGTTTTGAGACCCTCCAGCAATTTCAAATAAAAAAATCAAATTTGAAGAGCTTTATTGTCACTGAAATTTACAACATTTTTTGGATAAAGCATAATAACAAAAATAGAAAATAGAAATAAAATGCATTATCGCAAATACATTTATCACAAAAATTCTTAGTTTAAAATGAACACAACTAAAAAAGTTAATTACAACCAAATATAAAGTTGAATTCAATATACAGGGTGTCCCTAAAATGTGTGGACATCACTGGGCTCCAAATAAGATTATTTAACCCAACTTACCTATATTTAAAAGTATTTCGTTTAGCCAGTATTCTGATTCAAAGTTCAAAAGAAAATTTTTTATTTTGCTTATGACAAAAGAACGGTTTTGTCGATTTTGATGCTATTTGGTATTACACTCTTTGCAGATGTAGGTCATCTTTTAAGGTAATGTTAGTTATTATCAGTAAACCATTAGTGTCAGAAACACGGGTAACCCGGCAAAAAACACTCAAAAACTTTTTAATGTTAAGACCAATAACTTTTCAAAAATAGTTTCAGAAAGAGACATTAAATAGTAATCTTTCTTGTTATTTGTTAATGGATGAGATCTTTTAAGGTTTAGACACAAAAAATAAAATCTGAGGGACCGCGCACTGCATTTCTTAAATAATATCTATTTACATTACATCTGTAAGGAGTGCAATACCAAATATCATCAAAATCGACAAAACCGTTCTTTTGTTATAAGCAAAATAAAAAAATTTCTTTTGAACTTTGAATCAGAATACTGGCTAAACGAATTTGTGGTTAAGCGATGTCTACACATTTACCCTGAAACACTGAATTTCATATAAATTAAAATTAGTTATTATTATTAAAAGTAACAGCAAAAAATCAGAGATTTGATATAATGATCTGTCAATCAGAAATATTTTTATTGTGTTTTTAAATTTATTTTGGGATACATTGATTTGTAAGAACCTGGTAGGTAATTGTATAATTTTGTACCACTATACATGATAAAGTTTTCAGTACATTCTAGATTCGGAGTATCTAAGCTAAGGTTGTAAGATGAGGAGTTTCTAGTATTATGTGAATGAACCTGCCTTTGCGGAAAATAGTGCTGATGGTTATAAATGAAACTAAGGTTTCTAAAATGAACAATGCCGGAAGAATTAAAGTTTTGAATTTTTTAAAGTATTCTTGACAATGGTCGCTTTTTTCAGTCCAAAATGTGTCTGATAGGTCTTTTTGTAATTTAAATATTATGTTACATCTCTCCTTACAGCAGGCACCCCAAAATGGTAATGCATGTCGCAAAAGAGATTCGAAAAGAGCAAAATATGTTGTTCTAGCGTGGTTACATTTAGTTCACTGGATATTGTTTTTAATGCATAACATGTAGAAGACAATTTATTTACTAATGTATCAGTATGAAGCGACCGTTTCAGAGAATTGTCTAAAATAAGACCTTAAAACTTAGCAACTTGAATTATATTATTGTCGTCTAACACTGTTGTATCTAATTCCCTGTTGATATCTAAAGTTGTTAAATCGTTTATAAATAATGAAAATAGGGATTGGTCCAAGAACAGATTCTTGTGGAACTCCGTTCATAACATTATTTGCATTTGAGTTTTTATTTTTGATTTTAACGTATTGTTTTCTATTGCTTAGGTAAAGTGCAAACCACTTAAGTGGAGTCCCTCTTATCTCATAGTATTCCATTTTTGTGTTTAAAATATCATGTCTTAATGAAATGCCTTAGCAAAGTCACAAAACACAGCCGCCGTAGAGTATTCCTTGTTTACTCCCTTAAGAATTTTTTCTAATACAGAAAACATTGCATCCGTAGTATTACAATTTGTCAAAAAGTTAAATTGTTAGTCACTGTTAATATGAAATTGCACGAGAAACAACAATGATCTCTTTTTAACTAACTTATCTATTATTTTTGAAATTACCGATAATAGTGCTATAGGTCTATAATTACATACATTACCTTTACATCCGTTCTTGTACAATGGAATGATGGCGGCTGTTTTTATGAAATCTGGGAATATCCCTTTACAGAAAGAGTTGTTAATAAGGTAGTTGAAATAGGACAATGTGTTTGTCGGAAGGTGAGAAAACAATTTAATTGAGAGACCATCTTCTATGGATGAAAATACAATTTCATAAATCTTTCTTTGCTTTTAGAGTACTGAAAATTTTCTAAATTGAATAGTTTTTCAGAAAATGATAAAACTTGGGTTTTTTCTTACCCTCGTACAGATGTGCATTTACCAACAATCAGTAAACACTTTTTTTTTATTAAAATATGCAGCGGTGCACTGAGCTCGTAATTTAAACGGGTGTGGCTCAAGTTAATCATTTTAATTAAAATGTTATTCATCTTTTCTCTTGTTTGTTGTCACTAACCTTGTTTTTTATTTATTATTAGTGTTGTTTCATCTGTTCTATCTACTGTCAATGATCCATTCTCATTTTTCTAAATTACTTCTAAAACTAATTTAATCATGTCTTGTGCTACCCTCTCTCTCATCAACTTGCAACTATTAATAGTATTTTTTGATTGGTTTATGAAATTGTATTGTTTTTACGGTTTAGGTCTTGATCTGTTTCTGTTCACCAACGTTTTATTGGACTACCTACTTTTATCGTCTTTAGGATAGTTTATTTTCTTGTTTTTTTTCTTTAATAGCTGCTGGTTTAGTTCGTTTCATATTTCTTCATTTTCAAAAAACTCAAAATTTTTAAAATAGTTTTGTTGCTTACCTGCAGAAAACAAATTCCATAAATAAATTGGCACCATTGTATTTTTAAAGAAAACTGTTCAATCCTTGAAGGCGGAAACAAAATAAATCAGATGATTGAACAAAACAAATCACTTTCACTTTGCTCAAACAACAAAATAAAACGGTCAAAGCTAGATATTTGCCAATTCGCCCAAACCTAATTATTTAATTATCTACACATACTTTAATAACAGGGCTACAAACTCCTAAATAAACGATCGGCAATTATTACATGTATATTGACTAGGCACAAATAAAAGAGGAATTTTGCAGTTTTCGACTACTGTCGAACAATTATGAAATAAATGTAATTTACACAAATTTTGTTCTGTTAAAGACCCGAAAAAGTAGACAACTAAAGGTAACAAACCTCTCAAATAACTACAAACTCAAGATCACGTTATCAGAAGACGTAGCATTTGTCTTGCAACTTTGGTGTACCCAGTTCCGTTTAACACTGGCAAATACAGCACACGTGCCTACACGCAATTCTCCTCTAAAGTAACGACAATAAAATCCACGACACGACAACATCAAAACATACAACATTGCAACATTAGTAGCGTGTCGATTGTTGACACAGTAGCTATCACACTATCAGAAGCAACATCATCGGTTCGTTTTTTGGATGACCTTCCGTCATCTAAAACATCGAGCCAAAATGATCGCCTACAACTTTCTTTATCAAGCCATAAATATGTTATACTAAATTTTCATCACTAACCCGGGAGTATCTGTGGCGGTACACAAATTTCATTAAGTTTATTAACTTTTATTAACGTTGTGAAAGGCGAAACAATGAACTTGTTCCACACAAGCACTTTTGCCGATGAGTGTAAATAAAACGTATAAATACGAGTAATTAAAAAAATTTTTTACTCCTTCTGGAAAAATCGATTTCGACGAAGTGTTTTTTGGCTCGGTCTATTCCAACCAAAACCGTGTACTCTTGTTCTAAAATAGTTTTGAATTAGGGTTAAAATATGGTATATACAGGACTTAACACGTGTTTCGATAGCTAAGCTTATTATCAGCGAGCTTACACTTTTTTGTGCAGTTACATTTTACAGTTCCTAGAACTTTTGGTTAGGCAAACGAATTTGCATAAAAAATACATCAGAAAACAAAATATGGAAGCTCATATTTAAATAAACAATTTACAAAAAGGTTTTGTTTAGGTTTATTTTATTGGCTTATGAGTTTAGAACACCGTGTAGGGGTTATCGGTTAACTAAACGTTAAGGATAAATTCGTTGTTTACTAGTCACAGTTTCAATTTTGAGACTTTATTAACAGTAGAAATATTGTTATTCATCAAGAATTAGCTGACCCAGCAAACTTAGTTTTACCCAAAATATATGTTTTGATTAAATTAATTTCAAGCATTCACGATTCTACCCGAAATTTGTAGAGGTAAACAATTCCACTCTAAAAATCAATAAAAACTGATAAAAGCCACCTGTTGTGAATTTTTCATTTTTTTAAATCATTGCGTAGCAATTGCAAACAAACCCACAGAAGAACATATCCAATTTGGCCCAATTGTTTTTAAGTTTTAAGTATCCAAAGAAACCACGATCTATTTTTATATATAAAACTTTTTGATTTGAATAAAATTTAAAAAAAAAACGAAAATATTGAATAACGGTTAATTTTAGATACAGGACATGGTGCAAAAATTTCAATAAGAATTCGAAAACAAAAAAAATGGTATTGATATCTATTTAAAATAAGCAACAAACTCCACTTCCAATATAATAATTGATGATATTATTATATTTATATTTATCCGGATTAAATACCTTAGTGGTGAAATTGATTAAAGCTCCGTGTTAAAACCCTGCGTTCGATTACAACTGAAATAATTTTGTTTGTTTGTCAATTAACTTTATTGTTATAACACAATTTTTATAAAACAAATTTAATATTTTGAACTTTCAATCGGTTATTAATACACAAGAGGTTGATTTTTTATCGGGTATTTGTTTACGAAAACCTTTTTTCATGAAAATTATTCGAGGTTAAGGGCATGGAAAAATCGAAATACGAAATGGAGCGATTTTGTGTATGTCCTTTAATTCGAGAAAGAACAAAAGGTTTGTGCCTTCCCAACAAAAAATTACCCGAGTCAAAATCAATCTCGTGTGTATTACAGAAGGTTAATATATGATTAAAGACTTTTACCGTTTACTACAATTGTAACTGTTTTGTTGCTTAATAGTTAATTTAATAGAAATTTTAACAGGGGTTCTTTTTCTCAGGACTTGTAGGGAATTTATGTATAAACAGATTAACGTAAGAGAATATTTATTCATTAAATATTACGAATTTTTTGAGGGGAACAGCAAAATTTGTGATATAAATGTAACAAAAAATAGAATTCTAAACAACGTAAACTTGCAGAACAGACATTAAAAGTACTTAAAAGAAAGGTGATTATTATCTAACCTTTTTTCAATGCAACGCGCATCTATCAATGCAATCGCTGTAGTAGTCGGAGACGTCTTCTTCTTCTTCTTCTCAGCAGTGAAAAATGGTACTGGCATCGGCGTCGGCGTCGATGTCTTCTATTATTTTTCCAGCAGTATTCTTCGCTGCACCAATTTATTGTTGTTTGTTTTTTTTTCAACAATAAATTATTTTTTGCTCGGCACAATCAACACCACTTATTATTTTTCATACGTCTCTCTTTACCGACCACCTTTCATGAAGTCCTTTTTCTGGCGCTTCTACGCGCGCGACCCCCTTCTTTCTTATCACTACATCTCCTCTCTCTCTTAAACCTAATGTATTTTATATGCGACATACTCACATAGCGTATACCGTTACACAATTAAGAATATTATGTATATTTTAGATAAAACACGTAATTTTGGATAAGTTTTAAATGTTTGACGTTAATTTTTAGGTTGACAGAAGTGTTATTCTGTCAAGTAAAGTACATTTTTATCGATTTTTTCCACCTAGCAAGAGCCATTTTTATCACTATAAAAGTTAATATTGTTAGAATATATTAATCGGAATTAAAATTAAATATGAATAATGACATACTTTTATCAACAATGTATAATATTTTTAATAGTTATTTAACATTTTATTTTAGCGCGTGAGCGAAGCGAGCGCGTTTATGTTTGAGATTGTTAATCGCGGTTTAATTCAAGAGTACTTTGTAATTTTAATACAATTTTAGAGAAGATATGCTATAGTCCGTTCAGTCTCATCTGGCGGTTATAGGATTATAGTGTAGGACGTTCGTTTTTTGTGTTCATTGTTATAAATCACGCCCTTAAAATACTTTCCATTCTATGCTATAGAAAAGAGAAACAAAGATAGTTATACACTGTCTCAGAGGTAGTGCGTGCTATTCTTGACAGTGTATTCAAACTTGATTTTTAATAACTAGGTAATAGAGTCCAATTTTGAATGACCGACGAATTGTCTACATCTTACAAATAATCCAGAAGTTCTCAAAATTCTACTCGATTTTTACTCCACATCATAGTATACGATGGGAAGTTATGCGACGATTTCTAAACCGAAAATTTTAACCCTCTTTTTTTTCACTTGTTCCGACGAAGTAGAGTTAGTATGTTACAAAGAAGCAAAAAAAATTTTGTTTTTATGCCGACCGGCCGTCCGCACGTATGTAAACAAGATTCCGGCTAAACCACAAGTCCGATTTTCATGAAACTTGGCATGTAGATGTTATTTATAAATGCCCAGATCTGATTAATTTTTGGGCCTAATCCATCCAGCCAAAAGGGTACATCACCTACATAGACTTTCTTATTTCTAAGGAGTAATTACTGAGATATTTGTTGTCACGTGACATTAATAGTTTTAATTATATAGTGAAAGTACTCTTTATTTTGAAATTCCATAACATTAATAGGTGTAATTATAATAATGTCATTCTAGTAATTAAGTATCGATTGCTGTGATTATTCTTGTTATTATTATTTATTGTTAATTGTTAGTTGTTGGTGTAACTTATACAAGTGCGGTTGATTTAATTCAAAATTTTGCAAGATGCCAAAGAAGTTGACAAAACAATGCCGTGAGTTAGTGCTAAACGTGTTTGACTATTTTTCTGAAGAAAACAAAGCGGTGGTCCTCTACTATCTGTATTTGCAGTTCAGCAAAGAACAGCGGACTCGTTACAAATTTCACTCAGAACCGTACAAAGACTGTGCAATCTAAGAAATGAATGTGTTGATTTAGAACCAGTAAAAGGAAGATAAATAAAATCCGTTCTATCGATCTACCAGATAGTAAAAACAAACTATTCGTGAGTTAATTTACGAAATGTACGTAAAAAAGAACACGTTTCCTTAGATTCTCTATTGGCTTTAATCAAGACGAAAAGTGTTTGTGAAATAAAAAGAACTAGTTTATCTTATTTACTAAAGCATATGGGTTTCCGATTTAAGAAAACAAACCATAGACTCGGTTTATGTGAACAAAGTCATGTTGTGTCCATGAGGAACGTCTTTTAAGAAAATATTTAAAAATGTCAACTCCAAAAATTCAAAGCAGTTTGTTTTTGGATGAAACATGGGTGTTTAGTAAAGGAAATTCTAAACGTAGTTGGCAGGACGCAAGTTCGAAGAGTTTACAACAACCAGCCAAGACATCAAATGGTAAACGTTACGTAATTGTTCACGCGGGTAATATAAATGGATTTGTTGAGGGAAGCAGTTTAATTTTGGCACACAAAATAAATCCTACGATTACCACGATAACATGAATTCTGAGTTATTTGAAAATGGTTTGAAGAATCTGTACTGTGGCGACTAGAAAAACCGTCTATCATTATTTTAGATAATGCAAGCTACCATTCTAGAAAAACTGACCAAAACCCTCGACTTCCTGGAATAAAAACCAGATTATTGATTGGTTGCTTAGTAAGAATATAGAATTTGAGTATTCTATGTTGAAAGCCGAATTACTTGAAATAGTTAAAAAAATGCAACCGAAGATGGTAATAAATACGTCATCGACAATTTAGCTTTGTTTTATGGTCACGAAGTCCTACGTTTGCCCCGTATCATTGCCACTTCAATCCAATTGAATTGGTATGGGGCATTTGTAAGGAATATTATGACAAATGTATTGGAGCTACATCTGGAAGAGAAGAACACGTTCTAAGTACTTGGAATGAGGCCCTGAATAAAATAACCGCTGATACCTGGAGAAGATGTATCCAACACACAGAAAGTATAATAAAAGACACTTTCGACCGCGAAAAATAATTGATGAAGTACGACCTCTGATTTTTACGGTCAACGGTGAAGATAGTGAAGACGAAGACATTTTGATAATTTAAGTGACTCGGATGAGGATGTATAATTTCTTTATTTATTATTATTTATATTCTATTTTAAAACAGCAATTACTGTCACACCGCATTGAAATATTGGAAAACCATCCAGTAATTTTATTGTATTACGTTTTAGAATTCGTTTTTATATATAAATTTATTTCATGTTTTTGTACGTTTCACATTTTTTAATTGGTTTGCTCACAAATCAAGTAAAATTGCTCTTTGTACTAATATTCCTAATATATATTATACTGTTTACAGTGCATTTTTTATTGCAGGCAGAAATATTTTACAATAATTAAAAAATGATATCAAATCTTAACTTTTTTTGCATTTATAATTAAAAAAATACTTTTCTCTGTGTAAGGATATAATAATACTTAAATAAAAAAATCGAGTAGAATTTTGAGAACTTCTGGATTATTTGTAAGATGTAGACAATTCGTCGGTCATTCAAAATTGGACTCTATTACCTAGTTATTAAAAATCAAGTTTGAATACACTGTCAAGAATAGTACGCACTACCTCTGAGACAGTGTATAACTATATTTGTTTCTCTTTTCTATAGCATAGAATGGAAAGTATTTTAAGGGCGTGATTTATAACAATGAACACAAAAAACGAACGTCCTACACTATAATCCTATAACCGCCAGATGAGACTGAACGGACTTTATTGTGAACGCACCTTTAGAAAGTATCGTATTGAGAACTTATATAACATAACCTAACTTCATTATTTCTACTTTTTTGTGAGCTTTGCATTTGATCATTCTTTACCTTTTCGTCTTTTGTATGGTTATTAGACAACAGTATCATATATATTAAAATCTGTCAAGGTGGCGCCGCCCTGATGGGTATCCGTCCGTCCGCACAACCGTTTCTCAAATAGGTTGTTTCGTTTCATTACTGTAACGCACAGCTTCAACTCATATGCTTATCGCATTGTCAATTAATTGTAACCCTTACTACTGTACGCGTGCGTAGCACTGGCTCATCTAGTTTTAATTAAGGTCACTAAGTCGATGGAGAATTGAGGTACTGAATCCAATTGTTGCGTCGAAATGCAATAGTTTTCATCACAGCGAAACGAAAGTGTATAAATCTTTTTTGTGAGAACGGATTGTTGCTTAATCAAAATAGTGATGCACCTACAAAGACCGCACCAGAAATGGTTGACAATGATGCAAGAAGCCCAAGTACATCTCTACGTTTCCTGTAAATAAGTTGAACTTTCGACAGCTTTCGATAATGACTTGTCACATCATACCGAACAAAGATATTCATTTTTTATCCCTACTGTGTACAAGGTGGTCTACGTAAGATGCTCTACTACCTTATCTCGAACCGAAGGGTTTAAAAAAAAGTTTTAAAAACAAAAGTTGTCGGGGATCACGTAAATTTTTAAATATTCTAGTGTCCCGCATACAGGGTGGTCCACAAAACGTGGCGGCAAAAAAACATATTCTTCAATAGAGCACCTTATATTTTATTACAATTCCAGATTCTATGAAGAATTGTAAGACTTTTTTGCTATTATATGTTTTTCGAAAAATACTATATTTTTTTAGTTATTGTCATTTAAAGAAAAAAAATTGAAAAATATGGATTTTTTAATTTACTGAAAAGTAACTTGTCATTAATTAAATTGCTTGAAAATTTGTGTGGCTATTAGTAGTAACCGACTCTATTTCGATGCAGCTTCGTTTTCCGGAAATTTTATAATGGGTTATAAGTTTGTTTCGAAAACATGTAATAACAAAAGAGTCTTACAATTCTTTGTAGAATCTGGAATTGTAATAAAATATAATATTGAGAAAATGTTTTTTTGTCGCCACGTTTTTGTAGACCATTCTGTATGCAGGAAACTAGAATATTTGAAAAATTTACGTGATCCCCGACAACTTTTGTATTTAAAACTTTTTTCCAAACCCTGCGGTTTTCGAGATAAGGTAGTAGGTCATCTTACGTGGACCGCCTTGTGCAAGTGGTCCGCCAACTTATTGAGACAGAATTGATTATCTTGCATGTGTTCAATAGTGGCAATGGTTTTGCAACATTTTTATCGCAGACATAGTAGCAAGATTATTTAACGATGAAGCTTGGTTTCACCTTAATGGTTTTGTTATTTCACACAACATGCGCATGTAGAGTTTATAAAAAAAAAACATTTTCTAATAATGGTTCCACTACACCTACAATAGTATATTATGCACCAAGGTTGTAAAGTCTGTCATTATTGCCTTAGAACCAGTTTATTTCGCGAGGGCGGCACCAAATACGTTAAAGATAATCTCCTGGATATACAAAATTATGTTTCACTCGTTTTTGTTAAACAACTATTCTTGGATTCTCAAAAATTTGAATTTGTCCATTATTAACCTAGGTCAACAATAGAAAAAATTATTAACCACTAATAAGAAATTCAACTTCTCAGTTGGCTAGGAGACGCAATAATTGTCCACTTCACAGCTAGTAGTGGAAAAAAGATACTTTTAGGTGTCAGAATGTTCATTGGGCTATCCTTTTTTTATACAGTAAAACTTCTAAATAGCGGTCACTAAAATTTGCTGCAAAACTGACCTGTATATAGAGGTGGCCGTTATAAGGGAGGAAAAAAATTATTTCTATGCGTTGTTTATTAAAATCTTTTAAGTATGGAACATAGTGCGGTTCGTTATAGGGTACTATATATCTGCATTAAAAAAACTATAAATGTGCTGACGCAATATTAAATAATTAGACGATATAATAATGGAAGAGTTATACATATTGAATACATAATACATACATTTACATAATATGTACCTATTTTCTAATTGCTCGTTATACCTATTACAATAATTAATTACATACATTACATACCATTAAATTACATTTTTGTGAAATATTTTTGTATTGAGGTTTGTTTTACATTTTTCAGTTTAGTTTGTAAAACAGAATTCATATTTTGATAAAATTTGAAGTACCTCTACCGCTATCTCACTCCTATCATTAGAAAATAGAAAACTTTGCACATCTCTTAGTTTTTCACACACTTCACCCACATCTTTAATGTTTGACGTAAAAACTTCAGATTCTTCTGCACTACTTTCATTGTTCGAATCACAGCCTTCACTATAGTTTTAAATCACTGATGATATCTTGAATACTTAAATTAGGGCTTTTGGTCAAAATATCACAATCAATAGATGCATAATTTTCAAAGGCTAACACGTTCATTACTGAGCTGAGCTAGTGGAATTTTGTCTTCTTCATCGAAATCTTCTTGCCGGACCTTTTCCGAGAATCCTGCTTTCGTAAAACATTTAGCAATTGCAATAGGCGAAACGTTTCTCTTGGCTGCTGATATCCAAACAAAAGCACTGGTTAAATTGGTACTTTTTTCCGCATCTTCAAAAGGACGTTTAGTATTTGTGAATGTTAGCAGCCTTTTGATTAAAAACTTCCTGTAGTTTTTCTTAAAGTTTTGGATAATTCCTAGATCCAGTGGCTGGCAATGGGATGTGGTGTTTGGGGGTAGAAAGACAATGTTCACATTTTCAAGAGTCACTTTGGGATGAGACGTGGCATTATCCAGAAATAATAAAACTTTTCTATTTTCATTTTAGATTTTTCATCAATTTTTTTTAGGAAGGAAGTCATAATCTCTACCGTCATCCAAGCTTTTATTAGATACCCATTCTAAAAGGCAATTTGTTGATATGAAGCCTTTAAAGCATCTTGGGTGTTTTCTTTTTCCAATGATTAACGGATTTCCCTTATTGTACACATTTTTGCGTGAATACTCCTTCAATATTACTGACAGTTTTGCTTTCCAAGCTTCAACAGTGTCCAGGTTAATATCAGCAGACTCCCTGCCTGAGCCTTTTAATTGCATTTTCTCTGTAATGACTGTCTATTGTAAATCGAACAAATTCTTTAAATCCGTTCTTAAATACCGGTAATTACTTAAACCTCACACAATGAATCAATTATATATTATGCATTTGAACGCTAAGCTGTTGTCTACTAATGAACTTAATGACCGGAAATAGGAGATAGAATTACATGTATTTTTCCAAGAAAGTTTACAAGGCCGTGGCCGTTATCGAGAGGTGGTCGCTATTAGGAGGAGGAGGATGAATATTTCTGTATAATTGGTTTTGACTTGGAAAACTTGGCTGGTTTTAGAGGTGGCCACTTTTTAGAAGTGGCTGAAAACAGAGGGTTTTACTGTAGTTTTTATTTTCTCTTACAACCCTGCTTGAAGAATTTAACTTTTGAACAATGAGTAAACAATATTGAAGAACTGCATGAGACAATAGTTTGTAAAATAGATGAGCTGAACACCCTTAAATGTTATTAAGCGGTATCATCGGAATGTTGTGTACAGTACAAAAATGTCTCAAAGATTTATTACAACTGTAAATTAACGTTGATTTGTTATTATTAAAAAGCTTTGCTACAAATTATGACAGATTTTTATTTTCATCATTGATTTTACGGTATAATCAACGGTTTTACATTTTCATATTTTAATTGATTGACAGATAAATCTCAACTTGATATCTTCACATATGTATGCTTATTTGTCTATACTAAAATCGTTCATTAATAGGTGTCATTAATGATCAATTTTGTTTACATTAATGTAAGTCATAAATGCACGGTCGACGGAAAAACAAGTTAAAACAGCTTTTAATTTTAATTGTTTGAAGTAAACCTTAATGTTTTATGAAAGACAAAACTTGGGACGTTGTTGCTGTAGTATTACTTTTTTTTCAAAATGCTTACTTTTGTTTTTTTATGTTTGAATTTGTACATTTTATAGCATATTTAACACTACAATTTTTATAGAACTAAATACAAAATCAAAATTCTACTACAACCACGACAACGTCCATTCTAATATCTTCAATTTAAATCAAAACATTGCAGATAACTTGAAAATTTGAGCCAATTTTATAAGTACTATCGGACGCATTAAAGTGCTTACTTTATGC
This sequence comes from Abscondita cerata, assembly GCA_030710515.1. Taxonomy (NCBI): domain Eukaryota; kingdom Metazoa; phylum Arthropoda; class Insecta; order Coleoptera; family Lampyridae; genus Abscondita; species Abscondita cerata. The sequence goes on from JALBCR010001020.1 coordinate 170,172, forward strand.
TGCATGATTTAGCGGTAGCGCACTGCTTGTACATATTCCTCTTAAGGTGTAGGTATACAATATTTTTAAAAGCACATTTCAAATTGGAAAATAAACAGTGCGAGGACAAAGATTTTCTTTATTTTACAATACATTTCATCCTACCATAATTAATTCACACTAAAATTATGTTGGTTAGAGTACGTGTCTATATCAATTGTGAAAGACAAAACATTTCAAAAATTACAGTCTGCATGAATTTACAGAAACATCTAAAGTTAAATCAAGTAATTAAAATTTGAAATGCTTTTGAAGTTTTAATCTTTGCAACATTATTATTTTGTTTTCCGTTTTATCTTACGGTAATTTTTTGAATAAGAGCGACTTCTATTTACTAAATTTCATATTCTGTCGCGGTAATGCGGAGTTGCTGAAGTAAAACGACCTGCTTTTAAAGTGTCGCTAAAATAAAAGCATCTAAATGAATAAGATTAAAATACTTAAGGTACCTGAGTGGTTATATGTAGAATTTAGATAAGAGTTAAAAGTTACTTATGGTTGTAATATATACTAAATAGCTGTTTTAATAAGCGAGCGTTAGTTTTTAGTTACCCAGGGCTAGGTTCACATTTTTCAGTAATCTGTAAGTTATCGCAGCTGTTCAGGAGAGCTGTTAGAAAGTAACTGTAAAGTATAATGTATCGAATAACATACACGAAGCTCAGCTGTAGTGCTGTAAAGTTTGGCTCTGATGTGCTATAAAATAGTTAGGAAGAGCCCTGCATTACTCTCGCGCAATTCGCGAGTACATTGTTAGACATCTACATCTGACAGCTCGCACAATTATATCCGACATTTCCGCTTTCAAAGTCTGATAACCTATTTGTTTCTTTATTTAAGCAAATTTTTTTCTTAAAGTATCTCAAAACGAATGGTAGTAGTCGTTTTGCTCGAATGTACAACAACGTTCACGTTTTAGAACGCTCGAAAAAACACTAATATTGTTTCAGTTCGACACATGTAGTTTAGGAATTTACTGTAAATTGTTACAAAATCTGTACAACAACCTTTCCAATTAAGAAAAGGTTTATATATGAGGTCATGGCTATTCACAGATTTCTGTAAATTCAAATGGGTTACATTTTGGAGAACAATGAGTTTAAAGAAAAAATAATTATAAATGTTGATAAAAATCAAAAGAACGCCGCGCCGCTTTTTTATGTAACGGATGAAAGGTCGCGAACGACGCGTCCCTAGTTTACTTATTGGATGATACATTGCCGGCCGGAATATGTAATATCCGGTAACTGAGCACCGTTGCTCTACAGTTTCAAGTGTCTTACGTTTCATTGTCGTCGTCTAAAAAATAATGAGAAGTGCATTTGGGCTAAACTGTATAAGCGATGAATTACTAAATGGACAATTATGACAAAAAATTGCAAACCAATGGGATAAAAAGTATATTGTGCCGTCATCAATCCATTTTGATTTTTTACGTTAGAATAAAGATCGGAATTTCTAGGAATACAATGAAAAATGAAATAAAAGTCCTAACAGAATAATTTAGTCGATGATAATACATATTTGTAATAAAGGTTACATTTATGAATAATGTGGTACATCAAATTAAAATTCTTACAAACATTGTTATTATTATTATTACAAAATGATAAGGGCAGTCATTTTTTAATTAACAAGGTAACAAATTAAAATGTTTATATAAAACTTTCTAATTAAAATTGAAATTTCTTCAATGCGCAAATTTCAAGTTATTATTTGACCTTTGTGCATTGCTTTTTCTATATAAAACATTGATTACTTTCACTATTTAGAATTTTGTTTGTGTCTTTGTATGTAATGAATAACTTTTTGCGATGCAAAATTTTCAGCTTTGTTGAAAGTCGTCTACCAAATTACTACAACTAACTTTTCTAATTTTTAAGTTATATGCTGCAATCATTGTGTTTTTATAGCAGTGTTTATACAGTGCGAGTTTCTAACTTGGAATAAATTCAGTAAAAAAAGACAGTTTTTTTTTCGGAAATATGCTCAGACACGTCGATTAGTATTTTAAATTGCGCTTTTTTCATGTAGAAAAATTTTATACAGTGTGTCCCAAATTTGAGATATGACGTCACCGACTTTTTTTAATGGTAGCCCTAATTTTTTTATGGCTATTCTTAAAGTGTACATCGAGTTACACATGCGTATCTAATTTAAAGTTTTTATTCCTTGTCATTTAAAAGATATTTAACAAAAACATTAACTAATTCGAAAAATGAAGAAATCTGATTCAACTCAATAATTTTACTTCAATAAATGCTCAAAATGTTGTCCATGTACTAACTGACAATACCCTAAACGGAAATGAAACTCGTTTTGAACATTTCTAATTACTTCAGCGGAAATTAGCCTACACTCCTGTCTTATTCGTTCTTTCAACTCCTCAATATTTTCCGGTTTGGTCCTAAAACTTTGCCTTTCAAGTACCCCCATAAGAAATAGTCCATAAGTGTTAAATCAGGAGACCTGGTGGCCATTCAAAGGGCCCTCTTCTACCAATCCATCTGCCTGGAAATGCATCATCCAGATACTCACGGACAGCTCTAGCAAAATGAGGAGGCGCCCGTCTTGCTGAAACCAGATGTTTCTATTCGGGACATCAGCTTCAACCGGATCAGGGAATTGAGTAGCCAAAGTCGGAACTAGTTCTTCTTCCAAGAATTCTAAATATCTTGCTCCATTGAGATTTTCTTGGAAGAAAATGGTCCTATTACTCGATCACCAATAATCCCTGCCCAAACATTGACTTTTCTGGATGTTGAGTATGGCCTTCCCTCATCCAGTGTGGATTATTGTCTGCCCAATAACGACAATTTTGACGATTTACCTCCCCATTTAACATAAACGTTGATTCGTCAGAAAACAGGACGTTTTCTATGTTTAGAACATTTCTGTCTAGTAGGTCCATCATTTGTTCGCAAAACTGGAGTCTTCTATCCGGATCATCTTCGGTGAGTTCCTGGAGGATTGTCAATTTATAGGGATGAAATTTTTGCGCTTTAAGAGTTTCTACCACTGAAGACTGGCTAATTTCGAGGTTCCCTAGCTATCTGCCTAGTGGAGACATGAGGATTTTCTTGAACAGAGAGAAGTACATTAATTTTTCCTCTTCATTTAGCGCACTCTGACGATGATTATTTGTTTTTCTTAAATGCCCGTTTTCCCTAAACTGTTTTCAATCTTGCTTACGGTACTTTGCGATATGGGTGGTAAATCAGGATACTTCTCTCTGAATAAATGAATAACTTCAATTTGTGTTCTAGTCCTATCTCCGTAGCCAATCATCATTAAAATTTTAATTTTGTGGGTTTCAGTTAAGTACGGCATTTTCGTGTATTTTTCTCACAAAACCACAAACTAATAGGGTTCTCGCTCAACAACTCAAATACAATGCAGCTCTTCTTACTTGTTTTATTAACTTACTTGTTATCTTGTTTTTATAACATTTTGATAAGACGTCAACCCGATTTGACAAACAACGAATACCTTTGACGTGCCATTTTTAAATTTCATTTTTCGAATTAGTTAATGTTTTGTTAAATATCTTTTAAATGACAAGGAATAAAAACTTGAAATTAGGTACGCATGTGTAACTCGATGTACACTTTAAGAATAGCCATAAAAAATTAGGGCTACTATTAAAAAAAGTCGGTGACGTCATATCTCAAATTTGGGACACACTGTATAAAATTTTTCTACATGAAAAAAAGCGCAATTTAAAATACTAATCGACGTGTCTGAATATTTCCGAAAAAAACTGTCTTTTCTTTACTGAATTTATTCCAAGTTAGAAACTCGCACTGTATAATTAGTATAACTTATAATAACAAAACAGGTACTAAATTCCTTATTCCTAATAATTAAACTACTGCAGCGTGTTGCTGGTATCACTGATTATTATTGTGTTCAGCACTATGTAAAGAGTATTCACTATCTCTAGGATAATACATTAAAAAGTCTATGGGTAGTATGTGTTCCCAACAAAATCTTACGCGTTCGTAATAATTCGTAGCACTTATTACGTCTTATAAGTTAAGCGAAACAAATTGGGCGGAATTGGTTACAATTAATATTATTATTAGTTGCTCAATAGTTGCTAAAAAGTTGCCAAAGAAAAAAATTCGTCGCTCTATCGATTTTCATTATATTTAAAGTTATGCTAAAAGAAGAACAATTGTTTATAACAAAATAAATAAATGTAACAAAAAGTTAATAATTCGAATATCTAACCGCTTTGTCTTTCGGATTTTATGTTATTGGTGTGTTGTTTATTATTATATTTTGTGGGCCATCTTAGTTCAAAGCAAATTTTAAAAGTTTTTAAGGAACATCACTCAAGTATATGTTAAATAATATTGGACCCAAAGTGGATCCTCGTAGAACTCCACATTGATACACACGTATTAATTTTTATTTGGAATGTTATTTTAGATAAAAAAAAACATTATTTTTAGTAAGTAGAGAAAATTTGGAATCATGCTGCTTCGTGGTCCCTTTTGTTTTCAGTCTATTGTTTTACTTCTTTAGATGAGACTTGTTGAACATGATTTAAGTTATTTTTATCAATTGCGGTTCTTATAACAATTTCTTTTTGTCTTCTACGGTCTTGAATTTGGAATGCTGAGATGGTCACGGGTTGATTAAGAATTTGCTTCATAGCTCTCCATATATTATAATCTTCTAGTTGTAGAGATTCAATGCATTCGTTTGTCTACTGATCTAGTTGAGACGATTCCGTGACTACTGGGTTTCGGGTGTTTTGCCACTGTCAGTGGGTAGCGTGCTTCTACCTAATAGGGCAATGCCGCGTGAGGCACTACCATAAAATTATTCTATAGCATTAAAACAACCAATAATGTAAGAAATCTTAAGGCATACATACATATATCGAGATTATTGGAGAGAGAGAAATATTTTGGATTATACTGGTTGCTCCAGAAACAAATACCATATTTTGGGCTGGGTTATTTTAGTTGGATCACTTTGTAGTTTTTTTTCTATTTTTGAATTGTACGATACAAAATAATAATAATAATAATATATGACTTTATTGTACCATAATAGTAATACTAAGTTTTGTTAATACAAAGAAAATAAAGATAATAGGCAGGTACAACCTCAAGGTGAGATTCAGTGTGGACAAAGCTTGCCCGTGCTGCTCTTCCATCTAAACCTTGTTTAAATATTTTAGCCCTTTACAAGTGAAAAAATAAAAATAAAAGGGAAAAGAAAGAATAAATAGAAAACAGAGTACAAAATATGTATAGTGAGCACGATCAAGTATAAAACTTAATATGGATTAATAATCCAAAGTAAATAATATATGTAACTGTCAGTAACATCACTTATATTAGATACAACATAGGGGACAAAATATAGAGTCTACTTTAATTGAGAATTGAGGAGATAGGATTTGAGTCTAGCTTTAAACATGTTGTAGTTATACGAGGATGTATTGATATCTAGTTAGCCTAGACCAGTTCCTTGCATAAACAAAATATTGCGTTACCATAGCAACGAACAATAACTTATTAAAATGTCAGTGTAAAGTTTGACGTCAAAAAGTAAACCAGAGTCACGCAATAAATTAAATGAAAAAGATGTCCACCGAAATTGTGAAAATCGAAAAATTGGAGTATCGAGTCATCATCAAGTACCTGTATTTAAAAGGGTTAAGAGGTAAGCAGATTTACGAAGATATGCTTAATACCCTTGGTGATCAATTTCCTTCGTATGCGACCGTCAAAATTGGAATGCAAGCTTCAAAAGAGGTAAATTTTCAATTGAAGATGATGACCGATCGGGAAGGCCAGTTTCTGTGTCAGTCCCCAAAAATATGGATGCAGTTCATGACATGATTTTATCAGACCGTCGAATTGGGCTAAAACGGATATCTGAAGCACTGAATATTTCATACGAACGCGTTCATCATATGGTTCACGTCAATTTGGACATGAGAAAATTGCTGCAAAATGGATCCCCAAATGTTTGAATGTTGACCAAAAGCGTGCAAGGGATAGAAGCATCGCGTTCGATCTGTGCTCGATTTGAAAACGATGTAGACTTCTTAAACCGAATTGTTACTATGGATGAGACTTGGGTACATTTCTACGAACCAGAAACAAAGCAACAATCGATGGAATGGCGACACTCTGGTTCTCCAAGACCTAAGAAGTTTCGTGTCCAAAATCTGCTGGAAAAGTTCTTGCTTCAGTTTTTGGGATTGCCATGGAGTAATCATAATTGATTTTTGGATAAGGGTAGAAGAATAACTGGAGATTACTATTCGACATTACTGACCACTCTACGGGAAAATATTAAAGAGAAAATACGCGGAAAGCTATCCAAAGGTGTTTTGTTTTTGCAGGACAACGCCCCTGCACACAAATCTCATGTTGCTGTTAAAAAAATTTGTGATTTAGGGTTTGAATTACTAGAACAACCCCTTATTTGGCTCTGTCCGACTATCACCTCTTTCCTCAACTGAAAAAAGTTTAAAAGGTCGTACATTTTCTTCCAACAAGGAGGTAATAGAAGCTGTGGAGGTCTGGTTTGCAGAGCAAGAAGAAAAATTTTTTTTAAAAGGTCTAGAGACGTTGCAGGTTCGCTGTAATAAATGTATCCAATTAAGAGGAGAATATGTTGTGTAATAAAATATTTTGACATTGAAATTTTGTTTGGTTCTATAGTAGGCTAAGAATTTTCAATATATCCTCGTATGTTTTCCATAAATCAGGTGTGTCATTGTACAACTTATATAATTGAAATGTGAAAAGATCTTTCAAACAATGCCGTAGTATGGTGTGGGGTTAAAATAAAGCCTCTAAAGCTTGTTAAAACATTATGGATATCAGTTCGAAAAAAACATTTTTCAAACAAGTAATGTGGCTGTTTATATTTAATATTTTGTGATAAAGACACAAGCACTGTAAAATTCTTCTATTTGACATAGACAGCCACCCCAGCAATGAGCTTGTGAGATATGTGTTGGTATTTCCTAATACCAAATATATACCTCAAGCAGCAGTTTTGGATTCGTTGAATGCGTAGTGAAGTTGATTGATCTAGTGCAGCGTGATAAATAATATGTGCACCGTAATTAAATCTTGACAATACAAGTAAGTCGCAAAGTGTTTTTAGTTTCTGTTAAAAATATGCCTAAACTGAAATAATTTTCTAAGGAAAAAAAATGCTTTGCTTACATAATTTGTATTTTGATGTCTAAATCTAAGCGTATTTTCCAACACAAAACCTAAGCATTTAATTGTATTCACTATCGGAATCAGTTCATCATTAGCATGTAGAATGCCTGTATTTCGCATTTGACGACAATTACGGTTACCAAAAATTATTGCAACAGATTTCTTGGGGTTCAGTTGTAATTTAAGTTGCGTTGAGATATTGTATATAGAATTCAGATCCTTATTGATGTTATTTAATGCTGTCACCTGATCCGCAAATTTAAATGAATAGTACAACTGTGTGTCATCCGCATAAGCGTGTATGTTGCAGTGTTCACTGGAATTTAGAATCATTGATGTATAGATTGCATACAATAGAGAGCCCAAAACCGAACCTTGAGGCACACCTTGACGCAATGGTAGTGAATTAGAAAAGTTATTTTCTACTAGAGCCATTTGACTACGATTCATTAAGTAGCTACGCATTAGTGCTACCGAATTGGAAGACAAACCAAAGTGATTTAAAACTTCAATTAGGCGACCATGATTAACCGTATCAAATGCCTTACTATAGTCTAAACTGACTAGTACAGTAATAAGTCCCTTGTCAGTAGCTAATATGATATCGTCAATTAATTTAAGAGTTGCCGTAGTACTACTGTGGTTAGAGCGAAAGCCCGATTGTGAAGCAGGAAGAATGTTAAAGTCCGTTACGTATTTCATTAATTGAATGCTAATGATTTCTCGAGCACTTTAGAAAGGGAGCATAATATACTTATTGGTCTGAGCTCATTAATCGTAGTAGGATCTTGGCATTTAGGCAGAGGTTTGACAATAGCATGTTTCTAACAGTCAGGGAATGTATTTGATTCCAAACAGCAATTGATAATATGTGTAACAAAGAGATTATGATGGGAGAACATAATTGTAACATTGAGGAATTAATCAGATCAGTACCTGTAGCATTAGTTTTATTGAAATCAAATTTTAGCTACGTCTTCACAGTCAACAGTTTTGAAACTAAAATTTTGTTTCATGGCAGGTGTATTGAAAGGTATTGGCAATGTAACAAAGTTAAAAACTATGGGAATATTGTTTACAAAAAAAATATTAATTTCATTCGGGTTCGAAAGCTCATCCGGTAATTTGAGTTTAGCATTTTCGTTATTTAAGCCTAAGTTCCTTATTTTATTCCAGGCTGACTTCTTATCAATACCGCGAAAAACAAGTGTTAAAGTAAACCTTCTTTTCAGTTCTAATAACAGTAGTAGTAAAATTCCTAAGTTGTTTATAGTAATTCCAGTGCTTTTCACATTTAGTTTTACGAAACTTGGCTTTAGCTTTATCCCTTAAGTTCATAAGTAATTTAGTGTTGTCAGTTAGCCAAGGAGCTGGATTTTTTGTAAACCTATGTACCGTTAAAGGGGCATGCTTGTCGAATAAATTTATGAGTTGACGATTAAAAATAATAACTTTTCTGTTACATCAGAATTTGAAAGACTTGTTGAAAGGGAATTCTTTGCAGATCCAACATAAAGTCGATCATATCAATTTTATTTAAGTTCCGATAAGTTTTAATAAGCTTCAACTTTAGGTTTCTCATACTGAACGCAACAGTAAATTAAGTCATGGTCAGCAATATCACACGAAATAACTCCGCTACTGGATATGAATGAATCATCCGACACCAGAATTAGATCAATTAGCGAGGATGATCTGCTTGTAACATCAGTAGGCTCTGTTATAAGTTGTGTGAGGCCTAATAACTCAATAAATTCATAAAAATCAATAGTAGTTGAGCTTTCGTCATTAAGGACGTCTATATTGAAGTCACCTAAACATTAACATTTATTCGAGTATTGTAAACAGTGACTGAATGCAGATTCAAATTCTTCAAAAAGATTTATGGTAAATTTGTGGTGCTTTGTATACAGATACAACAACTATTGATTGTTTGCGCACCTGAACTGATATCCATACCTGTTCAATAATATTATTATTTATTATTAGTGTTTGAAATTTAAGGTTTTTCTTTAACATATATTGCCACATATTAATGTTTGTTCTTTAACATATCCCTATACCTACTTACTTAGTTTTGGAGAAAAATGGTTTTTACTGATTTTGCAGACCTTCAAAAAAACAATAACTTCAAGATAAAAAGAACAAGCAATTATATCTTACACCACTTTACTATTATGTTATACAATATACAAAGGTTTTTTAATAAAATGCTAACACTAACCCCTAACTCTGATAGTTTTAAAATTTGCTGGTTTAACAATTTGCGATTTACTGGAATCTAAGTTACCTGTGAGATATCCATAAAATGATCATTATCTTGCAACCATTTTTTAATGTATGACCAATTCAGCTTTAAATATTAAACTTTAATAAACCAGGTAAGTACAGTGATGACATTATTTGCTTTCATTACAGTTTTAAAATATAAAAAAATACAGAGTGATCCATTTTAAATGATATGGTACTTGTTTACCCTGTGACAATCAAAACATTAATGTGGTGTCGAAAAATCTGAATATATATATGCCTTAGAATTTCTAAGATTATTTGTTATTGTAATACTACAAAATTGCGCAGTTATGGTAGAAGATAGAATTTGAAAAATTTGGTGAAAATATAATTAACTATATTGGGTGTTCCAGAAATGTGTAACTATATTAACTTTTTTTATTCAAAGAGATTTTCAAAAATATATGGTCTTACTAGGGTATACAGGGTATTTTGTAAGATACAGGGAATAGTTTACAAAATGTTTTCTTACTATGAACAAAAATTTTATTTTAAGTTGTCTAATTATATTAATTTTTTTGGAAGTGACAAAAGATTCTACAACAAACATATTAAAGAATTAAAAGATAAATCAAAACTAATAACTACCCAACATCTTTTATAAATAAGATGTTGCTACATAATAGGCATAGTGGACAGTGTAATAATGTTAATGGAGGGTACCTTAAAAATAATAATATAAAATATTTTTTTCCGTATATTGAAGGGTTATCAAAACGGTTAAAATCATTATTAAAGGAAACGAGGTATTACGTTAGCATTTGACAATAAAGAAAACAGTATTTTTAATATTTACCAAGGTCAAAGATACAAGGTCAATTAACAATATAAAAAAGTCTAAATATATATTTATTCTGTATTGCATAAGTGCGATTATTTCAGGGTCATTCTGACATTTGATATAAATCCGAAAATAAAGCAAAAAAATGTTGAAAAAGCAGTACCTAATGTAACAAGAAACAAATAATATTATCATTTTAATTTAAAAATTCAAAACAAAAAATATAGGACTAGGTAAGTCATATCAATGGTGAAGTATAAAAAAGAAAAATTTCTAATTATATTTAGGTTTATTTAAATATTACAAAAACATAAAACATTCAAGCACAAAAATATGAAAGTTAGTGCAATTGTGCAGTATCTTCCATCTCTCTTCCATATATTATTGGTTTACTGTTACTTGCTGAATCTGGACTGCCATACAACAAAATTTTCAACAAGTTGTGACATGGTGTTTTTGTTCTTCGAAGGCAAAGGTTATAAAAATTAGATGCCATTATTCGATGCCGCCGTATTTGATGCTATAACATACTTTTTGATTACTCCACGATTTTCAAGAATATATCGTCTCTGTCATGAGCTTCTTCCTTGAGTATATTAGAGATTATTTCAATTTTTGAAGTTAATTCTTCTACACTAATATCAGCAGTAGCTGCATTTATTCCGTAATCATTATCACCAAAATGTGAATTTTGTTTATTTGATTTTCTTTTAGTTTCCTCTTTTGCACAATATCTTGTTGTCGTTGACGCATACTACAAAAGTTGCTAATTACAGGAAAATTCAGAAAGTTCTTGTGCCTAGTAGGACCCGAGTTGAAAGACAAACCAGCAGCAATACATCTTCTTTCGTACGATCCATTCTGGGTAAAATTAATTCTTTTTGCCACCTGTAAATTTGGCCACTAACGACATATATCTTTCCGCGTGGTTAGTTGTTTCATTCGACACTAATCGTTCTAATTTTTTTGCAACATTCTCTATTAAGTTTATAATTTCTTTATATAAATTGCAACTTGTTAACAAAGGAATAAAATTAGTTTCGTTGAGTTCACTACGTTTGGAATAAACGTCTCTCTCTTTCCAAAGACGTGTTGAGGAGTATTCAAAATGTCATTGTGCAACGTAGCCATTTCCTTATTATTTGAAATAGCACACCGCAGTGATATAGATAAACGTTGCAAATTATTTTTTAATATTCTTCGCCCATCAAATGTCAAAGTTAGTGTTTTTTGATAATTTATTCAAGTTTGACGAAAAAGCTCGTGTAACAAGATTTACGCATTCCAGCTTGTGAATAAATGTTCCGTAACTAACATTTTGAACAAGTCGAGCATATACGCTTGAATCTTTATTTCCAACAAAATATTTACATCAACCATACATTTTTCCAATTCTGCAAATTCTGAATAATACTTTCTTGTTCCATACTACTTGATGGTCCACTGTAGTTTTTAAAACAAACATGTGCTTTTTGATCTTCTCGCTTCTCGGCAAAACAACAAGACAAGCAAAATTTATTTTTAACTCCAAGGTATAGAAGACGTTTACTTTTCTGCCCTACTTTTGCATGCGACACTAGAATTGGATTTATAACTATGTCCATAGGATTGCTTAGCCCAACCTCCATCTACAATCACAGTAATAAATTATTATTCTTATTATTATTATTACTATTATTATTATTATTATTATTATTATTATTATTATTATTATTATTATTATATATAGAAGAGTTGCCGAAACAAACCTATTTAGCAACTCAAAACAGAAAAAACTAACTTGACTTATATCGGTTATAACGGTTCATAGTCTGTTTATTAACAACTTTTGTTTTTTATTTTTTTGTCTTTTGGGAGACCCTGTACATTGTACAATGTAAACGGTAAAAGACACTTGGTGGCTTAAATTTCAAAAAAAAATTAAACTCTTCGTCTTTTAAAAATATTTTTTTAACCAAAACGGAAACTGATACTCAATCTAAAAATGGATCGGTTTGCAACATTGTGTTGATTTTCAATAGGTGAGGTTTTTTCTATATACTTGATTTCCAATTAAATGTGTAATTATTCAATTACTTACCTATTGTAGTATTCAACATATGTGTGCTCGAGCACATAATTTTCACTTTTTTCAATTACGTTCTTTAATATTTCACGCTTCCTTCGCAATTTTTGTAATTTCGCCGCTTTATTGTTTTTAATTTTACGCCTATAACGTCCCATGATTTCCATTGTATGAAAATAATAATAATAATATATTTTATTAGCCCAGAAGGATCATGAAATGACATTAGGTAAGTCAAAAAATACAAATCAAAGAATTACAATTATGTGGGATTAATTTCTAAATTAGAATTAGTACTAAATTGCAGATAACATAAATTCATTTGTTGAATAAAATGCGTTCTCTAACAAAATTTCTATTATACACTTTACATATTGTACATAGTTTTTTGTTTTGATATACTTAGGTAATTTGTAATATAGTAATACTCCTACATAGTATGGATTTGATTCGCAAAGTGTTAGTTTATGTATGTTAAATTGCAAATTAGAGCCATATCTTGTGTCGTAGCGGTGATTCGTATCTAGTTTAGTGAATTTTTATAAATTTATTTTTACAAATTTTAATAGTTCTAGAATATATATTGATGGAAGTGTAAGCAGACGTTCTTTTATAAATGTATTTTTGCACGTTTCCCTATAATGAAGATTAAAGAGACAGCGTATGGCTCTTTTTGCATTACAAATTAAGCAAAGCGCCGCACTAGAGTTACCCCAGCAGATGACTCCATATCTCAATATCGACTCGAAATTACAGTAATAAAACATTTTTGCAACATCTGTATTTATAATATTTCTAAGATTTTTAATGCAAAACAAGATTTAGCACACTTTTTACAAATTCACATGTTGCTTCCATGACAAGAACATATCTATTTTTACACCTAGCAATTTGAAGCTTGTTACCTCCTGTATAATATTGTTATTTGATTTAATCAACGCACAACTTGTATAGTTAGACAATATTGGATGGAATTGCATACTAACTGTTTTCTTACTATTGAGAGCTAGTTTGTTTGTGGACAGATAATTATTTGCTATACGCAATGATTTTCTTGGAGCGTATTCTTCTCTGTATTGTGTTGTATTAGGGTTATGTCGTCTGCAAAAGCACAACTAAATCCAGGAATATATTCATTACAATACACTAAGAACAAAAGTGGGCCCAACACGCTGCCTTGAGGAACGCCTACATTCACTACATTTATCTCAGATTCTTTACCATTTAAAATCACATATTGCCTTCTATTTCTTAAATAATTACTTAAAATATTATGACAGTTGCCACGTAAACCGTACCGCTGTAGTTTGTCCAGTAACATTTCATGATCTACACAATCGAACGCTTTAGTTAGGTCCAGAAATATAGCCATGACTTTGTTGCCTTTATCAAGTTGGTTGTATATTTGATCTAGGATAGAAGCCAGAGCAGTTATCGTTGATCTTTTATGCCGAAATCCGTGCTGATTATCAGCTAGTATACTATTTCGTTCTAGAAACGATATAATTCTTTTTGCTAACGTTTTCTATTATTTTAGAGAAAACTGATAGTATTGAAATTGGCCTATAGTTTGTCATCTCGTTTGGATTACCTTTCTTAAAGATCGGTATTACTTTGGCTACTTTTAACTGGCCAGGAAACTGACCAGTGGAGAAACACAAATTTATTATATAAGAAAGCGGTTCACATATGTACATACCAATTTCTTTTATAATTGAGGTAGAGAATTTATCTGCCCTACAAGATTTCGAATTTTTTAACCCAATAATTGTATTATAAACTTCATTTGGCGTTACATGTTCCAAGTATATGGAATTTGCTATTCCAGTATTACGTGGGTGGCATGTAGTATTATGATTATCTATAATATTTACATTTTTTGATACATTTATAATATAATTATTAAATTCGTTGGCAATAGTGTTTTCATTGTTTATTTTTTTGCCATTTAACATGAAGCAATTGTTTTTTTGTATTACCTTGACATCTCTTTTACCAATGTTTTCGTTTATTATTTTCCAAATTGCTTTTGTCTTATTTTCGGCATTTATTATAATTTTTTCGTGATATGACTTGTTTGCCTTTTTTTATAGTGTTGGTGATGCATAATTTTTGAGCGTTTATAGTTAGCAATTGTCAACTAAACCATGTTTATTTAATATATACAGATTTTTAAGTCTATTGATGACTTTCTTATTGTAGTAGTTATCCAGTTTTATTACTATTTACATTCTTTTTATATATCACAATTTCTTTAAAACTAATATCACAATAATATTCTAAAATATTGATAAATGTTGAAAACATTTTTTCAGTGCTACCTTCACTATTGTATACATCGAGCCAATTTTCTAATGTAAGATAATCACATAGTATTTTTTGTTTTTTTTCACTATATGATCGGCACTTAAACTGCTCATTTCTCTTAGCTATTTTTATTGGAAAACCAATTTTTTGCGCAGAGTGATCAGATAATCTGTTATGTATAATTTCCTTTAAGCTTAATCTATCCCCAATGTTAGTAAAATGTAATCAATAGCACTAATTGAAGTTTTCCCTATCCTAGTAGCCTGTGTAAATACCGTATTTAGATTAAAGGAATTCATTATATCATTTAGGTCGTTATATTTTGCATCTTTAATTAAAGCGTTTATATTCAAGTTACCACAGATAATAGTTTTATTTGTGGTTTGTTTGTCATTTATTAAGAACAAGAGTTCTTCAAGTTTGTTTAAGAATAATGTTACCTTTACTTCTGGAGATCTGTAAATGATGCACTAATAATTTTAAAACAATTGTTCTCACCCACTTTACAGTACCCAAAAATTATCTCGCTCGTTTAAAAATCAGATACACAAACACAAATATAAAGCTATCTATTAAATATCTTACAATGATCAAATAATTAAATGTAAGTAAAATATCACAACTAACCCAAAAAAACTTCAAAACTGTACGAAGCGCAAGTTGCCAAGACAATAAGTAAAATCACATATTTACAAATTGCAAGGGAAAGTGTTTACCTGCTTGTCTAATCCTTTACCCTATTGTATTTAAGGATTACGTTCATTGTTGTTGCTATGGCATATTGAAGTAAACCAATTGTATAGTGTGTTGCCTATTAGAAAATAGAATGAAGAGGAAATTTGATCACATTTTTAACACAATTGTGAAGAAACTAAAACAAGCTTCGATTTTCTTCTTTTTAGGAAAAGATGTGTTTCTGCAGTAAGAAGATCGTATAAAACTTTATTTAAATTTGAATCAATATTATGGAAGATATCATGGAAAAACTATTGTTTTTATCCTTAAAGTACAAATAATATACCCGCATTATCTAAACATTTAGACCAAACTTAACCAAATTATCGTATGACCCGCATATCTGAGTACATTTAATATAGTGAAAAAATGTTTAAAAATGTGTTAAAACCTATTTTCCTTATTTTAAATCCAACTAATTTTTTTTAACAATGTTACAAAACAAACATTAATAAACGTAGTCTTTCTTTAAAAGCAATTTGAACTTTAAGACATTTCTAAATTTTCGTTTACTATACCCTTAAGAACTGATATAAATAAAAAACCTTTGATAATTTCTCAAAAACCCATTAAACAAAAATTTTATTAAAATTTCAAAAAAAGTACAGATTACAGGTTGTAGATATAGTTCAGTTGTTTAATCATGCAAAACCTGATATTTTTTATGTTGCTCTGTTTTAGTGGTGGGGCTTAATAAGTCGTATTAGTTTATAATTTTTTATTTGATTTGTAGGATGTTATATATCATTATTTAGGTATATTTACCTATTATTATTATTATTTACCCTTAAGCGTTTGGCGAAATGACAATATTCTTCGAAAAACAAAAATATGAGCAGCACATTTAGCAAAAATTAATCCATCAGCGAAAATGGAAACGGCGCAAATGGTTAGTAATCAAAGGAAGTAAAAGCAGTCTTAATTTGTTAATTGAATAGCACATTATTTGAGAAGAAGTTTATATTAACATTCTTTATTGTTATCAGTTACTAACCGTTATTTGTCCCCCAAATTTACTTAAATGCAACTCTTTGCGATTATTATGCGGTTATTGTAATGCACAATTTTTATTATAACGTAGTGCAAGAAAAAATTGATGTTCGGCAAATGATTACGGTACTGCAGCTTAAGAAATATTTCCGCGGAAAGTTCGGCAACATTCTAATTTAGTTATTCCAGGTTTCATTGCTCCAGGTTGATAGGGGATTACTCTACCGGACGACTAACTTTTATACGCACGCTGTTTAACATTAGCGTTGCACGTCTTGCCTATTATATGGTCTTTGGTGTTAGTATAGCTATTTATCTACCAAGGCTTTATTTTCAAAGTTAAAGTTTATTATTATTAAAATAAAGAATCAAAAAGTGTAATGCAAAGGTGCATACAATATTTTTGCTTCAACCAATTTTTGGTTTCATGGTTTAGGAGATATACTAGCCACTTGGCCCTTATTTAGCTATATTTTTAATCATATTTTAGTCACACAAAAAAGATTCGAAACGAAAGTAAATTACATTTTCTACAAATTTTACCTGCAGCATTTCCGTTTAAAACGAAATCCGAGCAATTCAAGTAAGCAAAAATTTTAAGGCATGTTCCTTGGGAAAGAATATAATTAATTAATATTCTTTGATACTTTTTTTTTAAATTTAATTTCGTATAATATGTAATAAAAGTAATTTTACGTTAGTCGTTGTTAAATGATTTTATAAATCGAAAGTAAATTCTTCTGTGACTTTGATTAAATCAAATATTTTCATATAATCATAAATCAGAATTAAATTGTTATACAGTGAAAAACAATACAACAGCAGCGTTTCAGCTAGAAATAAAATTTCCGTAATGCCCAATAAAGGATACTATTCACTTCTATATATTCCAAGGAAATGGGTTTTCTTTGTGTTTGCGTCATCAATAGTTGATAAAATTTATGTTTACCTATCTCACGTTTGATAGCAATTTTATATTACATTTTTATATTAACGACACTATTTTCTGAAAACAGTTTTATAAGATTAATACATAAGGATATGACAAAAAATCACCGGGTTTCAAAAGATCACAAAGTAGCCAGGATGAACCCAAACTTTTCATCTCAAATTATCGACCGCAATTTAGGAACTGATTTAATAGAAAGCTGATTGTTTCTTACTGTATTATATTTATGCGAAACAAACGCAAACATTTTTATAATCGTCACTATCACATTAACTTAGATTCAAAAGAAACTAAATCGATCGCGTGAATTTTTCATTTACATTTTATTACCAGATTTTAGTACAAAATATCATTTCGACTTTTAGTATTACACGCAATATACAATAAATGTTACTCTTTTAAATTGCATTTTTGCTTCATAAAATAAAATATAATAAACATTAATTTGCAATTCTTATCGATTCATATGAGTATACAATTTATTGTAACAACATTATTTCTTTTGTTTGTTTTGTGCGGTTGGTAAATAGAAAGATTTGTTTAAAATATTTTCTAATTAGGTAAATGGGGTACCAAAAACATTGTCTTAGAAGATAAAGCTAACACATCAAACTGTTATTATAGTAATAAAAGGATATATGCGAAATATGAAGCTTTGTTATAGTTTCTAACAACTGTGTTGATTTCAATATTTTGTTTACTTTAAATTTAAGTTTACTATTCTTTCAGAAACTAATAATTAATCGATAATTTTGTGTTTTCAGTGTTGAGTTTTCAGTCCTCGATGAAGTTTACGTCCTTAAAGTTGAGGCAGATGAATAATTTTGTACATTAGAAATTAAGTGCTCATTAATTGCTAATTAAGTACCTCAATTACGACAAAAACATTTTCTTTCTAAACAAAACATTGATCTGCTATCTTTGGCAGACCAAATGTTAGAAACCATCTTGGACAACTAAAATCGAAGTTTAACACATCTACAGATTTAAGTGCTATTTAAGTGTTTTATGTTTACTACCTTAGAAGCATTCAAAAAACTTTTTTTTTCTAAATAACCCATTCGTCTGCTATCTTTGGCAGACCAAATGTTAGAAACTACCTTGGATAATTAAAATCGAACTTTAACACATCTATAGTTTTAAGTGCTATTTAGGTGCTTCATGTTCACTATCTCAGAAGTACTCGAAAGATTTTCTGAATAACTCATTGATCTACTATCGTTGGCAGACCAAATTAAAATCAAAATCTAGGACATGTTTAGACTTGAGTACCATTTAAGTGCTTCATGTTCACTATCTCAAAAGTTCTGCAAAAACTATATTTTGAACACATTGATCTGCTATCTTTAGCAAAACCAAATGTTAACTTGAACAAATTAAAATCAGAATTTAGGATTTAGATTTAAGTTCTATTTAAGGGCTTTATGTTTGTTATCTTAGAAGCACTAGAAAAACAAATTTTTTAACTCATCTGCTATCTTCGTCAGACCAAATGTTATAAAGCACATTAGCCAACTAAAAACAAACACGATACAAACAGGTTACTAATTGTGTTCAGAAACTTTGCTAACCATTCGTTTGAAAGTTTTCAATGAACATTCCCACCCGCAATTAGTTTATAACGCGTCGGTAACCAATCAGCAGCAACCCGACGTACTGGTCGCTAAAACTGACGGAACAATCGTTATATATTAGTTTCGTAGGTGTTACGTTTATTTATTTATTTATTTATTTATTTACGATAACACCAGTCGACACTAGACTTCGCAACACTTATTGTTCTATAGATGTGTTAAAGTTTAATTTTAGTTATCAATGTGGTTTCTAACATTTGTTCTGCTAAAGATAACAGATTAATGAGTTACAGTAGAACCTCGATTATCCGTGTCGAACGGGGTGTAAACTTCCACGAATAAGTGAAACACACGGATAATTAAAACATTTTTAATACAAAGGTACAAAGTTATAATTACATTCTGAAATAAAATAAACCTAATCATGGGTAAAATAACTTAAATAAGCTTTATTTGTCTTCCACTTGCACTGATGCGTCCTTGGATTGTTTCTTTCATGTTCTGTAAATTCAATACATTGACCACATCCGTTTCACGTCCTCCAAAGTAATCAATTAAAATGTTTATAAACTTCAGCGCTTCCTGATGGCCTACTTTTGTTTCAAATGGTTCATGTCCTTCTTTTTCTGACTCTTTCTCTTCTTCATTTCCTATAGCACCAAGCATTTCATCTTCATTCAAAACTTGATAACCTTTTTCGGAATCATCAATTTGTAACTATTCGTCTACCTGGTTTTCGTTTACTCCCAGAAATTCTGGAACTTTCTTTACTGTTTCTGCAATATTTTCGAGAGACAGTTCAACTGCAAGGTCGTCTTTCCGTTCTTCATTATTTTCCAACGTCATAATTTTATAAAATGATCTTTTAATATTTTGTCTCTGTCAAGCCTGCTCAAGCATGTGCCAATGTGTACATGACCTTCTCGTATAGTCTTTTCATTTTTTCTATGATGCCCTGGTCCATTGGCTGGGCAATGGCTGTTACATTAGGCGGCAAAATATTACTTCGGCGCTAGGATGAGACGCTGCATTGTCTAAAATTAACACTGCTTTTGATTTAGTTTATTCTAAGACAAAAACTTCTGCACTTCTGGGACAGACTTTTTGTGGAACCATTCGTTGAAAATTTGGCAATTCATCCATGGCGATTTCTGACTGAAATAATCCACGGGAAGGTTTCTTAGGTCTTTTATAGCAGGTGATTTCTTTGATTTTCCGACTACTGCCAGTCGCAGCTTATGAGTGCCAGGGGCATTTGCACAACATAGTACAGTTAAACGGTCTTTTTTCATTTGAAACCCAACAGATTTTTTTCTTTTTCGTTGGCCAGAGTTCTTTGCGGTATAGCTTTCCAAAACAAACCAGTTTCATCTGCATTATAGATTTGCTCAGGTTTTAAATCATGTTCCAAAATAATGTTTTCAAGTTTGTCACAAAACTCTACCATTGCAACCTCATCAGAATTTGTAATTCTCGAATTCCATGCTTTTTCTTGAAACGGTACAGCCATCCGCTTGAAGCATTGAAATTTTGCCCAATTTTTTAATTTTCATGGAACACTTGTGCTTGAGCTTTACAGATTGGTCTAGAAATAGTGACTCCTTTCAGACCGTTTTTGTAAAAATCATTTAATCATGGCATCGTCAAGTCTTTTAAATTTTGCTGTTTTTATAGTTTTACTGTTTTCGTATTTGTTTATTAAATTTAGTTTCTCTTGAATAGTCCAAATTTTCTTTTTGCGTTTTACCGGCGCCATGTTCAATCTTTTTAACCAAACTTGAGTTCTGAAGATAATGCCAAACATCATGAATATGTTTGCTAATTATTAACGAATATACGAGGCGTGTTTCTTAAATTAAGTACTTGTTTTGCAATAAAAAATATCAAATGAATATTTTTCAACAACATTTTTTTTATTTGAAACACTATACTTTATTCTACTTTTCTACATAATTTTCCACACAATATTAAAGGCACTTATCGTAATGGGACTAGCTTTTGTATTCCATTGTCAAAGAAAGACGTCGCCTGCGTTCGGACACAATTTTATAAAGAACACTTCTTGAGACAGCATGAAACTGTTTAGATAAGGACGAAATTGTGAATCTTCTATTCTCTTTCAGTTTTAGACTCCACTTTTTGAATCAAGTCATCGGTAATGACTGAAGGTCGCCCACTTCGTTCTTCATCATGAATGTTTGTGCGGCCATCTTTAAATGCCCTAACCCGCTTTCACTTTCCATACCATCACTCATAATGCTTTTACCATAGAACATCACTGATTTGGCGATGAATGTCTAGCTAATTTAAAAGCCCCAGCTTGGCTGCCAGAGAAAAGCAATGTTACTTCACGGTGTAGCTACACGACGCGCATGCGCTAAACCGAGACCGCAACGCTGCGAGCAAAATTAAGCAGTAGCACTTTAAAACACGCCTCGTAATATACATAGCAATACGTAACTTTT